>OX608081.1:74127571-74492837 GCA_951509765.1 Sphenella marginata | reverse complement strand
CCATTTCACACCCAATTTGAAAAAAGGTGTTTGCTGTGCTATTTTGTTATTTTTCTATTCCTCTATCCACTCTAACGCTTAATAATAAACTTAAAATGAAATCCATTATGCAGTCATTACTGTCAAGTGATTTTCGCGCTGCGCCCCTCCTCACCCTTTTAGCACTGAATGCGCGTCTGTAATTAATCGTCGGCGAATTACAAGTTAATTGTGCAACAAAAAAAATAATAAAGCAAATACAAAGTAGTGAAAGACGAACAAGCACACAACACGCGTAGGTGTAGTGTACACACAGTAATGTGCTTCTGTGGTTGGCAATGGCGACCTTGCCGTTAGAGCGTCATTTCGGTAGAGCTTGAATACGCACAAAAAGTCTTTAATTGCGCCAAAATGCATTTAAAGCGCGGCAAATGAAAGCGTGCATGAGTGTGTGTGTGTGTAAGAGTTCTGTGAATGTTCACACAAAGTCTGTCATTTGTGCCATTTAACGCTCACACATTGTGGTGCGCTTTCAAACTGAACTTTTTCTGTTTTTAGTGCGCTGTCGCTTTCTCATTATTCATTTAATTATTTGTTCAGGTTGTCCATCCATTTGGTTATTTGCCTACTCTGTGGTTGTTGTAGTGTATTTTTGCGTGAAATTACACTGCAAAAAAATGCGTTTGGTTTAAGCAGAATTGGCTACGAGTCACAAAAGAACATGCGACTGCCAGGTTTGAACTTTAACATGAATCGCACTGACTCCTTTTGTTTGAGTTTATTTTGTAATGCCTTAAAGCCCCATCAATACGCTAGACAAATTTAATTTGACTTCTGTCAACTACGCCCATAATGTACTAGTTGAGCTCAATTATAACCCTCTTATCCCGCTTTTATTGTATTTGTCGGGTGTGTTTGTGGTTTAAAATATTTGTATCCGATGTGCAATATAATTGTGTATGTTTGTGTCGCGGCATGATTAATGTGATTTTAAAAGAAGCGCTAATTGAAAAATTAATTAATAACATTTGATTGTGCTCAAAACTGTCTGAGCTGGAAATAAAATTAATTGAGCAAATTTACATTAACTACAAACTTATGTTTTTGACGCTAAAGAAGCATTGACTCACCACTTCTTGGTATCAAAGTAACTCAGAATTATTTTATGTATCTGTCAGTAGCAGAGCTGAAATTTCTTATACGAATTAATTCGCCTAATTACCTAAAATAAAATAAAATAAAATAAAATAAAATAAAATAAAATAAAATAAAATAAAATAAAATAAAATAAAATAAAATAAAATAAAATAAAATAAAATAAAATAAAATAAAATAAAATAAAATAAAATAAAATAAAATTAAATTAAATGAAATCAAGTGAAATTAAATTAAATTAAATGAAATTGCATTAAATTAAGTTAAATTAAATTAAATTGAATGAAATAAAGTTAAAATTAATGAAATCGAATTAAATAAAATTTAATCAAATTAAATTAAATTAAATTAAATTAAACTAAATTAAATTAAATTAAATTAAATTAAATTACATTAAATTAAATTAAATTAAATTAAATTAAATTAAAATACATTAAGTTAAATTAAATTAAGTCAAATTAAATTAAATTAAATTAAATTAAATTAAATTAAATTAAATTAAATTAAATTAAATTAAATTAAATTAAATTAAATTAAACTAAATTGAAATGAAATGAAATGAAATGAAATTAAATTAAATTAAATTAAATTACATAATATAAAACAAAATTAAATTAAACAAAATTTCGATTCCATTTTCGCTTTAGGTTCTCGTAAAGCCTACTGTTTTTGTTTAGCATGTGACTCCAGTTATGTTTCCCATTTCGGTTCATGTAAGTGGAAATACAAACAAAATTGATACGTTTTACACTTTTTTATCCTCGACCGTAGAAAAAATTTTGAGCACAAAATACCAATTGCAAACATTTTAAACCAATGCAAATCATGTTTGCCTTTCTCAAATTATTATCAGCCCACTTAATGATTTGGGTATATTTTGCCATCATTTTCGATGGCAACATAAAGTTTTCTGTTTTTAAATGCTTGTAATTCCTTCCTAAGCCAAAAGGTATGGGCGCATTTTGTTTTAGTCAACTTTTTTTTTATATTTTTTTTATAAAGTTTTGTTGTCATTTCTCTATTTTTACTTCAATCGATATATGTATGTATTTTTCCACTCTTTCTATGTGTAAACACTTAAGAAAGTAATCAATTTCAACATTTCCACTAAATCTTACTCGTACTCATAGGCAGTATCGGCCTGGACATGCGAATTCTAATTGAGTTACTATTGGATACAATTCGTATGCAAATTTATCGAGATTTATTTTATGCTCTGTTGATTCGATTTATAGGTACGTACGTAAAAACATGTATGCATGTATTTGTGCTGATACATACATAAATACGTAGAAGATGGCATGAAATATCAATACATATTCATATTACTTTGATAAAGACGATATTTTGGTAATTGTTTTTTATTAAAAACAGATTGGTTTGGAAGTGTAAGCAATCTTTGGAAATTTTTGAGAAAATAATATTTTCAAACGTTGTTCCTATATAAAGACATATTGACAATACAAAGCAGTGAGTAAAAGGGAAATAAATCTTACCGTCTCAATTTTCACATACTTTAGCCAAGAGCAATAAAATAAAGTTGATTAACTTTTCGTTGATCTTATTACCTGACCTTTGCTGAAAACAGGGGGAAAAATTAAATTAAAAATTTTGTTAAGCAAAAGGAAGATAAATAAATTGAAAACATAAATTAAATGAACTTAAATTAAATTAAATTAAATAAAGCTAAAAAAATAAAATAAAATAAAATTAAATTAAATTAAATTAAATTAAATTAAATTAAATTAAATAAAATAAAGTATTCTGGTTCGGTACGAGCTATAGACCTATTAATAATTTTTTCTGCGAAAATAAAAAGCAAATAAAAAAAAATTCAAGTAAAAAAAAAATAAAATAAATTAAGTTAAAGAAAATAAAAAATAATTAATAGCCAACAAAATTTTAATTCATAAAAACAAACAAAAAAAAATTTTTAGAACTCATTTAAAGATTTTAATGCTGCTGTTTTCATTTCAAACTTTTTGCCTTTAGTATAAAATCCCCAAAGATGGCAAAAAGTGTTGGTTCCTTCGCCTCATCGATTGTATATTTTTGTATCAAACATGCACAAAATCCCTAGCAGCAACATCACACAAATCCACTCTTTCATTCATATGCACAGTTCAGTGGCTATCAATATTTAATTTTATTTCACATTTATCGTAAATCTCCAAAGCTTCAAAGCTTTAAAATAACAAAAGTCAAGTTAGAAGGTTATAGCAAACAAATAAAAAATCCAAACAAGCAGTATAAAATAAATCTCTTGGGCATATAAATCCAGCGAATGAAACGCTGCGAATGGCTGGGAGCACACACATGTATACACTTCACAAAAAAATATTTCCCTTTACAAGAGTAAATAGAAGCTGCGGGCGTGTATTGAAATCTGAGTCGAAAATGTTGCAATAAAACGCAAATTTAATAATAATTCAATTGAATTGAATGCTAAACGAAATCAATTGATATATCTAATATTGATTGCATACTTTAAGGTAGCTATACACTAGCAAGTATCAAATTGACGCTGTGCTGTAAACTGATATTATTTTTTTTTACATTCTCATAAAACTTCTTTGCACGAAAACGCTTTGATTACTCCAAATTTAATTTGACTTCTGATTATCTTTTTAGTTGCATACTTTTAGGGTCTAACCAAATGCTAGAATAGATGAGTTGGCTTTTTTTTTATCTCTCTTTGATGCCCACATTTCACTTATGCCTATATAGGAAATCAACAGCTTCTCCGTTCTATAAAGTCCGAAACCTCTTCGCAATGCTACAGCGAATCCACTTTGTTTTACTACACCAACTTTTAATACAATTGCCCCCAAAATTATGCCGTGAAATCTCTTTAAATGACAAGCTTTAAATTTACATATAATGCGTTGAAAAATTGTATGCTTAAATTCCCTCATGCTTGATGATGAAAAATACAACAAAAATATTTACACACACATTCAGCCATCCATAGCAATTTGCTATTAAAAATGTGCAACGCAGTAAAATGAAATCTAATTTGGCGCTCACAAAAGTATGCAACGTATTTTGGTTATAATGAGAGTTGCACATTTCGGATGAAAAATAGTTTTTGATACACATTAATGGTATGGATATGGATGTGCACAATGTATTTCAATTATTGCATTATGGATTTGAGCTTACCTTGTTATGGTGAGCGAAATATCAGAGACCAAAGCTGCATGCTTTTAGGCGTATGCGAGTTTGCTTTACAGCGTCGGTTTTCTGCGTAGAAGAAAAAACTGCATAAAAAGTACCTAAGAAGACGTAGGGGCACGGGCGCATAACCAGCTTAATTAAAATGTAAGTTCTAGCGTTGAGCAATGTTGCATACTTTTAGGCGTATCGGAGATTTCGCATAAGACATTTTTCTAAAAATAATAAAATACCAAAAATTTAAAACCCAACCCACCCTAATGTTTATAATTAACTTAGCACTCTCATTACATGCCACAAATCATTTGTAACTTAGCGACCGCATTTGATAGGTGACAATTTTGGCAATAGCGCCTAAAAGCACATGATTAGCAATTATAAATTAAAATGTATGGCATTTGAGCGATATGCGCAACTTATAGCCTACATTTAGGGTGTGCGTGTGTTAGTGCCTACGATTATTTTAATTGGTTTGAGTATCAAGAATTTTTCGGCAAATAAGGGTTTAGGTGAATGAAAAATTATTTCTGCCACCAGCTCTCATGCACACTCTCATCTTTACTCTTTGCCACCTTAGCATACAAAATTTCATATGATATAAAAAAGTCACATTTTAATTGTGTTACAACTCTTAATTAATATCAACTGAGTGATGCGAAACCTAAATAGAAGCCGCAAGCTATATTAACAAGGTAATTACGGGTATGAAGGTATGGATATGTGTCAGAAGGAATAGGGAAAAAATGGTAGAATATTGAAGGAATAAAAAAAAAAACAATGAAGCCAATTGGAAATATAAAAGGGCAGGACTATGAAAAATGGATTCAATATCACAATTTAATTAAGTACTTGCTCGGTAGGCATAAGAGTCACATGAATTAGCTGCTGTAAGTGATAAAGCAAGCAAGTAAAGTGAACGGCTAGGCTTTGGCTTTCTGTAAAATAAAGGCTAGATTGCTTTGGTTAAAGCCACAGAGGAAAACTAAAACTAGCATTTTTCATATACAATAGAACAATTCATAGGAAAGGGAGCATAAAAGAATGCTACATTTAGCTAGTGCCGCCAACTAAAAGCTTATAGCGGTACCAGACATATAACTAAATATTACATACTTTTAGGCGCCGACGACCTTGTCAACGGAAGTATTTATTTCATTTTAATACAAAAATAATAGTCAAATACAAAACAAACGTTAAATATCAAAAATGTAATAAATAATAAAACAGCGCAAGCTAGTTAGCGTGGCATTAAATAATTTGTAATCTAATGCTTTCATAAAAGCTAAACAAAAGTTTTTGAAATATTCATGACATAATTTTTAGTTGACTGATTAGCGTAATCAGGTGAAGAATTGCAAGTGATTAATTATTTTGTGTCATATTAAGTTTAAAAAAAAAAGTACATTTGCACCTTAAACTGTTGTTGTTATCTAATTCAATTAATGGCTGTAGTTAGTGCAGACACGCAGCGTAATGTATTATTATGTAACGCCCGCAGGTAGGACACATGGGCAACAAGTGTATCATTTAAACATTAATAAATAGTTTGGCGCAAAACGTAACAAAAGTTTAGAGTTTCGCTAAAATTGAAACTTAAACTTGCGAAAAAAACTGAAATAATTGCTAAAATATGTATATCAAGCATTTTAACTACTAAAAGCTGGTTATCGAAAAAAAATAAGAGATGCTTGCTACAAGTTAATACTCTCTTTTAATCAGCTATTTGCAGAGTGTATTTATAGAAGTTTACCATATTTTCATTTCATTTTATCTGAAAACATAGTTACAGTCTTAACTAAGTTGAAAGAAAAATTTCCCAAAAAATTCCCTTTTGGGAAATTTTGCGAAAAAAACAATTTTATGATTAAACTGCTGCTTAGTAAGAGTTTTTGTAAAAACTGAGCGAAAGAAAACATTTCTGAAAAAATTCCCAAATGGGAAATTTTGGAAAAACATTTAAAATTTGTTTAAGTGTTGTTTGATTAAAGCGCCTATAAGAAAATTTAAGAAGAACACAAAAAATACCTCCTTACTTTTTTCCTATAAATCAATTATCTGTAGTTGTGAACTATCTGCCTACAACTACCTCCTTCATTGCCCTACTTACTTTTGTACTTTGGATTGCTTTCACAAATATCACTGCCAAATCAAACATAACTTTGCTTTTAACTCATTTAGTCTTTTCGCTCCGCTAAGTAATTAACACTTCATAGCTTTGAAAGATAAATATAAAGAATACTGTCTGTTGATGTGGAAACTAAAGCTTTGTATAAACATAAGTATATAACTATTAGCAAAGAAATTAAATCTTTCTTTCAATGCAAATTAAAATGCACAAACTAACTGCTACTCAAGTACATATATTTTACAAGGTTATTTCAAGGACTGTGCTTGATGGTGTTCACTTATGTTGTTGATACTAGCTTTATAACTTAAAGGGAGATTAGTTAAGCAATGTATTTCTACTCAAACAGCCAGTGGGCAAATCGAGCGTGCTTTGATTTTAATATTGCACAAATAAGCTTAAAAAAGTAGCTAAAGAGTGAGTGCCATTTGTGATTTGAGTGACTTTCAAACAAACTTAACAACGCAATTTCTGCTGGAAAAAATTTATATTTGTATGTATTTAAGTAATTTAAAATATATATTTTGATAAAATTAGGTGCAAATGAAAAAGTTTTTGAAAATTTGAAAAGCTGCGGTTTTATTTCAAATTAGTATTACTAACAAGATACATAGGTTTATAGCATAAGTTTTCTTTAACTTTTTTGAAGCTGAGATGCTGTTAAGTTTGCTCCATAGCGAAAAAATCAAAATTTCCCAAACATTCAAAAACTTTGTAGAACTATAAAATTTAAGCGAAACAAAAAATTGGTGATGGAAAATGATTTACAAGCCCTTCAAAAAACTGCTATTCAAAAAATCTTAAAAACCTTACACCAATTATAAGGTTTTTTGTTTTTTAGAAATATCCCTTTTAGAAATTACCCCTTTTCGTGTAGTAAGGTATTCAAAAAAGATGGGCGCAGTTGTTTATTGCTTATACATGTGTATTTTAAGTAATTTAAGTTTTACGAAAATTTCCCAACAATTTTTGCTAAAATCTTTAAAAATTCCATAATAATTAAAAGAAAAAGTTTTTCACACGCAGTTTTTTGAAAAGAGGTGGTGACCCTTTCAGAAAACTTTGCAGGCCCAGCTTTGGGTGTTGAATTTTGCCATTGAGTACTTCTAACATATTAAAGCAAAAATACTACTTAAATAAAAATTTCCCAAAAAAGGACATTTTTTAAAAATTTTAAAAAGATATCTTGCTATACTAAACAAATAACTTGAGTTAAAATGTATTTTTCAAAAGCACAATTTTACCAAAAATCAACAAAAATTTCAAATTCTCAATAAGTATTTCATCGCCCCTTGCTATCCTTATATTGTAACATATTGCTGCATTAATATTATGTTAACTTTTTGATACGGCAATAAACCAAACAATTTTATGCGTCCATTACTTTGTGCAACTAAAGAAATGTTGTTCAATTTCTTAACACCTAAAATTTACGCCATTCTCGCCAACATGACCATAAAAACAATTTGCCACATTGAGTGACTCTGCGTTACACTGAAATTGTGTGGTACGAGTGCATTAACGATAAAAATAGAAAATATATGTATTTATGTAAGTAGCTCCATTGCGGAAATCAAAGCCTTAAAAATCTTTGGCGAACAGCGAACATGAAACTTCACTCGAGTGCGTCATCTGTGCTTTACTCACCACCCCACCACCGCCAGTCGTGAATTGGTTTTTCTTACTTACTTACTTTTTTTTTTTTGTAGATATTTTTCTTATCAAAGAATTCCGCGCTAAAATAATTGTGATTAATTTTTGCGAAACCTCATCTATTTAGACTGTTTTAGCAAAATGTAGGAGTAAATAAATCTGGAGAATACATTCGTTCGTTTAACCGAACTAGGGATTTGTAGGCTTTTTAAATACATTTTTCACCCAATTTTACATAGCTAATCGAATCCTTACCATTTAAAAAATTTCCCCGAAAGGGAAATTTGTGGGAAATTTTTAGTTTTGTCAGCTGACTTAAAAAAGGCCTCATTTCCAATAAATTTTAAGCCTGTTTTATATTTTTGTGCGCATTTAGAGCAGTTTCCTCTTGGGAAATTTGCGGGAAATTTAAGGAAACTTTTAGTTTTGTCGGCTGACTCCAAAAATGCTTCATTTCCAATAAATTCTAAGCCTGTTTTAGTTATAGCTTTTCCTTTTTGGGAAATTTGTGAGGCATTTAAGGAAATTTTTGTTTTATCGGCTGACTCCAAAAATGCCTCATTTCCAATAAATTCTACCGGTGCGTTGGAGATCTTTTGATAAACAAATTTCTTTACAATTCAATACGTATAGGCCAAGGTATATACAATTCAATAAAATTTTAAATATTGCACTAAAGTGAGCGTAGTGAACAACTTTCCCAAGCTTTTAAAGCTACACAAACCTCAAACTGATATCAAAAGTAAAGGCACGTGTGTCTATTATTAACACATGACGTGGGAAAGTTTGTTATTGGGCACCCTTAACTTTGAGTATTAGTGGAATTTTATTTTATTTCCGTTTTGTTACATTTAATTTTAACTGCTTGTGCCGTAAATAGCCACCTAATCAAAGGTATCGAGTAAGTTTATCAAATTCTATTTGGAAATTGATTATGTTCGTGAGGTATGCAAGTAAACGGAGGAAGAATAAGAAAGTGAAAAATAAATATGAACAAATTGCGCAGGGCTGCTTTCGTCGATACTGTTGAAGTGATTGTAGTAATATAATAGGCGAGGACTAGCTGAATGTGGAGTAAGCTATGGCAAGGATAACAAATCAAACGGCGTTTGTTAGGAAGTTCCAGAGAATTCATTCGTACGAAAATAGCATTCGACCAAAATAGTTACGTTTTTGTTTATTTAAAAAGAAATGTTTGCTTAATTTAGCCATACTAAGCAAAAAAAATTGTTTTTGAAAAACTTTCCAAGAAGGGAAATTTTGTGGTAAATTTTTAAAATTGCTGACCACCGCTTAAAAACAATCATCAATGAATTTACAGCATACGGCAAGCTTTTTTGGGACCATTTTGACTACTTTTTATTGGTTTTGAATTAATTTAAAATGTATGTAAATAAGCAAAACAAAAATACTATACAGCTCAATAAAGAAAGTGAACACAACCTTATGAGGCTGGAGTGCTTAATTAAAAAAATAAAAAAGAACACATCTGCCGATTAGACCATAATACTAACATGATTTATTTAATTATACATATGTATGTATCTGCTAAGCATATTAAACAGAATCCATTTTTGTTAAGAACTTCCAGAGAGTCAAGCCGTTTTAAGAGGATATTTGATCAAAAGTGTGATATTCTTGCTATTTTCTTTAACTGTTTTGCCTAAAATTTGTAAAATTAAGTTGATGAGTACTTTTTGAAAATTTCCCAAAAGGGAATTTTTTGGGACATTTTGGGGAAATTCTAGTTTTGATCACTAGCTCTTAAAAAGCGTAAATCCCAATGAGTTTAAAGTTTATGTTAAAGCTTTTTGAGCATTTTCAGTAAAAATTTGATAGAAAATTTCCAAATGCTTTAAAATTTTGCAATGCTCCACTTACAAAAAAATACAATAAGTATCTCAAAAAATATGCATATGTACGTCTGGAAAAGGCGAAGCATCAGAAGAAAACAATTTGTGAAAAATTTCCAACTTGTCTAGTAGCTAAAGTGCCACTGTGTGGCTCAGTAACTCACGAGCACCATAATTAGCACACTTTATATTTGCTTGCTCTTTTTTGTTGTGTCGGAAAGGAGAATGAAATTTAATTGTGTATGTCACAAATGCTTGTGCAAATTGCAAGTGTTGCTTTGTGGTGAAGTACTAAAGTGTTTTTGTTATTTACAATTTTTGCATTATATTTTGAACATACATATGTATGTATGTATGTATGTGTGCATGTTTGCTTGGGTGTGGAATTTGGGTAAATGCAGTTTTAATGTATTTTTTATGGAGGCGTCCATCCAAGTTTTAAGCACACTTGTGTTGCATCCTTGAGGCAGCTTTTTAATGCAATTTTTTTCAAAACTTTTCATATCTCCTGGTACATGAGCTTCATTTATAGGTTATCTTATTTTAGGTTAGATCAGTGGCGAATAGAGGATTTTGGAAGGGAGAGGGTTCAATTTTTTTTTGAAATTGCGAATACCATCTTTTATCCACAGTTTCGAACAAAAAAAGAGCTTTTATTATTCTGAAGGGTTGGAAGAGGGAGGAGCCGGGGGTGGTTGGATACCTAATCTACAAAATATCATAACTGTATTAAAAAGCTCATCCACTTTCGAGTTTCAAAAGAAACTTTATTAGATTGGGTGGCAACACTAGGTGATGGGGCTACTGAGAAATATTTTTGTTAAAATAACTTGCAAATTACCTATCGTTTGACACCCATATTGGTAGATCTCATCTCATTCAATCAAGATGGGTGGCAACCTTGTAAAAAAGTTCGCAGTGGCAACACCTAGGTAGAAAGTTTAGAAATCCACCAAATTATAACATTTCAACCGTTTACACTTTTTTCAAGATAGCAGTGAAAATGTATTAACATGAACATTATAGATATTCAAGAAAATCCCCAAAAAAGTATTTAGTAAAGTAATTGAAGCCAAAACAGCGGTTTCTAAATTTTTGTTTGTCTGTCTGCATCTTTGTACGCGCATCACTCATAAACCGCTGCATAGAATAAAATAAAATTTGTACATCAATTTTTCTATATTTATTTCAACTTAATAGAGTGGTGGCAATAAAAGTTGGTTCAAAATATTTTTTTAATACATTACAAAATTAATACATGGTCTCTACCGTTGAAGCAGAAAATCTTACTCAAAATCGTACTTCCCACACACATTTGAGCATCTAACCAATATTTAAGTTTTTGCAACAACATATTCATGATAAGATCTCTCTTTAGATTTCTGCGTGTTACAAAAAAGTTGAACAGCTCTTTTGTTAGTAGTGAAAGTCATCATATCAATGTTTTAGCAAAAGTTTGAGACTAAAAAAAGTTTTGCTTTTACACTAATTTGAAATTTTATCTTTCTGCGCAATTTCACAAAAAATTTACTTTTATTTTCTGCTACTCAGCTTTTCATTTCGCTAGTTGAAATACCCAATGGGCGCTCTTCAATTAAAACAACTAATTTGTTTTGTTTTAGGTTAATAAAAGTTAAACATTGTTTGTGTTCTAAAGTTTTTTAGTTGGGTTAGAAGAGTGCTCAGCAGTAGCACACGATGTTGACTCATTCCGAACTACACCGAAAAAAACTAGTTTGCAATTGATACCTTTTGATTAGTTGCGATTAACGAGGATTAATAACAAATTTTAAATTTATCAATATTAATTGAAATTAAATTTTTTTATAACTTTGTGTTTTTTTTTTATAAATTCATCAAAAAAAATGTATTAATACTCTTTAATCGCAATTAATCACAAATTTCAATCAAATTGAAATTTTGATTAATTTGCTTAGTTATGATTAAATTTGAAAACGAAATTAATTCTCATTAATCGAACACTAAATTTTATCCTAATCGATTAATTATTCTAAAAATGTTCGATTATCATAATAAATCAATTTTTACCAAATCAGCAAAAAATTTAATTTGATTAACAATTAATCTTAATCAATAATCATTATTTAACAGGTCTGGTTAAAATGATGGTTTAGGTAAAAATGTGTCAAACGGTGTTAAACTAGTTCCAAATAGACTATTTAAATGAGTCTTTCATTTTATTTGGAATTGGTAAGTGAAAAAGTACCTACTGGTCTCAAACTAGTTCTAAATGGTCCAAAAAATATATAGTACAATTTGATTGCTAATCGTCAAAGGAAAATTATTTATTTTAATTATTATTAGCAGTCTCAAATTAGTTTAAAATTACCAAAGAAATGATAATTTAATTTTCAGTTTTAAATGTTAAGTGAAAATAATACCAATCTCAAACTAGTTCAAAATGGACCAAACAAAAAAAGGATTTAATTTTATTGGCATTTATCAAGGAACATTTTTTGAATGCGGTCTTTTTTGGACTAGTTTGAGATGAGTTCTAATTGAGAACTAGTGTTTTTTTCCTGAGTACTTTGTTGTTTCACTGCTGGGCACTTACTAGTGAGTGCACTTGCACAACTTTTAGTAGCATTTTTCTGCCATTCTTTACAACTTTAAAATGTTTTTTTTTTTTTTGTTGTTTTGTTTTCTAAATTCAAATTAATATTTTATAGCTTAATATGCTTATGGCTGGCAAGCTTAATTTAGATATACATACATACATACACAGTTCTGCACTCACACACACACATACAGTTAAACATGCACGCTGACCTTTCATTGTAATCACTGAATTCGCCCGTGTCCATATCCAATAATAAAATGGCGCTTTGAAAGCTTGCACAAACCGTACGATAGAACGTATTACGACGCAACTCCTCGTTATTCAGTAATTGTTGTTGTTGCTGTTGCACTTGTTGTTGCAATTGATAATGCGTGGATGTGGGTGTGGAGCAGCATGTTGTTGCAGCTAAAGTGTTCGATGCTGCAGTCATGGCTGATGTATTTGTTGTTGTTGTGACCGTTGTTAGCATAAATGGTGTTGTTGCTGCCAGTGGTGTGGTTGCGGGTGGTGTCACGCAAGTTGTGTGTGCGTCGGAATGTGTTGTTGTTGCAGTTGGATGCAGCCAGTTGCGCGCATTCATTTTGGACATCATGCTGTTGCCTAAAGTTGCTTCACTTTTATTCCTCTCTTCAACACCACCACCACCATCACCACTATCACCACCACTCACCACACTAGCAATTGTTGTTTCTACTGCTTGCTCGTTTATAGTTTTTGTTGTTTTTGTTGTTATTGCTGTTGTTATATGCAGCAAACGTGTCAGTCGCCTGATTCTGTGTGTTGAGTGGAAAATTTAATATTCAAACGAAATGAAATATTTCAGTCAGTCATTCTCATTTTTGGTTAATGTTCGTGTTTATTTTTGGTTTCAAATGTACATATGTATGTATGTATGCATGTATGCACGTATATGCGTGTTTGTGGTTAGATTATGCGCATATTTCGGGTGTATGCATGTATGTAGTGGCATTTGTGTGGCTCTATTCATATGCTCGTGCTGTTTGCTCTTGTTTACTCTTTCAGAGTAAAAACGTTTTCATTACATGCAAAACTCCCACTGGCGCCTGTTTTTTATTTTTTTTGTCTTTTTTTTACAAATTCAGTTTTATTTTGTTGTTTGTACAATTTTAGCAATTTTAATTTATTTATACATATATGCAGGGGTATGTACATATGTTTGTATTTCGTTTCTATTTCAATGCTGAAATATGTTTATTCGCATGCTAGAAAAATGCAAAAAAAGCATACACAAAAAAAAAAAAAAACAATCCCCCAAATATGCTGCCACACAAAAGGCAACACTCTTTACATTCTTAAATTCCGTAGCAAAATTCAAATTTCTTTATACAAATACTATAAAACAAACAGCAGCGCACAGTTCACTGCGTCCGTTGTTTTTGAAAGGGAATATCCATATGTATATAATATAAATGTGCAAGTTGAGGTGAATTGTCCCACATTACGACCAACCTATACATCTAAGTTATAAACAGTAATATATTTATGTATGCATAAGTATGGCCAAGCTAAAGCGCAGTCAATCAAAACAATTTAAAAAAACATTAATTTTAATTCAAGAAAATCAGTTTGAAAAATACACCAACATAGTTGCCAAACACATATTCACCTACATAGCCGTTGTTGTGTGAGCAGGCATGCCATGCATGTTACGACTCATGTGATCGGCGCTCACTGTGAGCACGAAGAGTTGGTAGTTCACCAATGAAAAACCAGTATTAACACCATAGCGCCACTGTTGTTATGGTCGAAACTCCCTTCTCTATCGTGAATACTTCATAAATCTTTTCCTCTCTCCACCATAATATATACAAATTATTAGAGAATATCAGAAGCTGAAAAGTAGACCTTGTTCTCTCCCTTAGTCTCTTTCTCAGCCTCAACGTTTTAAAGTAAATCTTGGACTGCATAGCCCTGTCTACCTTGGTACGATTTAGTCTTCTTATGCCTGTCGCCCATTGACTTCTCCGCAATTGGCACAGTTGGCCCCTCCCCATCATGTGTCTGGCTTATAATTTTTAAATTTTCTAGTATCTTTTGATTATCCTTCCGTTATCCTACCTTCCCGTTTATTATTTCTTTTTCTTCTTCCTTTTATTTGTTCTTTTTCTCCTTCTTTGCCTTTGCCTTTTCCCCTTTCTTTTCCTTTTTCCTTTCATTTTTCGTTTTATTTTTATTTCTTTTTTATTTTTATTTTCCTTTTTTTTCCTATAATTTTTTCTTTTTTTTCTTTTTTTCCTTTTATCTTTCTTTTTATCTGAAAATTTGTCGTCTTCTTTTTTTCTTATTTTATTCTCTTTTCTTTATCTTTAATTAATCTTTTCATTTCCATTTTTATTTTTTTTTCTTTTTCTTTTTATTTTTCTTCTTTTTTTACTTTTTGTTTTACTTTTCTTTCTGTTTCTCTTTCTATTTCTCTTTCTATTCCTCTTTCTCTCACTCTTTTTATTTCTAATTTTCTTTTATTTTATTTTATTTTTTTTTTCTTTTTCTTTATTTTTGTTTTTATTTTCCTTGGTCTATCTTGTTATTTCCCTTTTTCTTGTTATTTTCCTTCCTCTATTTCTTTTGGTTTCTATATGTGTATCTATATCTTTTTCTCTTCACTTCTTTTCCTTTCTCTTTTCTTTTTCGCTGTCTATTAGTTTATCCATTCCTTCTAATCTTTTTCTTGTTTAGCTCTCATTTTCTTCTCCCTTTTTGTCTTTTTTCTCTTCTTTCTCTTCCTTCTCGTTTTTTTCACTTTATTGCCTTACGCTGATTCGCTCTGGTTCACCAGACACCGGCTTTCAACATCAGCCAACGTTTAAACTTCATAGCAATAAATTCTTAAAAATGTTTCAGATGCGCCTAAAAGCGTGCTGCTTTTATAGCCATTTTGCTCTTACAGCAACAATAAGCTGCCTACTTCTGGCGGTAAAAGAGACAAACAACTAAATAAAAAGCATACTTTTAGGCGCAGATGATTTTGTAAAAAAGCTTGTGGTAAACTGTTAATGTTAGCGCAGGCTAGAAAGAATGACGCTCTCTGAAAAAAGTTCATGAAGAGATTTATGGGTTCGTACAGCCGAAGTATCATGTTGACATAAACTTTTTTACTGCTTTACAGCTTTGGTATACTTGTAAATATTTAAATCGGTCAACAAAAAACTCAAAAAAAAAAAAAAAAAATAGCAGAAGTGAAACAATAATCTTAAATTTTTTATTTTACTTTATCATTTATCTTAGTAAGCAAACTGTGACATTTGACAACTTTTGATGTTCCTTCACAATTCAATTTTACAAACAAAGAAGGAAGTGTTTTTTACTTGTTAGAAATTTTGCACCTTAAAGTATACAACAATTTCTCACGCTTTATTTAATTTGCATTTTTCTGCTGCAATCTAATGTATAACAATGGAAATAACAATTCGAGAACTATTCAAATTTTTTGCATACTTCGAGGAGCAAGCTTAACTTCTTAGTAATAAGCTCCTTGGCATGAACATATTTTTACTTCAAAAAAATAGCCAGAGTTCACAGAAACGACTGAATAACGACAAAAAGCCAATTCAGCAATAAAATAAGTTGACATAAGGCTCTTTAAGTATCTTCAAAGCACGCCATTTTCCACGAATCTAAATTACACAGAAACGACTCATAACAAATAGCATACCCACAGGCGCCTTACGACATTATCTCTTCTTTGGAATTTCTCAACTGATACGTGTGTGACAATTATTAAAGCTTAAACGCAACAAGGAAATAAATTTCGTGCTATGTAGGTAGTTAAAAGTAGCCAAGTAGCACTACAAAGGAATTCTGTAGTAACCACATAAAGCGCATATTTAATGTAACCAAAGCGCCTAAAAGTAGACTACAGAAATATAAAACTCAAGTTCTTTCGTTACCATGAAAACTGGCTTCCCTGCTTGTGTATATTTTGCTTTGTTTACTTGTAACCATATAGCGCTTGATATTTTATTAAATCACACAGCGTGTATTCTTTTTATTCCCATTTACTTTTTTTTATAACACGCCTGAAATTATGTTATGAGATTTAATAAACTTGTTATGTACATGACGGAATTTGATTACAAAGCATTGTGTTTCTCAGATGGTTTTTTCATGCAAAGCTGGGGAGAATCGCTAAAAATTGCTTTATAAGGGTTAAAGAAGAAAGTTTGAAAACGTAAATGAAAAACAATAAATTATAATAACAATGCCCAGTTACCCATGACAAATGACAGGTTACAAATAAAAGCGATTTATGATGAATTTTGAATAAAAAATATAAATTAAATTCGGAATAGGCCAAATATTCAATTTTAAGTTATAAATGAAAAAATTAAAAAAAAAGAAAAAAATTATAATCAAAATGACAAGTATGAGCCATGACAAATTACAGGTTATGACACTAAGAAGGTTGCTTACTACTAAGCGTAGATGAAAAATTATTTAGAAAGCGACAAGCGGAAAATAAAAATTGACATACACTATTTGACAGATTACTTAATCGTGAACGACAATTGACAAACTACAAATGACAAATAACAAACTACAAATGACAAATAACAATCTACAACTGACAAAGAAAAATACAAATTAAAAATCAAATAAAAAATAAAAACGGATATAAATTGAGAAGCAATACTAGGAATATAAAAAACTTGCCAATGACAAATTACAAAACAAATATGTCAAAAGAAGAATGACAAATGACAAATTACAAATGAAACTAATGAATGACAAAAAAATTACATAGAAACGTGACAAATGTCAGGCATGAAATGTGACAATAAATGACAAAATATAGTATAGAACGCGACAATGCAAAAAAATAATTGACAAATGTCATTTGACAAATGACTAATAACAAAATGTAAATGACAAGTTATAAAAGCCATTAAATATAAATATTGACAAAAAAAATTGTGAAAGTAGATATGATAAATGGGTAGTATAATTGACAAGTTACAAATGACACGTGACAACTTTTTGACAAAAACAAGAATATATAGACAACATTTAATATGTTTAACAGAAAACACGATTTCTCTTTAAACACATGCACTTCAACGTAGGCGGTTAATATGTATATTAAAATTGTATCACTTAGGCCTAAAATTATGCAACAAATTACTTATTTTTATTATCTTAGAAAATACACCAGCAACTAAAGCAAAAATTAGCAACTTTTCTGAAAAAGACTTCAACGACTATTTCTCCTTAACTTATTCACATCCCTTTCATGCATTAAAATTGTACCGAAGCATAAAAGACGCCTAAAAGTATGCTAACTGGCGCGACACAGTCCATTTGACATTTAATTTTTATGACTCACAAAAGTTAGACAAATAAAATTAATGAAATACCAGCGTCTTTTGTACATTGACGTTTCTTACTCCCTAGCGCTGTATGTATTGACACACCGCAGTAACTGGGACTAGGCGTAACAATATAATTGCAAACACTTATTGTAAAATCGCTCGTGTGCCTACAAGTATGCTAAATTTACACAAGCAAAGCCTTTTGGATCTAATTTATGACATCGCTTTTGTTTGCAGGCAAAATATTAGGGACAAATTGACAGACACAGTATAGATAAGTGGATGTTGTTAGCCTGTCAGTGCTTTAAGGTAATTTATAAATAGAAACGCCTAAATTTTGGCTTTTAAGGGGTTCGATTATTGCTGGTAATTTGTGATATTTTTGTTTGTGTGGTTTTGACCCTGTTTAGAGAAACAGCTTGAACCAGTCTTTCCTATTATATTTAGTACATGTATTTTGTAGTATTGCGCCTAAAAGTATAGTTTAATTTGTATAGCCGTGCGCTTGAAAGGGTATTCAAGTTTGATTGCGACAGCTAGACCGTAACTATAACAATGCTTATTGTTATTGCTCTGAGTATCAACCTAAAAGTAAATTCGGTTGCGCCTAAAAGTAGGCAACAAATTTCCAAAAATTGTTTTCTGCTCTTCTCAACCGAAAAGTGTATCAAATATTGACTGAGATTGCTAGAGAGCGACACTTACATTGCTTACTGTGCTGCCTTTTGTAGATACTTACATAAACGGATATTAAAGCGCTCAAAAGTTTACTTTTTTAATCTTATTTAAAAATGCTTTTGCAGGATTTTGTGCACTACGTTAAAAAGAGTGTTTATGCAGTAATAAATACGTTTATTAGTCGTCGTTAAAAATAAAATTAAAATTAAATGCTATTGCGCTTAAAAGCGCGCTATGGCTGTATTGTATTCCTGTTGTTTATCAGTGACTATTATAGCGCCTAAAAGTGGGCTATAAAAATTGAAGGGAATACATATATTTTCGGGGGTGGTCGAGAGTATCAGGCTGTATTGTATTCCTGTTGTTTATCAGTGACTATTATAGCGCCTAAAAGTGGGCTATAAAAATTGAAGGGAATACATATATTTTCGGGGGTGGTCGAGAGTATCTTGTAATAAATACATTTATGTATTAGTTTTCCCTGCAAATAAATTTGAAATTTAATGTTCTTGCGCCTGAAGTCATACCATTAATTTCTGTAATATATATGTAAACCGTTACACGCTTAAAACTGGCAAGGAGTTGCCCTACAGCTATAATACAAACACTGTTTACATCATTAAATTGATATGTATTTGAATTATAAGGTTGGCTGCGCCTAAAAGTCGACTATGAAACTGCAAACGATCGTTTGTTGCAGTCTTTCGATTTATTTTCACACACACCTACATATTTTAAGCTTATTTAAGTTTGTATGTGTGTTGGTGTTATTGAAAGACGTCAGCCAGGTTTAATGAGTTTCCCATTAAATCAATAAAATTTCCATTGGTTAGACTTTCGTGCTTGCTTCTGCATTTAAATTAATATTTATCGGCGCTATCATAAATCGACATGTTAAAGCGCCATAAGTTAGGCAACAAAAGTGATTTTGATGGCACAAAAGGAAGCACGTACTACTTTAGTGTGATAGATTGTTAGGCGAGAAATCATAAATCAGGTTGGTGAGAAATCATAAATTTTATATTAGTCACTTAAATAACGAAAAATGTCATGTTTTACTTTTGAAAATCATGCAGCTGTTGTATTGACTATAAATAGTTAACGAGCATGTGACGTTGTTAGTTATATAAATCAATTTTTCGGCACAAATTTAGTGACGTAATATTGTTTTTCCAGTAAGTGGTGGATAAAAATTCGAAAAAAGACTAATTTAAGTGTGTGATAAATAGCAGATTTGAAAACTTAACTAAAAATAAAAAAAGATAGTTACAAATTTGTTGTTAAACAATTTTAAGCATATTTTTTTACATTTCGTTTTCAGTTATTTTGTGCCTTTCTCATGAAACTCTTTCGTGTTAAAAAAATAATAAAAAATAAAAATTTGATAAAAAAAATTAAAAAAAAAAATTGTATATTCCGTTTGAAAATAAACTCAAGTTAAAGTAATAAAAAAAAATGTTTGGAACAAATTTCGAAGCAGCTTTTCAAAATATTTTTTTTTTTTAAATTAACAACTGAAGCAAGAAATATTTGATATTACACACAAACGAAAAATGTCTAAAAAAAATTTACAAATTACAAATTACAAATTACAGATTAAAAATAACAAATTATAAATTACAAATTACAAAATTCGAAATACAAATTGCAAATTACAAACTTACCAGTTACAAATTACAAAAAAAAAAAAACAATTACAAATTACAGATTACAAACTAAAAACTACAAATTACTAATTACAAATCACAAAATACAAATTATAAATTACAAATTTGACAGAAACCGCCATATGTCAGATGATGTAAGTGATTACATTCGATTTATGGAGAAGCAGTAATCTGTCAGAAAAGTGGTCTTAAAAACACGAATGTCTAGGTTATTAACTTTTGCGTAAACTTGATACTTTTAAACACAAAGAGCAGCAGCCTAAAAGACACATAATACAAACAGTAGACACACACATGTACATATGTAGATATAACTATTATATTTTTAGCCCTCATTATAAAATTACCAAAAGCTGACAAAACAAATTTGACTTGATAAGCGGTTCACTTTGTGGTGGCGATGTAATCATTAAAGAGATTAGCTTGTGTTTTGTACATAAGCTGTAGGGAAAATATCTCGTGTTGAACTGGTGCTCGCCTGATGCCTTTGACATAACAACTAGTTCATTCTAAATTTATTTTACAGAAAATATATTTTTACTATAGAAGACAAACAAAATTAGTCACAAGTAATGATACAAAATTTTAAGTAATCATTACTTTCAATTATTTCTACAAAATGTTTGTTATTTTTCTTTGCCAATAATCATTAAAAATGTAATGCAATTTTAAATTAACAATTGAATATAATTACTTCAATTACTTTCAGAACCTTGCAATGAGTGATTCATTACCGTTATTTAAAACCAAAAAAAAAACTTTAATCAAGAGTTATCATAAAAAATGTTAAGTAATGCTCATTTTATGTAATAATTACTTTCGACTATTGCTGATTAGTTTCGATTTTTTTGTTTATTCGGAAAAAATTATAAAAAAATTAAAATAATGTTACTTAAAGGTTAGTAACAATTTAATTTACACACAGAAACCTGCAATTAATGATAAACTACTGTTTAATTAAAACAAAAAAAAAATGATTTTTACTATGAACACTAACAAAATTAGAAAAATGTAAAGTAATCAATTATTATGGTAAGGTAATCATTACTTTATGTAATCGTTACTTTCGGTAAATTCTAATTAGTCTCAATTTTTTTGGATTATTGGAAAATAACTATTAAACATTTAAAATAATGGTAATGTAAAGTTAATAATGATTATTTAAATTACTTTCCTAAACCTGCAATTAATTTTTAATAATTACTTAATAAAAATCAAAAAGTAATAATTTACTTTAAACCAAACACATTTAATAAAAAACAATGATAAAATGTATAAAGTAATACTTACATTTTAGTATGATTACTTTAAGTAGTTTCTAATTAGTTAGTTCTATTTTTTAGTTTATTAAAAATTTAAATTAATGGTAATCAAACATTTATAATGATTATTTCAATTGCTTTCAGAGTCTTGCAATTGAAAACAAAATCTTCTTACTATTAAAACAAACAAAATTAATCAAGAGTAATCCATAAAATGGTTAGGTAATACTGACATTTTGTAATCATTACTTTACGAAATTTTTAATTAGTTTACATTTTTTTAGTTTTTTTAAATCATCATAATAAGTCATGACTTTTTAATAGCTAATCATTAGAAGTTAATCATTTTAAATAAGCTCAAGGCCAAGAATGCAAATTTAAAAACTTATAAAAATAATTTTTGCATTTTTTTTTAAATAATTTTTATAAATTATGAAACGATTTTTTTGGGAGATAATAGGAAATTTTAGATGTCGGTAAAGGCGTTTTCAATGATTTTTCGGTACAATTTAAAATACTCGGTAAAGAAGTTTGGTACCTTTTGGAACAGTTTAAAACCAGTGACAAAATTCTAGTATTTTTTCTGCCTAGTTTGGTGTTTTACTTCAGCTTAGCTGAGGCAGAAGTGTGATTATGTAAAGACTTGAATACTCCTTACGCTTGTATGAACGCAATTTGACGGAAATCAACGAAACAAAAGTTGACAAATAAGCGATGGGATTCGCTGCCTGAAACAGCAGCGCAAGTAGAAGGCGTCAAAGTATTATTTACACAGTTAGATACACAGAAAGTTTTTGTATTATGTAAATGCATACATATGTATGTATGAAATTTGTGGTTGCATGAAATCGATTTTGTATTTTAAATATTTAAGAAAAGTTTATACGAATTACCAGCTAAGTGTATTTTCTTGTAAGCGACTTCTAAAGAGTGCTACTAAGAGTCCCCTTTCCCCCTGTTAATCGGATTTTTCTTGTTGTTTTTTTGTTCCTTTTATTTTTCTTTGGTTTATTTATTAAATTTCTTTTTCCTATGTCAATCTTCATTATTTTAATTTCTGAAAGACTTACATATTGTCCTGCTCATCCAATTTCACTCTTAAACCAATGACAGTTTCATTATAAATCATAAGAAAATATGAAATTAAATTGAATTGCATAAATGACAGCTTGCGCTTGAACGATAATCATAAGCTGAATTTTTCGTTTTATCCAAATGAAACTTTCCCTGCCTACCCCAAATAACCACATGCATAATATCACACGTCACACAAAGTACCAATAATAAATATGTCATATGTAAGAACAATTACAAGAAACGGATAACACTTTGCGCCATAAATTATGCAATACATTTCATTTACGCACCAAGCCAACCGTGATGGATACGCACAAGGCAATATGACAGGCTTTCAATGCGAATTACTGACGTTTAGTACGAAAGGAGGACGGTAAGCAGGCGAGCTATTCGTAAGGCAAAACAAATTTTCAAACTACACAGTATAGCCACACTACACACTCCACTTCACTTCGATACACATCAAACAGTCAAACACACAGGCATCGATTAAATGCCACCACCAGCCAAGGAAAGCTTGCCCCTTTGTGTGTATGTGTGTCATGCATGCCAGACTTGAATTTGTGAACACATATGTATGTTGGGATAAATATCTGAATGTAAAGTAGCTCATATACATGCATTCGCTTGACGTCTGCTTGTGGCTGAGCGCCACAATAACTCTTGAACAATAGCGAGTAAATAAAATAAAGTAAAATGGAATAAAATCAAACAAAATAAAATAAAATAAAATAAAATAAAATAAAATAAAATAAAATAAAATCAAATCAAATAAAATAAAATAAAATAAAATAAAATAAAATAAAATAAAATAAAATAAAATAAAATAAAATAAAATAAAATAAAATAAAACAGAATAAAATAAAATAAAATAAAATAAATTAAAATAAAATAAAATAAAATAAAATAAAATAAAATAAAATAAAATAAAATAATATAATATAATATAAAATAAAATAAAATAAAGTAAAATAAAATTAAATAAAATAAAATAAAATAAAATAAAATAAAATAAAATAAAATAAAATAAAATAAAATAAAAAATAAAATAAAATAAAATAAAATAAAACAGAATAAAATAAAATAAAATAAAATAAAATAAAATAAAATAAAATAAAATAAAATAAAATAAAATAAAATAAAATAAAATAAAATAAAATAAAATAAAATAAAATAAAATAAAATAAAATAAAATAAAATAAAATAAAATAAAATAAAATAAAATAAAGTAAAATAAAATAAAACGGAATAAAATAAAATAAAATAAAATAAAATAAAATAAAATAAAATAAAATAAAATAAAATAAAATAAAATAAAATAAAATAAAATAAAATAATATAATGTAATATAAAATAAAATAAAATAAAGTAAACTAAAATAAAATAAAATAAAATAAAATAAAATAAAATAAAATAAAATAAAATAAAATAAAATAAAATAAAATAAAATAAAATAAAATAAAAAATAAAATAAAGTAAAATAAAATTAAAATTAAATTAAATAAAACCAAAATAAAATAAAATAAAAAAAATAAAATAAAGTAAAATTAAATTAAATTAAATTAAATTAAAATAAATTAAATTAAAATAAATTAAATTAAATTAAATTAAATTAAATTAAATTAAATTAAATTAAATTAAATTAAATTAAATTAAATTAAATTAAATTAAATTAAATTAAATTAAATTAAATTAAATTAAATTAAATTAAATTAAATTAAATTAAATTAAATTAAATTAAATTAAATTAAATTAGATTAAATTAAATTAAATTAAATTAAATTAAATTAAATTAAATTAAATTAAATTAAATTAAATTAAATTAAAATAAATTAAATTAAATTAAATTAAATTAAATTAAATTAAATAAATTAAAATAAAATAAATATATTGGAGCTCTGTCTTGTGGTAATGTCTTTAGGTAACGTTCGAGTATACGTCATGTAGACTTGCTCAACTCAGTTCATGGGACCATATTAAAGCACACACCACGTAGCCACAGAAGCGAAAGATAGCTTAGCTTAGCAAAGAGGATTTCAATCAAATTGGCTCGTATGTGGGTCAAATGTTTGGTTAGGATCAATAAAAGTGTGGGTGTGTGTGTGTGTGTGAAGCTAAAGAAGGAGCGAAAGAAAAATGTAAAGCAATAGCATGCAGGCGCGCCTTAGTAAAACCGAAAAAGTACAAACGAGCATAGAAGTATTTTGCTGAAACTTATAAGCCATATTGCGCTAGCATTAGTGTCAAAGAAAAGTTGAGCAATATTTTAGCTATGCCGGACATATGGCCAGAGGCAGTGAGTGTGACACATAAATATAAAGAAGGATAAAGAGGGCTAACCAAAGACAAAGAAATAAAGACATTAAACAGTAATAAGAAATGCATTTAGCAGAGCGAAAAGTTTGTAGCAGTGCTGTTGGTAAGAACACTCGAACGAGCTATCGAATCTAATTACGTAAAAGTAACTTTGATATAAAATTAATGTCAAATGAAATCAAGGCTTGCGGGCAAGAAAGTTACAAGGAAGAAGAGATAAAATCGGTTAATGGAAACAACAGAGTGGACAGAGGAAGCCCCTACTAGGTTGAAAAAAAAAAAAAAAAATGTGTACGACGACTTGGTTAAAAAGCAGGAAAGCATCGGTCGGGTCTGCTAGTACAGCAAACAAGTAAGAAGTGACTATGTTCTTGTAGTCTCCTTAAACCATCTCATATCAGTTTAACAATGCCCTGGGTATCTGAACATTTATACAAACATTTACGTTGCAAAAGTCCTTCTAACGCAAAGGAATTGTTTTGAGAAATCCACAGCTTTGCTGTGAAAACTTGTCAAAACATATGTACATACTTACTAACATAAGCACTTTAGGGTGGGTTAGAAGAATTAAAACGTTATAAACAATTTTTTAAATTTAATTTTAAACAATTTTTACTCAAAATTTTAATTAAAGAAATGAATTAGATTTATCGATTCTTATTTTAATCGATATTTTTTTAAATCGATTTTTTTGATTGATATTGTTAATGGCAAACATCGGTAGAGTAAACGTTTAGTAAATTGATTAAAAGAATTACACTTCTAGCACAAATTTTTGTAAATTTCTAACAATAATCGATAACTATCTTTAAAAATCGATATCAGTTAAACCGATAAATTTCTAAATAAAAAAATCGATTGTTGAGTTATTGACTTTTCCCCACGAAGAAAGGTGTTTTCAACGCTCTTTTCAAACCTCCTGCTGTTCCGTCAAGAGCTAATGAAAATGAAGTATTTTGTTCGACCCACCCTAATGCATGTGTTATCATTCTACACACATGAAAGTGTTTACATTGTTCTTGGACTTGTAGCATTATCATGCACAATATTAACGCCTGCACGTTGTGGTTGGCTCAAAGCTTTGTTGTAATAGATTTGGCCAGCTCAAAAAGCAGGTCAATATGTACCGAGCTATGTCCATTTGTATGCAGGCGCCTGCTTAGGTTAGCTTAAGTTGAGCTCATTTGTCAAAGTGAGTATATTTGTAGTGTGACAAGTGTAAATTGAAATAGAATGCCGTTATGCATTTGAGTAGGTATTTTTCTGTGCGTATGTGGCCACTTAGTAAATCCGTTACTTTATTATGATTGAGCTCTTTTTTTTGCTTTGACAACAAAACAGGTTTTTAACTCGAAATTTACTTGCATTCTTTGATGCTTTGAACTTTCACAGAAAATCCTTTAAGTTTGCTTTAAGCAGGCAAGTGACAAGATATAAAGCGCAGCTGGTATGACATGACCACAATGAGAAGTAAAATTTGACAACTTTGGCAGCCCATAGAGCTGGCAGTGATCTGTTGAAGGCCAATAAGAATAAGCCTTTGCATCTAAATGGCAAAAAATCTGGGATATCGAACTTAAATTTAACTTAAAAAAAGAAAATAAATAAAATAAAATAAAGTAAAATAAAATAAAATAAAATAAAATAAAATAAAATAAAATAAAATAAAATAAAATAAAATAAAATAAAATAAATAAAATAAAATAAAGTAAAATAAAATAAAATAAAATAAAATAAAATAAAATAAAATAAAATAAAATAAAATAAAATAAAATAAAATAAAATAAAATAAAATAAAATAAAATAAAATAAAATAAAATAAAATAAAATAAAATAAAATAAAATAAAATAAAATAAAATAAAATAAAATAAAATACAATAAAATAAAATAAAATAAAATAAAATAAAATAAAATAAAATAAAATAAAATAAAATAAAATAAAATAAAATAAAATAAAATAAAATAAAATAAAATAAAATAAATAATAACATAATATACATAATATAACATAACGCAACATAACATAACATAACATGACAAAACATAACATAACATAAGTATAACATAACATAACATAACATAGCATAACATAACATAACATAAAATAACATAACATATCATAGCGTAACATAACATAACATAAAATAACATAACATAACATAACATTACATAACACAACACAGCATAAAATAACATAACATAAAATGAAAAAAAGTAAAATAAAATGAAATAAGTTTAAATTTGAGCTAGTTTAGGATCACATTAAGCCGTAATATCAACTGTCCACTAAAATTTGCCACAAAGTCGACTATTACCCTTTGTTATTATTTCCGCTATGTCACAATGAACCCAAAAGGACATAAAGAAAATCAACTCAAAATTTGAAAAGCGTCACTTAGAAAAAACTTCCTTCGTCGTCCAACCTAAATACCAATACTCCCCCGAAGGTGCATAACCATTTCTTAAATGTTCGGGTTTGCAAAACTAAACCGCTGATCGCCCAAGATAAGGGTAGTCAGAACAATTTAACCTTACAAGAACCGCTACAACAACAACGTTACCAAAAGCGCTTTTGTTCTACTATGTATTTGCTCTTTTATTTACCCTCTTTCAACTTTTATTTGTGCGCTTGACATGTACAGCCTTTACATCTCCGTCCCTACTCCTCTCTAAGCTATTTGTTTATTTGCGTAATGGACACATTTGCTGACATGCGTATAAACACATAGATACATACACACACAAATGCATTTAGCACCTGACTGTGGTGTGTGTGTGTGTTGCCTTTTATAGCCGCATTTCCATACAAAGAACAAGCAAATAAGAATGACTCGACAATGGAATACAAAACAAAATATATCTAAATACATTTGAGCGTGTGTGTGTGTATAAACATTTAGTGAGCGTGGTGTATGGGAGAGAGAGAGAGGAAACGTTTATAAATGTGACAACAGTGAAATAAATGGCACTTTTGAATAACTTGGAGGAAAAGCGCAACATAAAATACAATGAAGCATACTTTCAGGGGCGTTAAAAGATCCTGTAGGAAGTATCTCGACTAGTCCTTTGCATAAGTAATTACAGAAAGTAAAAATCTGACCTCTAAAATAATTGTTACAATTTCACGACTAATCAATTAAAAATATGTTTAAGTCATAACTATCCTGATTAATAAAAAATAATGATTAACAAGAAATGAGTTAAAAAACTTTAGTACCGCATTTTTCTGACAAAGATTTTGAATGCATAATTTTTTGGATCAATTAAAATTGTTGGTGAATCAGATGCAAAATAAAAAAATTTAACTCTACAAAAAAATTTTTAATTGAAATAGTTGTCAAAAGTAACAAGAAAAATTAAACTTTTGGTTTTTTGGTAAAAAGGTCGGTTGCGTTGACAACTAATCGCTAAAAAGATTCTCAATTAAACATTTTTGTGATTAATCAAATGAATCAAATGAAAGATTAAACATTTTTCTTAATATTAATTTGTTACTCAAAACTCTGGTTGGTAAAATTCTACTAACTATAATTAAAATTTAATTTAATTAAATTAATAATTTTTTTACTAATCAAAATATATTTTATGGATTTTACCGCAAAAAATTTTTAGCAATAATTTTAATGATTAACTATAAATATTGTTTAATAAAATCCAAAACAAAAATTCCTTAATCATTTTTGTGAATAATCGAAATGATTAGTCAGTGATAAGAGATTAAGCATTTTTCGTCTGTTTTCTAAGGTAAGAAAATATTTAAAACTGTTTGATTATTTAAGAAGATTAGTTACTGAAATACAGATAATAAAAATATTTTAAATTAATCATTTGTTTATTGATGAAAAACAAATTTTTTTTGAGAGACCGCCACTGAAAGTTATCATTAATAATTCAATTAACTACAAATGCCGTTATTCTCATTTAGAAGAAAAAAATTATTTAAATAATTATTTTTCTGATTAATTAATGCTCTTATATTTTGTAACTAAAAAAATAGCTCAAATTAATTGATTACTACTAATTAGTATTGGTTAGTCAAATACGTTTAAGCTTAACATTTCTTTATTTGTTCAGTAAAATTTAATTTAATTTCCTTAATCAAAAAGGTTATTATATGGTAATTGATTTATGGTTAGTCAGCATCTATTCAAATAATTTATGAACAACTTTTCTGATTAATCTTTTAGTCACTGAAAATGATTACACGATTTTAATCTATCTGATCCTTAACCTAAACCTTTGAGCATGAACAACCACTTAATCAAAAACTTTGGCTAATCAGGATTTAAAATTTGACTTAATCAAGCATGGAGATTGATATTTGACTTTAGGATCTATTTCCTTAATAAAAAGGAATACGTCAACTTTTGTTTTTCAAACCAAAAATATAAGTCTTAATTTTACATTTATTGTTTTTTGCCGAAAATTAAAGAAAAAAAATTTTACTTGTATTTTCCTACTTAATAATTAATAAGTATATTTCAATTGAATGTTCGAATAAAAAGACTTTTATTTAACTATTTTATTTACCAAAACTTACCATCTCCCGAGCTATGAAAGCCGTTGAAATCTTGCCAACTTTTTTCACTTTTGCATATCTCAATCATTTCGATTGATCGGCAATAATTAGTCGCCAAAAATTTCAATCATTTTTGATTTATTAGTTAAATGTTTTTTTTTTTAATTAAAAATTTTATTATCCGAAACTATTTGAAGATATTGCTAATCGAAAATAAACATTCTTTTTATAAAACATTTAAAAATAGTCCTTATCGGCGATACTTGTTGTATGTGCGAGATAAGTTTTAGTTCCTACAGGCCTTCTACAACACTTAAGCATTTAAGTGCAAAGTGACGGCAGCAACATTGGAATAAATATAATACAGCTGAGTGAAGAAGGTGTGTGTGAGATCTTGGCTGCATTGAGAACCGCAAGGAAATTACCATTTATATATAACAAACATACAATTTAGGTGGGTAGATATGTAGATACATACAAAAGCCCTTTTTACAATTTGAAGTTACGTTAGTGACTTGGCCATAAGTTGACGCAAATATGGACTCGTAAATTGTAGCTACTGATGAAATTCTTCTTTGCGGTGCAGGTAGATGTTGTTGTTGTTCATAAAGTTTATATCTTATGCGTGCTTAGGAAGAAATGTAGAAGACTAAAAGACCGCATTTACTATGAAAATTTGATGAGTTTTGTGTTGGAAAATGTAAATGATTTTAGTTTGCCAGAAGATCTCGGGCTAATGCAGGGTGAACTAAACTATTTCGCAATAGATCTTTACGGATTAGTAGTAATCACACACTGCCAAATACAAGTTGCGAATGTGTTATAGAACTCAGCGCTAAACAAAGATTAAGATTAAGATAAGCATTAAGATTAAGATTAAAATGAATATTATTATTTATATTACGATTCAGATTAGGATTAAAGTAAAGACTGAGATTAATATTAAGTCAATAGATAAAAATAAAAGATAAATAAAGATTTAGTAATCTAAAGATTAAGGTACGATTAATTTTTACACTAGTTATTATGATAAAGATTTGTATTAAGATGAAGACTACAACTAAGATTAATATTACGGTTAAAATTAAGAATAAGATTTAGATTAATATTAATATTAGGAATAAGTTTCAGACACAGATTAAGATTAATTTTAAGATCAGAATTTAGATTAAAGGAAGATTCTGCTTAAAATTAATATTAATGTTAAAATTAAGTTTATTATTAAGATTTGAAATAAGATTAAGATTAATAATAAGTTCAATGTATAGATTTTTTTTAAATTAAATTAAAGATGAAGATTTTAAATAAGATTAAGATTAGAATTAACATCAATCAGATTCATATTAAAATAAAATTTATGATTAAGATTTAAAATAAGATTAAGATTAAAATTGAGATTGAGATTTAATAGAGAGAAATTTTAAAATTAAGATTAAGATTAGTATTGATATTAAAGTTAAATTAGGATAAAGATTTGAAATAAGATTAGGATTAAAATAAGGATTAGTATTAATATTAATATTATGATTATGATTAGGAAAGAGGTAGTGTGAAAAAACTTTCGGGTGTGAATAGGAGTCACATATAATAATTTTTTTCCAAAACACCAACGAGTCTACCGAAAAGGTCGACAAAAAAGTGAGTATTTTTGTTCTGAGAGATTAATTTCTTAACTAAGCTGCAATTGTTTCTCCCTGTAGGCGTGAGGTCTAAAAGCTTGCATACTTTTACGCACTTCGAGGATATATTCTCTACTACTAGGTTAGATTCACCTTGCTACTTCTTTTTTATAATTTACATATGTAAGCCCAAGTAAAGCATATTTGTGGAATTCCACCAATAGCTCCTTCTTGTCTGTATTTAGCTTGAGGCTGCATTTTTTACGGTTGAATAACCAAACAAATAGCTTCACTTTTCATTTTACAAATTTAAGAATTTTAAGGGTTCTAAGTATTTTTGAGTTAATTTTATTTACATTTACTAATAGAAAATATTCGCTGAAGCGTATCTTAAATAAAGTAACCATAAACTAAATAAAATGTGAAAGGTAACTAAAGTAAACAAAACATTCTAAAAAATAAAATAATACAATTTTTTCTACCCTTTAATGATAACATCTAAAAAATCTATATACATATACATATGTATATGAATTTAGCAAAACACAAACCATCAACAGGTGTTCAAATCTGATTCAGAAATGAAATATGCTTAGCACTTCAATCAGTTAAATTCGTAAAAGAAAAAACAATTCAACAACACATAAACAATTACTTTTCCCAGTAAAAGCTCAAGTACAGTTTGTTGCATGAAAAATCAATATTTGTAGTGATTTCACACTAAAACAAACTTTGAAACGTTTTGCACAACTCAATAAGCTAAACTCGCAAAAAAAAAAAAAAAAAATTTTAAAAATTATAATAACAGGAAATAAATCCCAGTAAAACAGAGTTGCCATACAATTTGTTAGGAAAATGTCTACATTTGTAGTGATTTCACACAATTTCAATATTTCGAATGCTTCCTTTGGGGCTTAAAACAAAATCAGCGGCTGAAAGTATGCATAGAAATTTGTTAAAAGCGCGTCAATTCAATGGAGAAATGAAAATATTAAACAATTTAAAAAAAAAAAAAACCTGAAAAAAGCTCATAAATCAATTTTTTTGTTTTACATCAAAAACCTAACAGCAGAATATTGCCTCCATTTGTAAGCTTTGCGTAGCTGTTGGTGAAGCCTTTTGCAAAGCGAAAAATAAATGAAAAATTTTAAACCAAAAATTCATGTGAAAATATCGTTTAGCTACACAAATGCGCACACCTAAGGCTTTACCTACAATATTTCGCTGTCAATAACAATTTTTTTTTCAACAAATCCACGCAGCTCAGTTGATTGTGAAAATGATTACAAAAAAAAACACCTGTATACCAAAACAAAATCACGTACCGTGCGTGTTAGTGATGTGAGTTTTAGTAAACGAGTCTAGTGCAATCTTGTTGTACAGGGGGTCATTGCATAAAATACACTTTTGTAGAAAATTATTCAAAAACACTTGAGCCGAAAAATCGATAACAGTAAATAACGATAACAGCAAATAACGATAACTTTTGCACAACCCTAAAAGAGGCCGCTTGAATATGAAGAAACCACGCTAACGAACTCTGCAATGCTTCACTCCCTCTATTACTTTCTTGCGTCTCAACTTAATTTTGTCAATGTTTTTTTTTCTACAAAAATATTTTCCTTCACGACTACAGCCAAATCATTTCCTGAAAAGCGATATTTTCTTTTAAATAAATCGAAATCAGCGTCACCTACCTATTGCTGCTTTCTCTAGTTCCAATTTTCCTCCAAAATTATTTACGAGTATAACAAATTTCGACTTATAACTACAAGTTTTGGTAATAAATTTACAACAGCGCTATCTATCGATAATTTTTTCATCATTAATTCGATAAACAATTAATACCAGTGACACCTGGCGGAAATTTTTCGTCAGTACTGTTGACCGTCCCCAAATGATGTTTCGAATTTTATTTGATAGAATCCATTTAGTTGTGATATTTATGCGACATCAGCACCATCTAGCGGCAAATTTTTTTATAACTATTTTCCGCTCAGAAATGAACCGCTTTGAGCTGAAGGGGGAATCAAAAACAAATCTTTGATTTTTCAAAAAAATATTTCGAATATAACCCAAATCGGATCAAAAATGTTATTTTAGCAACAACTAAACTTCAGCGCCACCTGGCGGATTTTTGAATAAAAAGAGGAGTCAAGATTCGATGGCTCTGTAATAAAGTTGTGCTGCCATTGTATATGATTCCGAAGCTGCTCGGACTTTAAAGGAACTAATTCTGGAAGCCGTCTCGGGGCCTTATTATCGATCTTTTCGGTTTAATTTTTAAAAACCATCTCCTACGACTCCTCAAAAGATCCGATATTCCAGTACTTGCTCCTTGGTTCCGTATAACACTGGCGAATGCGCAAATAAGCTCTCACGTTTGTGTCTTTACCTTACAAATTCAACGTGAGACTGCGCTGAAAATGAGGATTAATAGTTTCGATTTCATTTGAGTTTGCACGTTCCGGTGTAGCAGGTGGGACTAGCTTGCAGCGCGCGGGTAACCACAAATCTTAACAAACAAAGCCTTTTGAAAATGAAAAAATAAAGTGCGTGGACTTAAATGCTGATTTTACAAAAATGGAAAGTTGTGGTAAGTTGAGGATAATGAGCTGATCCGTTGGATATTACTAAAAGTCAATGCACGTTTGACAGTAGTAGTTAGTATTATGTCGGATAGGTGGATGTGGAAGTTTTCCTTTCGAGGCAGATGAGTGGATGTTCCTCAATTGTTCAAGGAGTGATTCGAATTATATGTCCTAAAAGACGTGGAGTAGATATTTAAATTTCCACAAGCCAGTGTACGCAGAAGTCTTATGAAAAGTAGGCCACAAAGATCACTAAATTTATATTGGACCTCACTTTTCAACATTGCATACTTTTAGGCGCACCCATTGGCATGTAATTCAGATCTCCACACTCTCAACCTCTACAGGGTAAAAACTTAGAGCCACAATGACTCACGTAACAAAAAAGTGAATGTTTTTTTTTTCGGAGAGCTTCAGTTTTTAACCTAGCCACGGTTGGTATTGTGTCCATGAGTCAAGACATCCCTTGGTAAAGAGGTGAGGGAGATTTATTGGATTCTCGGAATCACTAATGGGCTGCCTGGAAATACTAATTCTCATCCATATTCGACCACCAAATTTCTGCGCACTTCTTTTTCTCTCTTTCTCATTCTAGAAGTAACTAAAAATAGCCCAATTCCCATAGCAGTTAGTGAATCTCTGCTGTCAGCTGCAACTGTCCAATCTGCATGCATACAACTCTGACATACATACATCCATACATATTTCTTGTCCATCGCAAGATCACACTTTTTATTTCGTTGAGTTCACGAGCTTTTCGAATGCATTTCAGCCATTTGCAAACGTTGTGGCACTTGACAAGTTGACCTGCACCAACTTTCAACTACATGCGAATGACAGCTTAAGACAAACTCACGATAAAACAAATTTGTACACAGTGACTATTTTATTGGAGCACAGCCCTGGAGGGAAATCAATGAAATGACACTTGAGAAACAAAAAAAAGTGATGGAAATTTTTGGTTTAAAGCCTTTTAGTAACTAGTCCGATTGAAACTAGAGCAACACCAGCTCTGAGTCCCTAATCTCACCTTTTTTTCCAAAAGCAACCAATCGCTGATTTGGTTAGCTGTGAAGGCCATCATATTAAACTCTTTTTTGGAACATAACCCATCATTCTCATTCCCATTTCCCATTGGAACTAGATCCTCACCACTTCCTCAATTGACAAAAGACACTATCATCAACCTATCCATAAAGACCTTTTTCAGCTTTTGGTTTTTTTGAAGAACTCCCTAGAGGGTCTACTCCAGCAATAGACACCCTGTTCCTACAGGGTTAGAATTTATCAGCCTCGCCGCCTGAATGTAGGCAAGTTTTTTTCACAACTCAGCGCTGTGACCTTTAAATAACTGCACATTTTTTACTACGGACTTTGCAATCAACTTTTCTATTTCATCCCACTTTTATTCTTGGCAAAAGTGAGAGACGTAAGAAGAAGCGAAAGGTAACTAATAAAAATCAAAGCGAGATAAAAAGTTTGTTGTGTAATAAAATTTTGTTGGCAACGGAAGCGGAAATGCGTTGACGGATTTGTTATTTTGCAACTTTTGTTGAGGAAATGCTGCTGGACAGAATAAATATTTAATGTTTCAAAAAAGTTTTAAACGATTTTCGAAAATTTATCAAATGTGCAAGGACTTGAGTGAACAAAGCTTTGGCGATATCTAAACCCTTTGTGTCAAACTGTCGGCGGGTGGTGAGGGTTGAACTGGCACTAGGAGGTGGTTGCTTTTATTTTCAGTATTTTTTTATGTGCCTTGCCGTAACATCAATATATGTATGTATGTACACAAATTTATGAGTAATTCTTTGAAAACCAAATCTATAAAGCTCTTATAGGGCAAATTGTTAAGAAAATTAGTTTTTCAAAAGCTTTAAAAAGCTTCTTTATTTTTATAAATTGGGAAATAAGTTTTTAAAAAGCGTTAAAAAGCTTCCTTTTCTTATAAATTTGGAAATGAGTTTTGAAAAAGCTTTAAAAAGCTTCTTTATTTTTTATAAATTTGGAAATGAGTTTTGAAAAAGCTTTAAAAAGCTTCTTTATTTTTATAGATTTGGAAATAAGTTTTGAAAAAGCTTTAAAAAGCTTTTTCATTTTGTATAAGTTTGGAAATGAGTTTTGAAAAAGCTTTAAAAAGCTTCTTTATTTTTTATAAATTTGGAAATCAGTTTTAAAAAGCTTCTTTATTTTTTATAAATTTGGAGGTCGTCATTTAAAATTATTATTATTTAGACACTTAATTAAAATTTTTAAAATCATAAATTTTTTTGCTTTATCTATTTGATTTTTTTCGGTTTTTTGGATTTCGTTCCTCTTTACGCCCTTAAATTTAAATTTTTTGCAGCCTTGAACTAAAAAAATGAAATGGAAATATTATAAAATTTAGGATTAAAAATTTTGTATAAATAGATGTTAGTTAAAAATTTAATTTTTTTTAAATATTTGTTTAGAAATTGTATTTTTTTTAATGTTCTTGAAAATGCCATTTTAGGTGTTTGCTATTATTTCAGTTTGCTAGTTTTCGTTTTATCAAAAAAAATTTTTTTTTGGAAATTTTTAAAATTTGTTTGGGAAATTTTTAAAATTTATTCGGGAAATTTTTTAAATTTTCGTTATTTTTTTTTCAATGCTTCAAACTTAAAGTTTTTATTTCATAGCTATTTAGTGATCCGTATTCTCATCAGTTCGGAAATATTGAAATCTAAAGTTCACAAGGTCCACGCTTCTACATGATAAGGAACAAGTTGACCGGTCCAACTTCAACTTAAATATTTATCCGACTACGTCTTGTTAACCTTCTCCCATACAAATTTACAACTTCCTAAACTCTGTTGGCATTCATTCGGAGCTCTCTCATCCGTTGAATTCCTACAAGCGCTCACCCTAATTTCATACAAAGTGTAGTAGATTTGGCTTAATTGGAATAACTTTTATCCATCATTAAGAACATTTTTATTATCCCTCTGGGGCTTTGGTGACTACAATGCAAAAAAATGTTCAAATCATTTCTAATTTAAATGTTTCAAATTTCTGTTTGTGTTTAACATGAAAAACTAACAAAGGAAACTAACGAATAATCCTCCCACAGTAAAAAAAAAAAAACGCAATCTCAACTTTGATGATATTTTTCCCAAGGGTGTCTTTGTTTAGCCAGGAAAAAGCTATTTCTATTTAATACATTTTTCAAATTTACGTGAACAAGCGCGCATGGAAACTCATCAACTCGCTGACAAGAAATTTACATGGGAATGATAGATATGTATGTATGTATATACATATATATATATAAATATATATAAGTATGTTTCAGTTATCTGAAGAAGAGTGATAAACTCACCTCGCCTACAAATCTTGAATAATTTGCTTGAGTTATTTATACCAAACCGCTTCAAAAAATTTTGAATCTAAAATTGAAACGGTTTGAAACGGTTACGCTGGCAACTGAGCTTTCTGCTTGAATGAACGAAGGAGTTAACTTCGGTTCTGAAATAATAAGTTCCATAATTTAAGGTTTCAAGTTCAGTTTAAGCAGTAGCAGTTGCTGCCTCCACTTTGGGTTCCGCTTTCAGGTTTGCTTCTGAAATAAAACTTTTTTAAGTTTTTTCAGTTTCAATTTTAGTTTTGATTTTACTAAGAAAGACGGAAATCATAACCCGTTAGGTTTTGAATAATAAAACGTGTTTTTTGGGAATTCGAATACGGTTTAGGGAATTGTTTCCCAAGATTTCGGTTCTAAAATGAAAGGTTTTTAAAAATTTCCCATTTTCCATATCAGTTTCGATTAAAAAATTGGTATGGTTTAAAAGCTTTCTCCATTTTCAAAATTAAACGGGTCTAAACGGTTCAGTTTTGATTTTAAATGGTTTCGCTGTAGCTTTGGTTCTGAAAAAAAATTACTCTAAAAGCTCTCGGTTAGCTTTTGGGAAAAAGAAAAGGATAGAGGACCGATTTGATTTTTAATTCAGAATAGTTCAAAAGCTTTAGGTGAATTTTATATTTCCTTTTCGGCAGCGAAACGGATTAAAACTGTGCTGCTTGAGCTTCGACACTGGGAGTTAACATTTTTAAAAGCCTTCGTTTGCTTTTTCAGTTTCGAAACGGATTTAAACGGTTCAGTTTCGGTTTTGAAAAAAATTTAAAATTTAAAAAGTTTGGGTTTGATTTTCGTTTTTGGTAGTGTAATGAGTTAAAAGCTTTCAATTACGTTTTCAATTTCGAAACGGGCTTAAACGGTTCAGTTTCGGTTTTGACAACAAAAACATGTACATAAATTTACAACGTTTAGATTTGAGTTCTGTTTTTGGTAGTGAATTGTGTTAAGAGCTTTCGGATTTTATTTGAGTATTGGTTTTAAAAAAAACGACGCTTTTAACCGGTTGCCGTATTGGGCAATAAATTGTTTTTCCGGTTCCAGCGTGAGTTTAGGCTTTGAATACTTATGATAACTCTAACTGGTTTGGGTCTGACACACGCACTGGTTTTTTTTAAAAGCTCACGAAAACCGTGTTAGAGGCTTGCTTGGGTTGTTATACTGCTTTCAGACTCCTTTTCTGCTACAGTTTCAATTTCTTTTTTACACCGTTAAAGGGCACCATCGTGCTATCAAATATGGGAACATTGAGCTTTTCGCTTATTTTACATTTTCCCCTCCCCCGAACGGCTTTCAATGTCTGCCTAAGTACATTTCATTGTCAAGCGAGCGCTATAGCAAATGTTAGGCAAACGAGGCGAGGCAGTAAACGTTGTCATGCTGCACTCCAAATGCGTTACATGCAAAACTACTTCAATGCAATACAAAGCGTGGCTGTGACTGAGTATGTGTCAAATGGATGAGATGTAATGTGTGCTCTCGAGTTCATACATTTGCTCTTATGCGGTTTATGGTTAAGCTTTAATTCAATGCTAATGCGATAAAGAACGCCTTTGAAGGATCAAATGTTAGTATGATGATTGCGTTTTGTACTATGCAGACAACAACAACAACAACAACCTACAAAGCTACAAATCTTCCTATCGAAAAGAGCATTTGTGGGAGTTGAGCTGCTGAAGCCGTGTGCTGCATATGTTATACCAACAAAGCTGGCTAAGCTCTCTGGTCTTTGATGTTAGCTTTTCAGTGAGTTTTTTTTCTTTTGGTTGGCTTATCCATTTTCAGTTTGTATGCAAATCGAGTTATTTAGCCGGAAGCAGTTTTAGTTGTTGCCAAAAACGTGATATGATTGAATGGCACAAAGCGCTCAAACACATCCACTCCATCGAATGGTGCCAGTGTGAGTGCATGCCAAATGTAGAAGAAACGCTTCGCACGTTTGTAATCGAATCGCTGGTCAGGTTAAAATCGAATTTGTGGTTGCTCACATTTGCACTATTTTACAGTTGTAAGCACTCAGGCTCGTTTGAGCGTGTTCGTGCGTACTACTTGCGCTCCTTTGCAAGCTGATATGTCTAAATATTTGTACTACGTGTCGCTCGAAATGAGTTTAGCTCTCTGGGGTGTCGAAAGCTGGTGTTGTTTATAATGAAAAACCCAACTCAATGCACATGATGATCGTTCCTACTTTTTTATTTTCCGGAAATCAACTGACTGGCACTCGTAACCACTTTTCTACAGACGAGCTTTTTCAGCAGCACCTAGCAAGTTCTTCTTCCTTGGGAGCTTTAAAGCTTACATTGTGAGCTTTTAAACATTTCCAGGTACTAATATCTCTACTTCGACCTAAATTATATACCGCCACATTGTATCAGGCTGTTATATTATATAAATTAAAGCAAACAACAGTTTCTAAAAAAAATTGTCCATCGGTCTATATGTTTGTTCGCGCATCACTCGAAAACCGCTGTATAAAATTCACTGCATTTTTCACCAATATATTTATAGTTATACCAGTTAAAATATGAGCAACATTTTACTGCGCTTCAATTTTTAATTTCGGTTTTACACAGTAGTGGCTATTAAAGTTGGCTCGAAATGTTTTTTTTTTTTGCAAATATAGGAATTGGAACTCCATAACACATAAAAATGCAATGTTAAATACAACAACAGTATCCAAATAAATAATTATTTTAAATTCTGCTATCTGTCTGCCTATATGTTTGTACGCGCATCACACAAAAACTACTCTATGAAATTTAATAGTATCTGCACCGCTGTGTTGCTATAAGTCTAAATTAAAATATAAGGCCCGTCCACAATGAACACGACGGCGGCAAATGACAACGACGAAAAACTGAAGCTTGACGATATTGCCGTGAAGCATTGGCGACATGATTATAATGAGAGCAGGGGCGACAGGTGCGAGTCATCTTGAAAAGTAGCAAAATATGTTGTAAAAAGTGTGAAAGAGACATATTCTGTAATAATTGGAACTTTTTTTACAAGTTATTTACTCTTTCGTTTTTATTGTCAAAAAAACCAAACGCCACCATCTGCCGCTTGTCAAAATAGAATTAGATTTAATCTGGCGACAGCGGCATCTGTGATTGATTGCCGCTTTGTCGCGTCGTGTTCAAAAAATTCCTTCCCATAAGAACACGTGTAAAAATAATTTGACAGATGCCGCTTGTCGTTTGCCGTTTTCATTCTGGTTACCACTATAGCGTGCATTTTTCATTTGACACTGTACATACTTTATTAATTTGGGGGCGTGGCGCAGCCTTGAACGGCGCAAATCACCTCTACTTTATATTGAATTTCATTACAAAATTTCCGTATGAAAACTAAAACAAAGTAACACACAAAAATAAAAAGTAGCTTAAGAAAAAATAAAAAAAAATTAATTTCAGTCCCACTCCAATGTACAAATTTAAACATTGACTGCACTATGAATAAAATTTTTGGAAATTCAAGGTTGCTTACATCCCTGTATTTGTATAGCAACACAAAAAGAGCTGCTCTCATAAACATAATAAGCCTGGAAGCATGAAGGTTATAGTTGTATGCACTTACATATGTGGGGCAATTCCATGACAAATGGAAATGAAATAGGAGAGTTCCTTTGAAATTGTGATTGTAGTTTGCATGTGCTGTGATTTCTCGAGCTGGTTGCTATTAAAATTATGTATGGTTGTGTTTGCAAAAAAAAGGAATTTTTTTTAATTTTTTATAAAAATTTTTTTTTTGAAATTTGTTGTAAAAAAAATATTATTTTAAAAACGCAAGAAAGTGTGTTAAAAGTGGAAAACAAATTTTATTTGTACTAAAGCTTACTTTTTTTTTAAATTTGTCGTTTTTTTTTATAAATTTGTTGTTTTTTTTTCTTCTAAAGTTCTATCATAAAAACTTCAGAAAATGTACAAAAATTTGAAGGAACTCGAAAGCAGCTGTTTTTACAGTGCCCGCTTGACGTGAAATGGCTCATAATTTTTTTTGTTATGACAGAATATTTCGTTGAGAAATGGAATATGCAAAATTAAATTAAATGTGGCAATGGAATTTACAATTTTTCGCATAGCTGACTGAATATATACATACATATTTTAGTTTTAGCATATGTAATTGTATATATGTATATCAGCTACATATGTATGTATGTGAATATAAAATACATACCGTAAATTAATTGGCAAAAAGAACATAAATAAAAGCGTTAGTCGTTGCAAGTGCAAAGAAATGGCTGAGGTTTATGAAAACAACTACCTCACTTCAACTCTATAAAAACTTAGATCAAATTAAGATTACTATAATCATTACTTTAGGTACTTGCGATTGCAATTACGGTAGTTGTAATTTCTAGTTTTAAAAAATAAGTAATGCTGCCAATACTTTAATTAATGGCATAAATGTCATGAATTTAGATCAAATTAAGATTAGTAAAAAGTAATCATTACTTTGGGTGCTTGCGATTACTATTACCGTAATTGTAATTTCAAATTTTTTAAATAAGGAATGCACCAAACCTTTAGTTAATGGCATAAATGTCATGAATTTAGATAAAATTAAGATTACTGTAATCATTACTTTAGGCACTTGCGATTACAATTACCGTAATTGTAATTTTGGCTTTTTTTTTAAATAAATAGTGCTCCCAATACTTTAGTTAATGGCATAAACGTTAATATTGGAATTACTGAATTAAGATTAGATTAAGATTACTGTAGTCATTACTTTAAGCCCCTTCGATTACGATTACGATTACTGTTATAGTAATTCCGATTATTTTTCAATTATAAAATCTGCTATCGTGCTTATTTTAATCATAATTTGAATAAGCTTAAATTACGATTACTGTAATCTTTAGAAGAAGCTCAGAATTACTCTAATTTATTCGATTTCCTTTTTTAGTTTCTTAGATTTTTACTATATCAGTTCTCTAATCCTCCGCATTCAAAAGCCAAAAAGTAAGAAAATTTATTCAATTTTGTTTTTTGTTAGGCCTAATTTCCTTTCATGTCAAGAAATTTAATTATCTGACTTGTTTGAGAGTCTATTAAATATACTTTTATTTGTATTTGCTTATGCTACTTGTATTATCACAGCTAGCGCCAACAATGGCCACTCAATAAAAGCAAACAACAACTCTACAAAGCCATATTTAGCTAACATTAGACCACCAACAGCTGCTAAATGCTTCACGTGGCGCAGCAGGGCGTATAATTATTCTGCACTTTTATTTAATATGCATTGCGTATGAACCTACGGGCACAATGATTGAGCGAATGAGCTGGTAAACGCGCACGGACAGGGCTTGTTTTGTGATTAATTGGTGAGTCAGTGCATAGGCTAGTAGTGGAATATTAAACTGGTTCGATATAATAAACAACCGGACTGATTTTGGTATTGTCGAAGTACCTTCTATGATTTTCTTTAAAAAAATCACATGACTTATGTTCAAATATCGCATGATAATTAACTTATTAGTTGAAAAAAAAAAAACAAGGGAAAAATTACTACATTCAAAAAGTCTGCGCAATAAACAACGTTTTAAAGTGTTTAAAAAAAATTGCATGACATATTTAAAAAAATTTGCAAGAAAAGTCACTTTTTCCAAAAAAAAATAATTGAAAAATTAGGAGCGCCTTGTTCTTTTACAACTTGCACTTGTATAGGATAAATACGCCAGCTAATTTTATTGACTAAAAAACTCGTATGATATATTTGTGAAACTTAAGGAAAAATGTATTTATTCTGTTAACGATTTAAAAAAAAAAAATTAAAAATTACGAAAATAGATATGTTTAAGCAAACTGTTGCATGAGAGAATTTTATAAAAATATTATCATGACACATTTATAAATTTCGTATGCAATTTCACGTCTCTAGCTGTTATTACACGTGAGCTGCATTATTTATTAGCGCCGATCTTGGTGATTTTTTCAAAAATCTTTCATAACATATTGGCAAAAAATATCACGGAAGCACACTTTTTTCCTATAAAAGTTGGAACATTGAAGTCGTCGTATCTGTAAAATAGTCTGGATGCAGATTGCATATAAGTATGCTCATTACTATCAGAATTTTTTGATTAATTCAAAAAACTAATATAATATTTTTTTTTTTAGTATCGCATGGAATTTTAAATTGGTGAATTTTATTAAAAAAAAAAACAAAAAAATTATTGATATGTACATAATTTATTTATGTACATTTATTTTCAGCTTGTTGAATTTTACTAAAATATTGCATGACATATTTACAAATATCTCATGTTTTTTTTAATTTTTTGAATTAGGTTTTTTTTGCTTTAAATAAGACAAAATTTTGATAATTAAAAAAAAAAATTTTGCCTAATGCATTTTTAAATATCTCATGATGTACATACATATGGGTGTTTCCACGGTCGCGAACAGTACGTTCGTACGCGTTTATGAGCCAAAAAACAAAGTAAACATAGGTTTTTGTTTTTTTTTTTTTGCTACTTTGATAGCATTTTGGAAGGTAAATTTTAGGTGCAAGAGGCAGGTTTGTTCAATTTTTAGTTTAGACTGTGGGGGCAATAAACATGTGGTCGCGAACGTACGCAAAATGGAAGTGACTTTTTTGTGCAACTGGAAAAATTCAAAATTCAGCGAAATGGAATGGATTTTTTCAAAACGGTTGATAACATATTGAAGTGGCATAAAGTGACTTTCTTTTCGTTTATTTAGCTTTAAAATATCTTCAGTACATTTTTATATATACGCTTAAATTCCGGTCGCGAACGTACGGGTCGCGAACGTACGATTTTTCCATACACTCTCTTTTCCTATTTTCGACATAATGTTTTACAAATTATATGAATAGGAACACTTAATTCACAAGTTTAAATCTTATATGTTGTATTTATAAAGAAAGAAGATAGCATAAATTATTAGACTCTACTGAAATCCCGCGGCTCACACCGAAAGACTCGAAAGTGGCTTGCATAACATAAAGTATACTCACTATAATGTATGGTTGGAAAATTTATGAATAACTTCATTAAAATTATTCAAAACCCTATGATCCATTATTAACCATGCAAAAAAAGTATATTAACAACCTCTTTTTTTCTTGCTTCAGTTTTTGGTAGGAAAAAATATATCAAAATGCTAAACGGTCGCGAACGTACGCAACTTTGAGAATTAAAAAAAAATGTTTGGTAAACCCTTCAAGAGAAGTAGTTTTGGTTTTCAATTAAGTGCACTCAACTGGCTTTAGCAATGTAGTTCTAGACATATCCTTACACTCCTTGAGAAGTGGTAACAAAAAATGTATTTTTTTGGTCGCGAACGTACGATCCAGGAAGAGTTAAAAGTTTCAATAAAAATTTACAGTTAAGACATCGTCGTTCACTCTTCTTTCATTTTGATGGTCTTAACTGATATTCATGGGGGTATTTTGTTGCAAAAAAGGATCGCTAGTATAAGTCGAACAAGTGAAAAAATTGAAAAGAAACAGGCCTTTAAAACTGGCTGGAAATGAAAAAAAAAAATTTTCATGTTTCAAGCCCAATTTTTCATAAAAAAAATTTAAATCAACTTCCAAAGCTTTATATTTATAAAAATTTGGATAATTTTGTATAACAGGGTTAAACAAGAATTTATTTTTATTAACATTTAAAATTTTTGCTCTGGTTGACCATTCTACGGAAATGCCCATATGTAGCTCATTTAGAGAAGTACATGCAAATAAAAAGTCAATTGATTTACTAGTTGTTTATAACTACTTCATTGTATTGCTGGGTGATAAATCGAAAGCTAAACTGAAATGAAAGTATGCTCAGTGCTTTCACAAAGCTGTCACAGTAACCATTTTACATGACTTCCGCTGCGCGCAGTGATTTGACTACGTTAGTTAGCTTTTTGTAGTGGTGTGCGTTCGTTATTTTTCGTTGTTGTTGTTGCCTTTGTTGTTTCTGCTTTGTTGCTTTTGTTCTCTCTTGCCTGAGTGCAAAACTATTTTTCTGACATTACTCTTTAATGGCTTTAAAGAGGCTTGGCACATGAGATAACGTGTATTGTGGAGTTAAACGAAATTTAAAATTTTCTTAACTCAACTTTGGCTGTTATTCCTTCTTTGCGCAGCTTTAAAGAGAGTACTATTAAATAATAATAATAACTAGCATAATGTTATAAAAGAACAAAACAAAAAAACAACAACTTCAGTTGCCTTTAATTTGCATTTTGAATAATATGAAAATGTTTCCAGGCAATATTTATTATTTCAAAAATTCCAGTAAATTTTCTCTACAAATACAACGCCTGCAGGCTGATTTAATAAGCATAAAATGCACAGTTTTCACAGTGAAAAGTTATAAACAAGCAGATGGAAATTGCAAGCCGTAGCTCAGAACGCATTTACATTGGCGAAAACGGGAACAAGGATGAGCAACGCTCTGCGCCGTGAAGCGAGAAATAAGCAAAACACAGACTGCAGATTGAAGAAGAATAAGAAAGAATAAGCCTTGTTGTTTTTCATTCTTGTCAGTGTTGTTTTCTTATTATTTAGTGTTTTCTTAGTATTTGCTGATAATAAATAACCATGCCGATGGGTTTTGTGTGGGCAGGTTGCAGAGAAATTGTTGTGTATTTTAATAAAATTATAAATTCGCTCGTTTGAAATAAATTTGATGATAGCAAGTTTTTTTTGTTTACTTAAATAACAAAAATTTATTTAATTTTGTTGTTTTTAAATTTTTTTATTAAATTTTATTCTTTCGCATGCCTATCATAAGAAGCGCTTGGGTACCACTGGGCGTATAAGCAACATTTTTCATTCAAAAGCAAACAAGTCCGCAGAAAAAATGTGCGCCTTAAAATATGCAACAAATTTTCTACACTTTATTTTATGCAAAATAAAATGTACCTAATAAAAAATTATCTCATCTATTTAAAAAAAAAAAAACTGCACAAAGCGTATCAAGCAAAATCCCATAAAAACTCTTCTTCTTTCGTAATTTCCAAGTTTAACACATTTGTCGGTTTACTGACTAATTCCTTTTAATGTGGTAATTTTACGATTCATCTTCTACAAACTGCCTTATCAACAAGCTGCTTTTAAATTTATGTTTCGCATCCCCATGCTCTCCTCTCGCCTCTGGCCATTCTAATGCGTTTACTTTCTAACATCGGAATGCATCTTATTTTCTTCTTCGTGTTCAATGTCTGCAATAAATTTATTTCGATTATTGCATATTTTAAGGCGCTCGCTAGTTTGTTGTTGAAAAATGGCACTTTTAAAAGAGATAAATTGCGCTGAACAAAAAAACTGTGAGATTGCGAAAACAATATGAGAATGGGAAGAAAGTTATTTTGAGTATTCCTTTTCAATAACAAGCGATGGAAATAGAATAGATTAAATATGTAGAAAAATAAAATGAGTTAAATGAAAATAAAATAAAATTAAATTAAATAAAATTAAATAAAATTAAATTAAATTAAATTAAAATAAATTAAAATAGAATAAAAAAAAAAACAACAAAAAAAAAAAAAAAAAAAAAAAAAAAAAACAAAGATACACGAAATAGGCATCGACAGAGACCGAAAATGGTCAACGTGAACCAAATTTGTCACAAATTACCAACAACACTTAAATAAAGCTTCTTTTCTTTTATTTTTCTTGCATTTTTATGGCCGTTCTTAATTACGCATTTACAAAAATTGTTTGTTCATTCCTCAACCTAAAAAAATTAAAACACAACCTTTTTAGTCAATAAAGAACTAATTAAAATATCATTAACAGCGTATTTGTCTACAAACTTTTGTATACGCCTGAAAGTATGCCTGAATAATTATTACGATAGCTTATTATGCGCAAACGAAGGAGAAAAGGAAAACAAACAAGGCCGTGACAATTTGACAAGTCATACAGCTTCCAAATTGTACAAAAAGGAAAAGTAAATTGAAGCGACAAACAAAAAGAAACATTGTGAACAAGTGAAAAATGTTGCATACTTTTAGGCGGAAATTTGTGTAATTTATTTTTTAAATAAACAACATTGTTCTTTCTTTGTGGCATAAATTGGCTGTTTTAAATGGCTTTCTTTCAACTCACCTTTTTTTGCATCTTTATCTCGCTAGCTTTTTATTCTCGTTTGCTCTGATACGAGTACTATGAATAATGCTAACAACCTTATTAAATACTTTGAATCCTTTTTTATTTCATCCTTTGCTGTCACATATTTCTTGACAAGCATAATTTATACTTCATAGATAGCAGCACCTTCGTCAATTTATTTATTTTTATTTGCTAGATTAGGTGCTTGAAGTAAGAGTTATAAGCCATTGGAGTTTAAAATAATAGTGCTAACGTGGGGACCAACAAAAGTTCGGCGTATGTGTGGTATGCGTAGTTTGAGTTTAAATTTAGAAAAATTAGTTCTAATTTAGTCTAAAAAAATACTAACAAAAGATTAATATCTAATAACTGCAAACTACTAAAACCAAAAATTAACCCTCTAAAGGCCATAGTCGACAAATTTATTCACAAGAAATATATGTAAGTGAGCAGCTTTTATTTCATATGCAGTAGAAGTGTTTTCCAAAAATTTCTATAACTTTTTTCTTAAATTAACCCTCTAACATACACCTTTCGAAAAAAGATTGTCTCTGCCCAAAAAGATAAAATCGGTAGCTTTGTAAGCGTATGTTGTTCAAAAGCACAATTGTATTTAAACTCATTTCTACATATTTATATTATTGATGGCTTTTAATTTAAAGCCTTTATTAACCCTTTAATGTCCTTACGAATAATCTTTATTAATAAAAAAGCCTTAATAAGCGCTTCGTATTTCTGCCATAAATATTAAAATGTTGCGTTTTTTGTTCTGTATGCCATTTTTACCTTCAAATGACCTTCATATCACAGTTCAACAGCAGTTTAACCCTTTAGCGGCTTTCATAATTTATTTTGCTCACATTTCCAAAACTAATTCTGTGTTAACAATCCTCTTAAGGAATAGCGGCGCAAATAGTTGCCTGAATTTGTTGGAAAATAAATTTCTTTAGTTTATTAACCCTTTAACTGCTTCTCAAATATACATACATTATTTCAATTGGAATAAAAACAACAACATGGTGTTTCTTTTATACAGGTTCATTTGATCAATTCTAGTCAAATTTTTTATACTATTTGAAGTTACATTAGAAACTTCATTTGACTTCTAATTGTTTTTTTTTTTTTTAATTTAACCCTCTACAGGCTTTTCACATTTAATTTATGTAGGGCTATAAAAAATGGTCAAATGGTACTTCGTCATTGTGAATATAAATATTTTGGTTGGCAGAACCTGTGACCTAATTTTCGAGATTTTTTTTTTACTGTATCTTAACCCTCTTGCACCTTGTTCCAAATATATTCTAATGGAGCTATAATGTAGAAAGAGTTACAACATACATTACTTAATTTAAGTTTTACAAATTTTTGATTAAATAGTTCCCCACATTTTTTTAACCCTTTTGCCGCCAAATTAAATTTTTCTTTCAGACATCCATAAAAAAAATTTGGAAGCATTTGTTTCCTCTGCTTATTATAAAAATGATTACCTATTTTAAATTATGTCAAGTAATTTTCTAGCATAGCTTAACCCTCTGAGTGCCACTTTATGCAAAATTAATTTTTAAAATATTTTAACCCGCTTAAGGCCACTATAGTTGTTTAGTTTTCCAGAAAAACGGTGTGTAATTTTTCTCTTTTGTTTAACAAAAAATTAAGTATTTCTTAAACGAACTTTATCGTGTGCCCCTTAAAGGTCCTTTTTCCTATTTCTTGCATCTTTACATCTTTCATCCTTTGTTAACTGACTAGACTTATCAAAGCAAGCATAAACTCTACCTTTTTTCTTTGCATACCTAAAAGCAATCCTTTCAAAGATTTCACAAACAACAACAAATCAAACCCAACTATGACAATTTAGCACTAGATAACTGCGTGTTCATGGCACAGTGATCTGTATGCGGCAAAAATATGTTACGCCTTGTTGTGTCATCTCGAAGCACTTAGTCGCACAAAGATCTGACTCGTGCTGTGCAAATCAAGCGACGTCTCATCATGACAAGTCAAAGGGTGTTAAAAGTGTGTTGAAAAGACAAATCATGCTTCCTTTGACTTTGGTCCTTTTTCGCTTGCTATCCTGCTAGCATAGTATTATAATAATTTGCAATATATACATATTTACAAAGGCGTGTAAAACTTTCTTAGCTTCCTTCCATACACTTCCTCAGCTACATGCTTTCGCAAGCATATTGTGACCCTTTTTCCTTACTCACTTTGATTTCTATTTGCTATTGGTGCTTTGGGAGTTTACTGATTTGCTGAGGCGACCTCTCATTCGCAGGCTTTTGCTAGCTTTAAGAAAACTTTTATTTGTCATAGTATGTGGGAAGATGCAGCGTATGCGACCTCTGCTCATTCCACGAAATGGGTTTTTCTTCTTTTATTCATTTTTTCTTTTCATTTTTTTTTTCTTCTATCTTCTACTTTTTCTACTTTCTCAGCATCCTCACCCCCATATTCCCGCATCATTTTTAGCATTTTTTCTTTGTAAATATTATTAAAATCCTTTCGTAGTTTAATTGGCAGCTTGATGTGTAGTCAATTGAAAATTGTTTGATATGCTTTCATTATGGTTTCCAATTATGCAAAAAAGGGTTGCTTAGTAGTAGTCGTTAGTCGTTTTTTTTAATTTCGTGGGCTCCTTTACTCTTCATTAAAATTTCAAACTTGAAAAGAAATCACTCAAAAAGTGCCTCCCCATCCTCCAATGTGAAAATACCCCTTTTATCCTTAACTTGCCTTCTTTCCTCTCAGCTCACACAGCCTGTCCAAGGGTGTTCTTAAATATTGCTCCCTCTCTGACTTTCTTTTAAATTTGATAAATTTGATAAAAATCCCTTTTGGGTAATCATCAAAATAATTACAAAAACAGACAACCAACTTGAATTTTTCCCCACTAAAAAGACTAAAATTAATCAAATTAAAATTTGAATTTATCAAAGCTTTAGCGAAACTTAATTCTTTGATTTTCCGTCATAAATAACGGTTAACATATATATGTATATGTACATGCATAAAAGATAATTAAAACTTATAACCCGCATAGATTTATGGAATTCGGTAAGCCTTTGTTGTTATGTTATTTTTCATTGCAGCATAACTATGTGTAGTATATATTAGACTGTAACAAAAAAAAAAAAAAAAAAAAAAATCGCGCCCAATATGAAAACTTTTTGTAGGAGAGTTCTGAGCGTGAAATTCTGGTCACTTTATTATAAATATTGACGAAAAATACTTTTAAAACATTTTACTGTAATAAAAAACGCCATAACAAAAGTTTTGGAATTTTGATTTGTCCGTTTGTTCGCGCATCACCCAAACACAGTTGCATATAATTGCATGCAATCTTCACTAATATATCGCTAGTTGTCCGACTTAAAGTATAGTATTCATTTTACCATATAAAAAGATACAGTGATGGCAAAAAATTTGGCTAAGGCGAAAAAAAATTGTCTAACCACCTCTTTTTGCATTTTCCCATTGCTATTACTACATATTTTTCTTCTTATTCCTAATCCTACTACACTACTTCTCTTTCTTTTACAAAATTACTATTTCAAAATTACAATCAAATAGTTTTGAAAAATTAATTGTTTTTTGGTACGGCCTAATGTAGATATACACCAAGCAGCGTGCTAACAAATTATTTTACTTTCGAAAGTGAAGCAACACCATTGACGTTAAACTGGAAGAAGTTGGCTGCGAAAAGCGATGGCAATGAAAGCGGGGTCACCAGCCCGTCTGGGAGAGTTCATTGCTAACGCTCACTCAAAATCGATTAGCCTTGTGAGACGAGAAAGGCTACGCATCTGCAAGTCAATTGCGTGATTAATCATAATCAGCGAAATAAAGTTTGTTAGCTTTCCCGTATCGACAGAAAAGCTTTGGCTACAAATTTTAATGAGGATTGACGTTGTGGAGCGAAGGATGCCAGAAATTATTTTTGTAAGAGCTGCATAGTGAACTCAAATTTCAAGAAAGAAGCAGAAAGGGAAGAGTATGAGAAAAACAATAAGAAGATTTTGGTAGGTAGTCGTGAGATTAGAGGACTAAAATAGAGATGGAGAGGCAGATTGGAAGACAAAGACAAACATCGGTATATATATTATCATTAAAAGAAGATTGCAAACATTTTGTGATAAATAGTCTCAAGCAGAGCTGCCACCTATCTAGACCATTAATTATAATTTAATTGATTAGTAAAACTAAAATAAAAAAGTGTTAAAGCTTTGTACCGCAGTAGGCATGTTTAATAGGCTAGAAAACTGAGTAGTGTAATTCTGGTTTATAAAAATTTAAATAGAGTTGCCAGCTATTTAAAACTTGAATTTAATGAAATGAAGATCCCAGGAAAACAATTTTAAAATATTATTTTTTTTTAAGTCAGGCTATTTTTAATGCACTAGTGTGCAATAAATAAAAAGAATTAATTAAAAAAGAGTTGCCACCTTTTTAGTTGAAAAACAGGAAATTTTGCAAAAAAAATTGTGTAAAAGAGGAAAGAAAAAAGCAGACTTCATTTTTTTTTTAATATTTCTTAGAATACTGCCACTCATTAAAAAATACTCGAATCATAAAAGAGTTGCCACCATGTTTGAACAAAATTTTAAAATTCTCAGATGGTGTTAAATACGGGGAATTAAAGATATAGTTTCCCGGATATCTTCAAAGCACTGCCAATCATTGAAAAAATGTATAACTGCTGGTATGAAATAAAAGATATTTCACTTTTCCATAGTGTTGCTACTCATTAAAAAATTAAAATTAAAACAGAGTAGCCACAGTATTTGAAAAAAAAAAATTTAAATAAGAAATTTGACAAATGGTGTAAAATACGGGAAATCAAAGCAAACATTATTTCCCAAATTGAAAAATGTATAATTGCTGGTCTAATGTAAAATATATTTAATATTTTCAGTGTTGCCATTTATTGAAAAAACTGATTGTAATTAAAAGAGGCTTGTAGCTTTCCAGTCAATAAAATAAGAAGCCTTTCACAAACTATGTAAAATAAGAAAGATGAACTTTCTTTCTGAATATTTTCATAGTGTTGCCACTGATTAAAAAAATGTAGGAAACTTTTCAAAAACTATGTAAAGCATAAATGTCTTATTTCTCAATATTTTTTTAGAGTGTTGCCACCATTTAAAAATTTTAATTGAAAACAGAGTTGCCACAGTATTAAAAAAATATAAAATAAGAAAACTCAAAAATGATGCGAAATAGGGGAAATCAAAGCAAATGATCAAATATCTGGAGGGCATTGCCACTCATTGAAAAAACTAACAAGTGTTGCCGTGCTATACAATATATTTAATATTTTCAGAGTGTTGCCACTCCTTAAAAAAAATATTTAAATTAAAACAGAGTTGCCATCATATATACAAGAAAAAAAATTTACACATGCGAGAGATACGAGCAAACTATATTTCTTGATTTAAAAAAAAGAGGAGTTGCCACCTTTTTTGGATATATGTATAAAAAATTCTATTTCATTAATCATGTAAAATGAGAAAAAAATTAAACCAAGTATATTTCTCCAATATTTTCAAAACCGTGCCACGCTACGAAAAAATCATTTCTATTAAAAAAATAGTTGCCACCCTTTTCGAAAAAAAATAAACAAATTATTGTTTCCAATACAAATGCATAGTATTATATTTTTTTCATTTACAAAATGACAAATGGCATGTTAATTCACTAGCAAATATAGATATGTATTTACATTCGCTTGCTATTTATCCTTGTCAAGCAATGATTAAGTTGTATGTTTTGACTTTAACACAATTATACCAACATTGATATTTTGATATCCATCAACATTCTTACAAATTCTGAGCTAAATATTTTTTATTTATCTTTCCCAACATTTTTTCTTTATTTATTTGTTTTCCTTTCATGCAAACGCACACGTGTCACATGATGTCCTTGCAATTGTTTATTCGTCCTAACAATGCTTAATGTCAAGCAAGGTTAATCCACTTGGTGAACATTTGATGTACAAAAGTAATTTTTATATTTATTTACCCACGCATTATCATCGAGTTAATAAAAATTAAAAGTGAGGATGATAGGATTAAAATACCAGAAAAATGAATAAATGAATTGAGGCTTAAAAGGTATTAGGATGAGTTGTTTTTTGTTTTCATATGTAAATAAGTATAAAAATCAATTATACCAGTCAGCAGCCGAGGCGGCATCACTTTTTGGTGATTGGAATGATATTTGTAAAATTTTCTGAAAACATTAAAACAAAGTTGGATCGAAGATTAAGTTAAGGTCGTGGAAAGTTATTTCGAAATTTGTTTTTTGAGAAAGCGAAAAAAAAAATATTTTTGCAAGGTCGTCAGAGGGTTAAATTATTTTTTAGAAAAATTTGTGATGCAAAATTTTACGAAAGCGTGTTTCTGCTATCTATTTTCAATAGCGGGAATGTAAATAAATTGGTTTTTGAAATGTTTGCAAATATTTTGAAGGAGGCTACAGGGTTAAAGGGTTCTATAAAATAAATTCAACAAAAATTTGTCTAAGAAGTTTCACTACGGAAAGGTGATTTTCGTTAATTTTTTTGTGTGTGATATAAAAAAGTATATTTTGAAGGTCGCTAAAGGGTTAAACTGAATGAGATATTCGCTGTGAAAAATTCGCTATAAGCGTACTATAACGAAAATCCTATCTATGATTGATATAAGAGAATGAGTGAAATTATGTTTGAAAGGTCGACAGAGGGTTAAATAAATTTATAAACACTCGCCGAAATTTTTCGGAAAAGGGTGTGGTATGTTTTTGGATATTGTGCATTTTTGAAGTAGACAGATATTTTGACGGCAGCTACAGGGTTAAAATGTTTAAATTAAAATGGTTGTCACTAAAAATTTCACTTTAGCTGCTCTTTCGCAGATGGGTGGTTCGTTTTTGGGAAATTTGAATAAAACTTGAAGATCGCTAGAGGGCTAAAATTTACCAAAAAAATAGAAATTTCTTTTAAGATTGACATCCTTGAGGGGTTAAAATGTTCCAGAATATTTTTGGGGATAGCAAAAAAGTTAAAATGTTGGTGAGAAATATTTGTGAAGAAGTTTCGGTAAAGGCGCTTTATCACGACCAGGTAATCTAGTCTCTTTTTCGGATAGAGTGAAAAAAATGGCATTTTAAAAATTCATGGGGGGTTAAAAGCTTCTGCGGAAAATGTCTCACGACAATTTCTTCTAAATTTTTTCTAGCAGCCAAGGATATTTTTCCGCTAATTTTCATAAAATTTACTCGTAAAGGCCACTAAAGGGTTAAAATATTCGAGAAAAATATGCATGCCTCGCGAAAGGGTTGTGTAGTCACTGTTTTGAATAATCTAAAAAAAAGTTTTAGTGGCCGCCAGAGGGTTAAAAGCTGCTAGAAGCTAATAAATTTATTTTAATTCACGCTATCACCAAACAAAGTTTTCCCTGTTTGTTTGTGTAATTTAAGCAAATGTTTTATTTCGAAGGTCGCTAAAAGGTTAACATATTATTGATGGGAAATATTAGTGGAAAGTTTCGATAAATGCGCTGTCTAACGTATGGTTATTTTAATCGAGTGTTGGGATAGTATGAATAAAATTTTATTTCAGAGCGCGACAGAGGGTTAAAATCTTGTAGAAAAATAACAAAACAAATGACTTAAATATGCAAATTATTTGTATGTATTTTACAGTGAATTGTCTTTCATTTTACAGTTTTCAAACACTTCTTCCACATGAAAAAAAAAATAAAAGAAAAATTTAACAAGAAAAAAATTTTAAATTCAGCTTTGTCAACAAACAACATGCAAGCAGTCGTCAGGCTTGCATATACGCCTCAAGATATATTCACAAATGTAACTCGCTGCGCATTTTCCGATATGTATATAGTTTCTTATGCTTTAATATTCATATATAAATCACATAAGCACAACATCGAAATACATATTTTCTCATTCACATACAGCCATGTTTTTGTTATTTTTTTTTGTGTCCTAGATATGTACGTATATTTGATTTTGATTGTATTCGCTTAACATTCATTCACACGCTTCACTTATTAACTCACCTGTCGTGCGGCTCTTTATCCTTCTCGCGTTCATGTTGCGTATCCGCCATGGCGCCCACAGACGTTTCGTTGTCATTTTTCTTGTCCTTCGTTTTGCCGCTAGTGCTGCCAACGCTGCCACCAGCAACAATTGTGCTTTGGCCTTGTGCATTGTTGTTATTGCTGCTAGCAATTTCAGCGCCGCTACTACCACCGCCAGCACCTGCTGTTAACTTGTCCTTATTCTCAGTCATGCCGTTAATTTGTTGAGAATAAAAAAAAAAACTTTTTCTTATTTTTGTATTTGTTTACTTTCACTTTATATTTTTTTCTTAATGAAACTTCGTCGTACACTAGCTTTCTCTCCTATTATTTCGCTCAGTGTATTCACATTTTAATTAAAATTACTTTCGTTTAATTAGTTGTGTTGTTATTGCATCACTTCATTCATTTTGTTCTCACCTGCTGAGGCAGCAGATTTTCTCTGGCTTTTCGCTGTCACATTGCTCACTTATGGTATATTAAGAGTTGAATAAGTGATGATTTATGTTGCGTCTCTTATTTGTATGTGATTTCTTTGATTAATATTGTCTATGTTGTATGCGCAATTTGTTGTATTGGTTAATTGTAATTGCTAATCTCAAAATGATTAGACTTTGAACATTTAGCTTGTTGACTTTATTATTAACTATGAGGTAAAGAAGGATTAATTTAAAAATCTTTCAAACAAGTTAAACAACTAAAATTTAATTCTTCATTAAAAATACTCTTTCGAATAAATTAACAACTAAAATTTTATTCTTCATTAAAAATATTCTTTCAACCAAATTAATCACCTTAAATTTAATTCTTCATTAAAAATAATCTTCCAACCAAATTAATCAACTAAAATTTAATTCTTAATTAAAAATAAGCCTTCAAACATATTAAACAACTAAAATTTAATTCTTAGTAAAAATAATCTCTCAAACTATTTAAACAACTAAAATTTAATTCATCATTAAAAATAACCTTTCAAACAAATTAAACAACTAAAATTTGATTCCTCATTAAAAATAATGTTCCAACCAAATTAATCAACTAAAATTTAATTCTTAATTAAAAATAATCTTTCAAACAAATTAAACCACTAAAATTCAATTCTTCCTTAAAAACAATCTTTCAACCAAATTAATCAACTAAAATTCAACTGTTGATTACAAATAATGTTTAAAAAAATTAACAACTTAAATTTAATTCTTCATCAAAAATAATCTTTCAACCAAATTAATCAACAAAAATTCAATTAAAAAACAAATCAAACAACTAAAATTCAATTCTAATAAAAAATAATATTTCAAACAAATTAAACCACTAATATTCAATCGTTAGTTAAAAATAATCTTTGAAATAAATTAACAAATAAAATTTTATTCTTAATTAAAAATAATCTTTCAAATAAATTAAACAACTAAAATGCAATCGTTATTGAAAAATAATCTTTTAAACAAATTGAAAAACTAACATTTGAGCGTTAATAAGAATAAACTTCACCTTTAAAAATATTTGAAACTGATTATTCGCTTTCAAAATTGGGCTTAAAATTAGTCAATGATTATGAAGCACTCAAATAATAAAAGTAACTTAGTGATTCTGTAAAACAAAAACAAAAACTGTACATTTATTATTTGAAAGTTACAAAAAAATATACAGTGCGGAAACAAACAGTAAAGTTAATCTTAGTAATTATTAATAATCTTGTATAATGATTATTAAAAATCAAAATTACGATTTACACACTTTTATTAATAATAATTTTCCCACCTAAACATTGATTAAAAACAATTTACGCTCATTTGCAACTAAAAAGTTTTTAATCGATGGCGAGTGTTTCTCTCAGTTAATCTTAGAAATCTTGACAAATAATAATTAAAACTTAAAATGATTAATTTCCCTTAACAAAAATCAAAAATAATGAAAATATCAAAAACAATAAAATAATTAGACATTGATTGGAAGTTAAAATAAATGAATAATAAATGACCAAAAACGATTACTTGTTTTTCAAATAAAATCATTATTAATTAGTGATTAATCCGTGATTAATCGAAAACGATAGTTACAAATATTGTTAATAAATAGTAATTATGAAATGATTAAGATAATGTTTTGTCTTTAGGATCAAAATTGAAATAGCCAGTGATTAAAAAACAATTAATTAATTGAGACTGAAACGATAACTACAAATAATCTTAAAAATTTTAGCAAACCCATAACATAATCATTGAAAATTAAAGTGATTATTTGCTTTCAAAAATATATCCTAAAAACAATTAAATTAAATGTAAAAATCAATCAAATAAATAAAACTTGAATGAATTAGTCAATAAAAACAAAATAAACACCCATGATTTTCAACCTAAACTAACCTTAATAGTTTCCCACTCAATATTTTTTTAATTTTATTTTTTTTAATTTTTTTTAATTTTTTTTTGTCGTTCTATTAAGTACTTATTAAATTGACTACCTGATTAAATTTATTCTACGACAATGCGCAGATAATTAATTGGCTATTGGCATTTAAAACTAATAATTTTTACAAATTTTCCACTTTTTAATGAAATGCATATTTTCAGGAGCAACATTTTTTTAGTTCTTGAAATGAATTGTGCTTTTGTTGTTTTTAACTTTTTTATTGCTGAAATGCAACATAATTCAATCGAGTTGTTTACACGTTTTTTGTATGGTTGCAGTCGTATTTAATTATTAATTTTTTGTATGCAGGTTTAATATTTCAGCAGAAATATAAATTTTTTTTTGTTTTAATTTACGCAAGCAAATGTCAAATTATTTTTAAATGTATTTTTTTTTTTACTCACCAAATTTGGCACTATTGAAATAAGTTTTTGTTGAAATTCTGTAAATAAAGAAGAGAAAATTTGTTTTTAGTTATTTAAAAAACACATTTTTTTTTAGTTATTTTTTGTAATATTTATTTTTAAGTGAATTAAATTAAATCAGTGTAACCAATTGAAATAAAAGTAGGTAAGGAAGTCTAAGTGCGGTTGTAACCAAGCATTATATACCTCGTTGTGTGAGTGAATGTGACATTTCTAAGCTGTCTTAGGGAGAGAGAGGTATTGAATTAGGAGAGGATAGTCTTGTTTCTCTTCTCTCTTTTTTATTTCCTATTTCACTACCTCTATATGCTTCTCTTTTACTCTTTTATCTATCTATCGCGTTCACTCCATCTCGTTTTCTATTTCCTTTCGCTTTACTCTCTCTCTCCTTTTCTATTGAACTACCTCTATATCCTTTCTCTTTTATTCTCTTAACTATCTATCTTATTCACTCCATCTCATTTTCTATTTATTTCTATTTACAGTCACTACGTCTTTATTCTTTCCCCGTTTCCGTTCTCAGTTTTCATATCTTTCTATTTTTTTTCTCTGCTTCTATCTACCTATCTTTCTCCCTTCACCCCTTTTATTTTTCTTATTCTCTTTATATTTACTCTCTTCCACCCTTTCATCTCTCTTCTAGCATCACAAAGTTAAAGGTATGCTAAAGAGCTAATCATTAACCTTTAAGTGTCCCAAGAGACAATAGATATTTAATTATTAACATGATTATTTGACCTTGTTTCCATTTGGCAACACACCCACTGGCTCCTTTTAAGATCAAAGTCCAAGATATCTTTAATGTCCTTAGCTCACGGCAACCAATTAATAAGTATCTTAACTCTACCTCAATATTTGTAAATATATTTGTCTTTTTTTTATTTCTATGTTCATAGTTTTGTAGTTGCTTTTATGTTTAGTTCCTTTTGATCAAGCAAGACAATCACAACTTTGCCTGAAATTAATTAAATTGCTAAACTTTGTTTACTTAGATAGTATTTATGTTCGTCTTCATATCTCTTTGCGTTCTCTATATTTTTTCTTTAATTCTTCACAAGGCCACGGCCAAACTTTGTTTTTGTTCGGCGCAAGCAAACGGCAGCTAACAAAGAAAAGGTGCAGAAAAAACAATTTTGATTAATTTATTTAAGTTTAGCAAAAACTTTATACTTCTTCAATTCGCTGGTGGCTTATAGCTTATTTAATTTCAAGAAAGAATTAACTAACTTTTTTATAGCGGATGATTAAACTATTTTTAGCTTTTTCAATCCAAATATTTTGATAATATTTCCACATTTTCAGCCAGTTTGATGTTTAATTAATGCTTTAATTTGTTTGATTTATTATTTTTTTCAATTTATTTATTTCAATTGTTTAAACATTTTTAATCATCATTCGACAAAATCTTTTAATTATTTCATATTTTAAATTTAAATTAATTTTTTTTTTCATTTACTCACTATCAATTATTGGTTGTTTATTTTCAGTGGTAATTTTTATTTATTAATGCATTTAGTCTTAGTGATTTGATTAATTTCAACTCACATATTAATTTGCATTATTTAGTTATTTTTAACTATTTTATATTTCAAATTCTCGGATTATTTCAATTTTTTGATTATTTCATGTCTTAGGGGGGATAGTGAAATACTTGAAATTATAACTAATCTAATTTTGATTATTCGCAATAGTCCGATTACTTTAATTATTTATTTGATTATTTTTATCTATCTCAATAAACTAATTTATTTAATAATTTCATTATTTCTTGCCTATGTGTGGGGAATGAAATAATTAGAAAATTTATTTATTTAAATTATTAGTTTATTTTAAATCAAAGTTTAATATATTTTGCGTGTTTTTAGTTAAGTGATTATTTGATTATTTTTATTTTGTCAGTATCTTGCACTTTTTCGTAATTTTTTAAATAATTCTATTTTTTTGCATTACTTGATTATATTGCATGTTGCGATTTATTTATTAATCAGATTAGTTTTAGTTATTTGATTAAATCAAAGTGTTAGCTTAATCTTAATTATTTGTGTATTTTTAGTCGTTTAATTAATTTAAATAAAATTATTTATTTCAAATCAAAGATTAATTTTGATATTCAGTTATTTTAAATTATTTTAAGATTTAAACTACGCAGATTATTTGTAATTATTTGCTAATTATTGGCTCATTAGAAATCATCAAATATCTAGTAATAGTAAATTACTTGACTATTCAAAAATATGATACTATTTTATTTATGTTATTATTTGTATTGGTTATTTTCCATTTCTGCATTTAACTCTAGTTATTACATTTAATTTTAGTTAAATATTTTGAACTAATAGATTATTAGTTGGCATGATAAAATAATTAGCAATAATGGGACTAATAATTTGATTGTCTGATCATACATACCTCATTGAACAATTTTATTTATTTGTTGAATTCAGCCCTGTGATCAGTGTCATTGATTATTTGCAATTAGAATTGTAATTTCCCTTATTTTAGTTTTTTTTTTAGTTAATCGATTATGCATGATAATTATATTACTACTTTGATTGTTGTTGTTATTATTTCATTTTTGTTTTTAAATATCTGCTTATATTAAACTAATTAATTGTTTTCAACTAAAAGATTAATTTATTCATTGTAATTACTTCCCTATAATTATTATAATGACTAATGACTAATTTGATTATTGATGATTGTTATTACTTTACTAATTTTTTTTGTTTTTTATTTATTTGCTTACATTCAATTAAATAAGTATTTTCAGCTAAAAGATTAATTTGGTTAGTTTTAATTATTATTTTTATTTTTTTCTTTTTAGTATCGTCCTTTATTTAATTTATTAGTTATTTTAAACTAAATGATTATTTCAGTTATTTTTAATTACTTTTCAATTAGTATGATAATTATATGACTTAGGTGATTATTGATGGTTATTATTATTTTACAAATTTTTTTTTGTATTTATCTGCTTACATACATTCAATTTAAGTATTTTCAACTAAAAGATTAATTTAGTTATTTTTAATTACTTTCCCATTAGATGATAATTGTACAATTACTTTGATTATTGATAATTATTATAACTTTTTAAAATTTTTTTTTAATTATCTGCTTATATTCAATTAATTAAGTAATCAACTGAAAGATTAATTACATTTTTATTTAAATTTGTCGAAATTTTTACTCCTATTCATTTTAATTAACTAACTAGTTACATGTAGTAATTAATTTATTATTTTGTAATCATCATTGAATGGGAGACTCACTTCTCGGCTCATCAATATTAATCTAAATAAATATAAATTTATTCACATATATTTTTAACATTTTCTTAGAATTACTTTTGTGTTGCAGTTACTTTTGTTATATTTATTACATAAATTTTTCCCATAAAAATAAATGCTGTAGAAGATATGTTGGGTACGTTGAATAGTTATAACAGATCGATTAATTTTACCCATGAAGTGGAAAAGGATGGACAATTACCATTTCTGGACACTTTGGTTGTAAGGAAGAACAATAAATTGTACTTTGACTGGTACAAAAAGCCTACGGCGTCAGGCAGATTAATTAATTTCTACTCGAATCACAGCAAATCAACCATTGTAAATACGGCAAAAAATTTCATTAGAAGGGTTTTGACCATCAGTGATGAAATATTCCACAGCAAAAATAAAGATATTATAGTAAAAATGCTGAAACGCAACGACTTCCCGATATCTCTAATAAATTCTTATATACGCGATTATTTTGAAAAATGCAATACCAATACACCAAATAACAACAAAAACAAAATATACAAAACTTCTACGTATGTCCCTGGTCTGTCCAATAGATTAAAATTTTCTAAAATATACGATCATGAAAGATTTCAAATGGCATTCACATATAATAACACTGTACAACAAATATTTAGCAACACTAAGGACAAAATCGAAAAACTTGAGAAATCCGATGTAATTTACAAGATACCATGTAATGGCGACGGGTCCCACGTATGCAGTCAAGTATATGTAGGGACTACAAAATCAAAATTAAAAACAAGGATTTCCGGACACAAAACAAATTTAAAAAATACGGACCACTCTAATGACAATAAAACTGCGCTAACTCAACATTGCCGAGCCAACAGACACTCTCCTGACTTAGAAAACGTAACAATAATCCAACAAGAGAAAAATTACAACAAAAGGTATACATTGGAGATGCTACATATAATTAATACGCCGAAAGAACAACGAATGAATTTCAAAGCAGACGCCGAAAAATGTGCAAGTGCTTATAGGAAACTGATAAGCAACAACAATAGTGGCTCGTGAGAAGAGATTTGTCGCCTGTTAAGCTGTACCAACGTCAATATGTCTGCGTCACTTACCTATAGTTTTTTAGTTTAAGTATTGTTATTATTGCAAAAATTTGTTTACAAATACGGTACTTTAGTTGTTTATATATATACTATTTTGTTCATCATTTTCGCTCCAATTTGTTTATTGTTTGAATGTTAAATCAGTCGACCAGGTGCACTCAAGAGTGTAAGTGTAAATGTATTAAGCTTATGTTTTATGTTTTTTTTTTGGTTTTAATTGTTTAATTGTTTTTCAGTCCTGATGATGACTACAGAATGTAGTCGAAATATCGACAACAAAATTGACAAATATACAAAACATATGTGAAAGCAAACATTTTTGTTTTTAATTCATATATATGTTTGGCCTAGAGCTCGATGGAATTTCTTAATGTTTTTTTTTTTTTCAAATATTTTTATTTTTATTGCCAATAAAACTTTTTAATGAAAATTAACCGCAATTTTCTCGTTTCCCGTCTACTGTCACAAAACTTTTCTCTTGCCTTTAAATATTGTATGCCTCAGTGTAAGTCCTTTATGTGACATATATGCGGACACATTGGAGTGTGTGTTTGTTATTTTTTTTTTCTGTTGAGAAAGCCTCAACTACTGAGCTTCGGCATGCTCAAGGTCAATAGTTATATTTTTAAAAATTTTCACTAAAATTGAATTTTGAGCAGAGGATCATAATGCTCCACCGTTCATTTTTAGTAGATTTTCCTTTCATTAAGCACTCGAATATCCCTGCTGGCAATGGAAAATTCCCACTTGTGTTTCACACACATACATACATATATATTCGCCATATTAACATATCCTCCATACATACCAATGCATTCGCATTGCACTCATTCAGTTGTTACAATGTAAATATAATGATGAATACTTTATGTCAAGATCATCTCTTGACAATAACGAGCTTTCCTCTTCAACTGCATGATTAACACAAGCACACACAAACAAAGCAAGCACTTATAAATAAAAAGTGCTTATTTACTGCACAACAATAACAATCAAACTATTGAAGCATTGCCAATAACGGTTATACATGTCATAAATTTTATTGTAAAATGTTATAATTCTGTAAAGCCATCAATAAATGTTACTACATACGAGTCTAAGTACGCTTTGTTGTTGGTGTGGCATGGGTGCGTTTGTGAGTATTCCCAGAATGGGGAGCGAGTGAAATAGTTATTTTGGAAATTTATATTCGATGTATTTGAAAACAGGAAAGTAATGTTTGTGTGCGAAAAACAATATTTTTAAAAGATTAAAAGTTACTATAAAATCTATAAAGTTTGTGAAAAAATTTTTAAATTTCTGTTTTATTTTTTAGCTCAAAAATTAAAGTGAAAATTTTCTTTATATTTTCTAAGCTCAAAATAAATGTTAAAACTTTTTAAATCAAACATTTTATTTTTTACTAAAATGTAAAATTCTACTTTTATTGTATAATAAAAAAGTAAACGCCGTCTTTTATATTGTTTATGTTATAAATAGAAATTAATTTTTTTTACTAAAAATAAAAATTTATTTTGTATGCTAAAAATATTTTTTTTTACTCCAAAAGTAATATTTTTTCAGTTAAAAATAAATTTTTTTTTTCAGTTAAAATTAAAAATTTATAATTTTCAGTTTTAAATCAAAGGTAAAATTCGTGTTTACTTATTTAGTTAAAAATAAATTTAAAAATTTTTTAAGCCGAATTTAATTTAACATTTTTTATGCCAAATATATTTTATTTTAACAAAAAATTAAACTTCAAATAAAACTTTTATTTTATAGTAAATAAGTAAACTATTAAACATATTTTTTAAATTTTTTATTGGTTTTTATTCTGCTTAATTTTGACATATTTTTTTAAATCGAAAATAAATGTTGAAAGTAATTTTTTTTTTTTATTTCAAAATAAAAGTAAAAGTTCAACTTTTATTTATTAAGTTAAAAAAAAGATTTAAAATTTTTTAAGCCGAATTAAACTTAAAATTTTTTTAGACCAAGTATACTTTATTTTAACAAAAAATTAAAGTTCAAATTAAACTTTTATTTTATAGGAAGTTAGTAAACTTGGCCTTTTATATTTTTTAAATCGAAAATAAATGTTGAAATAAATTTTTTTTTACAATAAGAAAGTTAATATAGAACTTTATTTAAATATAGCTTAAAATAAAGTTGGTTTTAAAAATATATTTTTCAGTTCAAAATAATTGTTGAAAATCGTGCTTATTTACTAAGTTAAATTTTAAATTCAAAATTTGCTATAAAATTTAATTTTTCCAATTATTTTTCATTTTTAGCTAAGGAGTGGAATTTCAACTTCTAGAAAGTTAAAAAAAGTTTATTCAACTTTTTATGTTTTTTAAATTAAAACTATAATTTAAAATTCGAGTTTTAGTTCCTGAGTCGAAAAAAAAAGAAATTTGTTTTTTAATATTTTTAAAGTTAAATAATAAAAAATAATCAAAAATTTTAAATAATCTTAGATATTGATATAAAAAAGTCTTCAAGATTACCAATTAATTTCAATTATTCAATTAGTCGAAATTAGGCAAATTGCTTGAACTAATCGCAACTATAACAAGTAAGGAAAGGGCTGTCTTGGGCTGTGCCGAAGGCTTTATACCTTTCATGAACTTTTCTAAGTGTCCGATCCTTACTTACAATTACTTACAAACTCTCCAAAACTGTTAATTTAAAAATACATAGCCAAACCACATTTATCGGAGCAATCGGTAATATGGGAGCTATATGTTATGTAAGTCCGATCTGTATGATTTTCACTACACACATCACATATATAATAAGTACCAAACGTGCAAAATTTTACGTTTCTAGCTTTCTATTTGCAACATTTATAGCCCAAAACCCATTTATCGAAACTATCGATTATATGGGAGCTATATGTCATGTTGGTCCGATCTGAGTCTTTTTCACTACACACGTTGCAAATACAATTTGTACTAAACTTGCAAAATTTTACGTTCCTAGCTTTTGAATTGCAAGAGTTATAGGCCAAAACCCGTTTATCGGAACAATCGATTGTATGGGAGCTATGCGTTGTATCGGTCCTATCTTGCTGGTTCCGACAAATGATTAATCCTATGCAAAATGGCGCCTGCTTGCAAAATTTCATCGAGATATCTCTAAAACTGAGGGACTAGTTTGCGTTCAAACAGACGGACGGACAGACGGACAGACGGACATGGCTAAATCAACTCAGCTCGTCGCCCTGATCATTTCGGTATACTTAATGGTGGGTCTATCTCTTCTTCTTCTCACACTTACAAACATCGGACCAAAGTTATAATACCATTTCATGTTCATGAAAGGTATACAAATAATCATGGCAACTCAAATTTCGCTATCCAAATATTTTAATAAATTTATTTCTGCCCTGCCTGCCTTTATCCATATTAATACGCTCCAAAGGAAATGAGAGAATGTAGGAAGGACGGAAGGATATGCGCGAACCGAAATTAGTACAAGCCATAGCCGCAACAAAAGCCAAAAAGAGGAAAGACAATAAATAAATGTTACGCTGCCATAGCAGAGCAATAAATAAATTTCCACTTTACGTTATGCGCGCTTAATGGACGCTCGATAGAGGCAACGAAGGGTGTAGAGCGGAGTCACATACGAGTACACAGCCAGTGAGAGTTATGTATGAGTTTTATACGAGCTACGAAGTTTGCAACTTTTGTGTTTGTCGATTTTCTGCTGTTTTTGTTTTCGCTTTTGTTTATTGTTGTGCGTGTTGTAGTTTTTGCGTTATGGTTATTGTTTTTGTTTGCTATGCTTTGTCTTTCATTGGCTATTTGGTGGTTATGGGTTTTTAATTATAATGTTCAATATACATAAACTAACCCATAACCTTAAGTCAAAAAGCTGCATTAATCTTTTTCGACACGACTACGTTTTTAGCTATGGCTTTCGTGATTACGGTTACGGTTATGGTTAAAGTTATGGTTATGAAAATAGTCTGGTTATGGTCACAGTTATAGTTATGGAAACAGATATTATTATGATTATGGTGACAGTTATGGACCCAGCTAAGGTTGTAGTTATGGTTACAGTTGTGATGTAGGATTTTTTTTATTATGGCGATAATTATGAAAACAGTTATAATATGGGAACAGTTATGTTTTTGATTTTGGCGATAGTTACGGAAAAAGTTATGGTTACGGTTATGGTTATGTCAACAGCTACGGCTATATTTATGGTTATGTTTATGTCAGCGGTTATGGAAAAATATATGGTTAAGGTTAGAATTGTGATTATGGTTATGTCGACAGTTACGGAGAAGTTATGGTTACGGTTATGGTTATGTCAACAGCTACGGCTATATATATGGTTATGTCAATGTTATGGAAAAATGTATGGTTAAGCTTAGAGTTGTGATTATGGTTATGTTACGGAAAAAGTTATGGTTACAGTTAAAGTAGTGGTTACTGTTACATATAAACCATAGGGAAAATTTAAGTGTATTTTGTTTATAAAACGGTAACATAAATCTGTTCAATCGGAATCTAATAAATAATATTTTCTATTATTCACAAACTTACTTTCTCAAAATAAACCTAAAGTAAACAGCACGCATGGAATTTATTTCCCAAATATTACAGCTTAGACATTTGTTTGCGGATATTACAATTTAAGAATTTATATTTAAAATATTTGCTTCAGGCCATAAGGCAAAAGTTGCAACAAACAACAAAATGTGAAACAGTTCATAGGTTTAATTGTTCTTGTTATGAAATTTCTAAATTTGGATTAATTAAAAATTCTTTAAATAGCTTTTAAGGACAGACAGTATTCACAGAAAAATTAACAACGAGACAGAAGAGCGGGTGCAAATTAAACGTGCGGAAAATTTCGAATTGCTGTAACTTGGCATTACTTACTCTGAGTGAAAAGCAATTTTATTATGATAAATAAATTTAAAATAGTTAAAAGAAATTAAATTAAATATGTACATAAAATGTGAAAAAATGTATAACTGCCATTAAGTGCTGCCAAAAAAGATTTTGATTCGAACTTTACTTGGCAGCACTAACTACGAAAATGTCGTAATTTCGATAGCTAAAAATATTAAAATTCTAATGAAATTAATATCGTTAACAAAAATGAAAGTAAATATAATTTCGTCAAATTATTTATTAAATTTTTCATCCAAAAAATTTCATATAAAATTTAGCTACTAATTTTGAAATTGGAGAAGACGGAATATGTATTTCCATTTTCACTTGAAAAATCTATTACCGGTTTTTTGAAAATTATTTGTCCATTTTTTTATTTCACAATTTTTTATTGAATAACTTTTTAAAATTTAGAAACCTAAAAATTGTAAAAATAAAAAAAAAATCGAAAAATTTACTTTTTCACTTGAAAAGCCGAACTGGTCATCGGTTGTTTGAAAAATATTAATCCATTTTATTTTTTTTACTACTTTTCATCCAAAAAAAATTTACAGAATTTCGAAACCTAAAAATTATAAATTTTTAAGTTGCGTAAAAAGCCAAAAATTCAATTTTTATTTGACAAACCAAATTTATTATCGGTTTATTAAAAACTTTTTAACCATTTTATTTTTTTTATTATTTTTCATCCGCAAAATTTAAAGAATTTGGAAATTTAAATATTATAAATTTGTAAATTGCGAAAAAAGCCAAAAATTATTTTTTTCATTTGACAAATCGAACGGATTATCGGTTGAATGAAAAATATATAATAATTTTTTTATTTTACTATTTTTCATTCAAAAAATTAACTTAGAAACTTAAAAATTATATATTTTTGAATTGCGAAAAAAGCTAAAATTGTTTTTTTTTATTTGAAAAAAAAGTCGTATGTAATATTTCCAGCGTCAGTAAAGGCCACAGACAAATGTGCGACAGTATCAGCACTATCAGCAATTGAAAGTACTGAGGATGGCAATCCCGAAATTACGGGATTTATCTATTACACATGAAAATTATATTTATCGTGATATACTATTTAATTTTTTAGAATAATTCCAAAAGTTTGCCACTGAAATCAAAATTTAAAAAAACATCATACAATTTTATTTTTTAAGCTCAGCTAGTTTCTGCAACTATTGCTTCAATTTTGACAATTAACAAATATCCACATTTCGGTACTAGTACCCCAGGATCACAGGATCGGGATTATAAAAATCCAAAAAATGTACAGCCCTACTTAGTACTTATTCGTTGAGCTAAAACCTGCGGCTGCTCGATAGCGCGGTAGATGTCTGTTTGTGCGTAAGTAAATTAAGCGAAACATACCAACGATTGACTAGCAGTCCTTTAAACCATATTTCACTCTATCACAACTACATATATTTTTTTTTTATGTGCATATGTATGTAGTAAACGTTATGGCTGGTAAACATACCAAATACGAGGTTACTTATGAGTTGGAAGTGAACCTTTAACTTTAGCAATTGTTTGTAGTAGATTATCCGGTCACAGGAAGTACACAATAGACGGGATGCGATTAAGTGAAGTGATCGGAACATATGTACATTGTACACACATAAATAAAGGAAAAGCTGAGAAACAACAACAATATATGCTTTGGTGAGAAGGGATAAGAGTAAGTAATTGAAGTGGAAGGTAAATAGGTGCTTTCAAAGTGGATTGAAAAAATAAAAGCAAGCAGAAGAGGACGGATACGTAAATAAATTGAATCAAGTTAAATAACAGCACAGAGCGTGACAATCTAGAGCGCTCAAAAAAAAGGGGAAATTTCGCGCCTAGAATTATGCTACAATATTGCATGATTTCCCACAATTCGCATTTTCTTGTCCAGAAGAGGATGAAATACTCTCGGGGGTTTATGCCTAACAGTCCAGCACTCAATCTTTCAAGGGGCTCAAACGAGTCTTAACAGCCCCACAGCTCTCCTACCAGTACCCATTTCACCCCAGCCTTTATGGGTGATAAATAGTCCAGTATAAATGGCCTGAATGATAAGATTTTGATATGCCAATAAATCATTTGAGTCACTGAAGTAAAATTTGAAATTTTTAATACACACAAAATTGAGTTTTAGTAGTAGAATACCTGTTATCAATTTTTTAAAGTGATAAAATAAATACACGCGCAAACATATACAGTTGTGTTCAATAAAATAGTAGTTCAATTAAATTGAGTATCGTGCAATGAAATAAGAATTGGATTTTTTTTTTAATATTTTTAATTTAAAATCTAGCGAATTCTTTAACAGAATCCATATAAAAAGAAAAGTTAATTAGGATTTAAAAAACGGGCACCAAAATCTGCAAATTTTTTCTCAGAATTTATAGAAATTTTTTGAGTATGCAGTTTTGCAGCGCAATCAATTCAAGTATAATAATGTGCAATTTATAAATTTAAAAAAAAATCTTTTTCTTTCGTCGAATGATATGCATTTTAATTTCACTACTATTTTATTGCACACAACTGTATGTACGTACTTTGAAATGATAGTGAAATGAAAGTCATTAAAAATGTAAAAAAAACAGAGCTAACGACTTTATATTAATATCATGCTTGATTTCCAATAATTTTTCAATTTGAATGATTATTGCATTTTGTAAAGGTAACAAAGCAACTAATACTCGTATTCAGTTAAGAAAATAATAATTGAATGGAAATAATTAAAAAAAAAAAAATCACAAGCTTAAAAACTTTTAAATAATAAATAACAGATAGTCAATCATTAATAATTAAATAAATAAAATCACTCATTTATTCAATTCCTTAAACGCAATTGATCATGATTAAATCTCATTATTCTAAGTGATTGATTTAATTCTCATTTTTTTACTCGATGAGTTGTAAACTATTCGTTTTTATCATAATAAAATAGCTGCTGATTTGTAATGACTTATTTATTCAAGATTTATTTGATAAAAAATTAATGCTGATGAATTTAATCTTTCCGATATTCTTTTAATAATTTTTTTTTTTTTTATGAAAAGACCTGATTATTTATATTTAATTGTTTGACTGTTAGTTGTGATTATTTTAATTCATTTTGAATTGATTGATTTTTAGTTTATATAACATAATCAATTATTTGAAATTTTTATGATATCACATTTAAGATTTTTACTACATACTTCTTTAGGGATTATTAGATTTTATTATAGTTTCCCTTTTAATTGCAATGAAACATGTGCCTTTGAATATTCTCGGCAAACAATTTTTGATGGTAAATTAAATGAATTATTTTATTTAGTAACAAATAATTGTGACTAATTTTTAATTAATCTTCATTAGTTTCGATTAATTATTTCAGTGCTGCTTTTATTTAATTTTCGAACTAGTTGCAAATAACTACGATTAACTAATTATCTAATCTTTTTGCAGTCACAGTCATAAGTATTTTTTACTATGCTTGTAAATAATCTTTTAATAGTTAATTTTTATTAACATCTTAGAAAACTTTGGTATAGAAAATCTTTTTTGCTTTCTTTTTACTATATTTTTTTTTTTTTTCAAGCAAATAATTCTTAGTTTAGAATATACCTTCAATTAAAAGTTAAAGGTCAACTAATTAAGATTATTTACTTCAAAAATTAATTCATTTTTCCTTACTTTTCTTTAATTAAAAATTTTAGTGCCAAATAATCGTGTTTAGTTTCGATTATTTGAATAAACTTTTATTTTATAATTTTAATGTTAAATGATTACTGTTAAATCAATTTATGTCATACCAAATAGTAGTAATTATTTTATTTTGATTTTTTTCAATAAATGGTTTAGTGACAAATAATTGAAATGCGTTTTGGTGACAAATAGTCTAGTTGATTTGTTTTATTCTTGTAATTAGTTTGTGCAGCGGAAAATAATCTTGTTTACTTTTAATTAATCTTTAAATTCTTTCATTTTGATGGCAAATAGTCGTGATTAATTTTTCTTATTCGTTGATTAATATTTTTAGTGTTAATTAATTATTTATTAATCATTGATTAATCTGTTAACAGGATTGATTATTACAGACTAATCTTTTAGTTTAGTTTCCTCCAGAAAAATTGATTTTATTTATTATCTCATAATTACGACTAATTTTAATCGTATATCTAATTAATTAGTCAGCATTCTGAAGCTGTATCCACTTAATTAAATAGTAAATAATATTCGAAAATGCAAGAAATTGATCACTAATTATCTGAAACAATATTCAACATTTCTTGCTGTAAACAAGTTTGAAAAAACTTGAAAAGGAAATCATACAAAATTGTAGACAAGTAAATAAATTTGAAAACTGATTTCTTTATATAAACAATAAATGTATGTAAATAAATATTTATATTAAAATCTTTTGAAAAATTTCACATGCGTCTGCAAATGACTTGTTTATATCAATTAGCACGCACCGAAACGATAACATGAAAAAAAATTGTATTTACATACCTTTCTTTTTAAAATTTTATTTTTGCTATTTTATATTTTAAGCTCAAAATTTTGATTGTTTTTTAATTTGGAATTGTTGCAGAACGACGAATTTCCGCACATCATCACAAATACATACATATGTAGATATTTATAACTTTAATCGCATTTAAGTAATTGCACAAATATATACACATACACACATATACATACACACTTTAACTAACACTCTTAAAATAACACCTGCGCGCTCTTATCAACATAAACACTTAATGATTGATGTTGATTTTGATTTTGTGTTTTATCGGCGCTATAAAACGTTCGTAAATTGTTGCATTAATTAGTTCTATTTACTATTTACTATAAAATTTTGTTTGCTTACTTATTTACACTTTTGAAAATTTTTATGAATTTTATTTTTATGCGCGTAAATAATATAGCCATCTGTTGAGCAAATCATAAACTAAATCATGCAAGGTCGAACTAAAATAGCCGTTATGCTTTATTTTTGTTTTTTAAACATTTTTTTATAGTAATTTTATGAACTTCACTTAGCATGTATTTCCGTTTTCTTTTTCAGAAAATTTTTCTCAAAAAATTTTTTTTTTATTTTTTATTTTTTTTTGGTATATTTTTCTCTTCTTTTTTTTTCAAGGGTACCAAAATCACAAACGTTTAGCGCGTTGCAATTTAACCGTTTTTCGTTATTTAAACCAACACCGGCACGAGTTTAACAGCAACTGAAGTTGGTCAGCACGCGTTATTCTTATTTATTATGCTTTGCCAAATGTTAGACTTACATTGGCCTGTGCAACATTAACATTGCTGTTAGCTAACATATTTGACAGTAAAGCGCTGCGCAACAGCGGGAGCACCTATGCGTTAGGCATGCCTTTCTCGCGATCCCGACATTTCGTGGCTTTTTTAGGTGCGAAAACCCCGAAGTGTTTTCTTTTTTTAAACCAAGAAATTTTCGGGATTGGAATTATTTATTGAATATTTAAGACTTATGTATGTATATAATAAGAACGAAACCTCCAAAATTTTTCGTTCTCAGCTTTTAAATTGCAAGAGTTATAGGCCAAACCTCATTAATCGAAACAATCGATTGTAGAGGAGCTATGCGTTGTACTGATCCGATCTTTCTGGTTCCGACAAATGATTAATCCTTTACAAAATGACGGCTGCATACCAAATTTCAGCGAGATATCTCTAAAATTGGGGGACTAGTTTGCGTTTAAACATACAGATTGACAGACGGGCATGGCGAAATCGATTCAGTTCATCGCTCCGATCATTTCGGTGTGCCTATATCTTCTTCTTCTCATGCTTACCAACATCGGAGCAAAGTTATAATACAATTTCATATTCATGAAAGGTACAAAAAGCCAATTGTTAAAAAAGAGGCCCAAGTTTCTTAAATGATGAAGTCTAGTAGCTTGCAAAATGAATCTATAAGAAGAAGAAAAAAGTACAAGAAAATATTTAAAAATCTACTTTTGTGTTTGTTTTAGCTATTTCAAGGTCAGATACCAAATTCTTGTATTTCGGGTTTGTAACCTCAGATATTAAAAATCCCGAGATTGTTAAAATAAAATTTAAAAAATGGCATCTCTAATATGAGAGCAAGGGTGGGTGGCTCATTTACTGTATTACTCTGCTGTGGTGAGTTTTTTGTGTTGTTGTTGGATAATGTTCCACATTTATTGTAAACAATTACAAAGAGCTAAAAGGTGCCACAGTCTCCCTACAACCCAATAACAGAGAGCTCGGCTTATTATATTTAATTGAAAGCAGAAAGATTGTGCAGGATTAATCATTTTCTTAAGAAATAAATGAGCAACAGTTTGTTAAGAGAGTTGAGCGTTGGGGGTGGATAATAAAAGATTTGCAATTTGCATGATACCAGTGCCTAAGAAGGTCGCACCACAAGTTCGACAAACACAGTGGCGTATATCAGACAGCAAAAGACTATAAGTTGCTTGCGAATGCAGAAGGTGGAATGACCTAGTAGGTTCCGGTTTATAGTCGGGCTAGAACAGCATTACTCAGCTAGAGACTGCCCAAGTGACAGTACGCTCCACCATCGAAAAATGATTCTGGGTAGAGCTACTGTTTCGAAACCTACTTTTACCGCAGGGAATACATCTTCCTTGGAAGAGACAAAATCTGCACTCTGCATTCTGGGGAAAACAATCTCCTTCCTGGTTTTTTGGGGTTTCTTCCTCACGATAAGAAAAAAAAAACAATCTTGAATCACTCAATTGTTTCTTGTTTGAAGAGAATGTAAAGGTATCTTCACCATTAACATACTGCTAAAATTCATTAACATCCTCTGTTAAATGTCACTGTTACACAATGTTAACAGTCTGACCCTGCCCTCGCCGAGCATTCTGTGTGAAGCAGGTGAGTTGCATTCGTGTACAAAGTTGCCATCTTACTCGATTTTGTTCAAATAGTGAATTTCTACAGATCCCAAACCAAAAAAAAAAATAATTTCTGGGGAATTGTAATTTTCTTCTTTGGAAATTCATGAACCTTTTTTTTATATTTTAAAAATCAGCAAAATGTTTTACGGACTTCAAGTTAGCACCCTGCCATAATAAAATTGAAGCGGCTACAAAACTGCATACCCCAAATTATTCTCAAAATTTTTAAATAATGCAAAATTGGTGGAAATTAAAAAAAAAAAAAAAACCATAAATTATGCATAAAAGTTAAAATATAAAATTATTTGGCCATTTTTGTTAAAAAAGTAAGGTTCAAAAAAAGGTTGTTATTGCAACTCTGGTCATTTCATAAAAGCCAACAGCTGACATGCTGTAGGTACTGCACAAGGCCACCTGTTAGGGCTTCACTGTGCAAAGCTATTAAACAACAACAGATGCTGTAACGGATTTACGTGGCTGCAGCTCACATAAATTCGGAAATAAAGTTCGAGGTAACAGCAAATGTCCTTAAGCATAGTTTTTTTTTTATTATTATTCTATACATATGTATGTAATTAACGGCTTACACGTGTATGTATAGCTGAGAAGCTAAAAATACACTAAAGGAATAATGCGGTTGATTGAAGGATGGCACAATAATAATTAATTGGTTTTGAGAATCGTAACACTTTTAAATTTTATTTACTGTATTCAATTTAGTCAATGATGAATTTAATTTAATTGGGACATTTTTTCTTTTTGATTGTGTGCTTCCTGTTAGATTAACTCAATTAAATTTTTTTTAGTTGAATTTAATTAATTTTATTTGCACTCATCAAACTTAATTAATTCTAATATAAATAGCTTTATTTTAGTAACATCGTTTTAAAATTTATTTAAATTTTATTTGATTGAAATCTTTTCTTTTTATTTATTTTAATTTAAATTTACTTAATTCAATTTGACTTCAACTGGTTTGGATATTAATTAATTGAATTAAGTCTTTTTAAGTTCAATGCTATTAACATTATTCAATTATTTAATCAAAATTTACTTAATTAAAATAAATTTCACTTTATTTATTTTAAATAAATTTGTCTTAATTCAATTTGACTTGAACTAGTTATATTTTCGTTCATTGAATTACATTTTCTTAACATCATTTAAGTACTCAATTCAATTTTTTTATGAACTAAATAGCACCTGATTTAACTTAATTTAATTTAATTTAATTTAATTCGCATTATGTAAATTGAATTAATTAAATTTTATCTGACTACAAATAATTCAATTTAATTCAAATTATTTTGAACTGTATTATTTAGCTTGATTTGAAAAAAATCTAATTTAAATCTTTAATTTATTAATTTAGTGCTTTTACAATCATCAATTATTTGTTTTGAAATTTCTTTTAATTGAAATTAATCTCATTTTTCTTAATTTTAATTGACTCAATCCAATTTAACTTATTTTAGTTACAATTTTAATCTATAGCTTTATTGAATTAAGTCTTATTTAATTAAGTTTTATTAGCTTATTTATGTACTGATTTTTTTTTTGTGTGTGAAATACATAGGACCTAGATTAAAATATTAATATTAATCAAATTTAATTTGCTTTAATCCTATGGAATTCATTAAACTATTGATTTTAATCGAATTTATTTAATTAAACTGAATTTCACCTAAATTAATTTTAGCTAATTCAGTTGGACTAAAATTAGTTTGAGTTGTTTTACTTAGCTTGATTTAATTAATCTCATTTAACTTTAATGATTTCATTTTAGTATTCATTATTTTATATGATTGAATTAAATCTCATTTAGTTAAACTTTATTGATTTCATATCATTAAATGATTAAATTTTATTTGATTTAATTCAATTGAACTTAGTTTAATTTGATTTATATTAGTCTGAATGCGACAAACGAGCGAGATTAAATCAAATCTTAACCCTTATAATTTGATTGACTTTTTATATTTATTAAATGCAATTTGAATTAATTAAATTTTTCTTGATAAATTTCATAGATAAATTGTACCATGTTTCCATGCGTTTGGTTGCAGATTCAACGAAATATTGCTTCAACCTAACCTAACTTAATTACTCAAATTCAAGTAAATTTTGAATTTCCATTAACCAGCACGCGTTTGCTTCTTAAAGCGACATAAATACTTTTTAATACTCCCATTACTTTAAGATCTTATCAATTTATTTACTATCCACTCGGACAACGACGATTTTACTTCAATGTGTATGTATTAAGTCGTACATAGTACATATGTCTTTCTCAATGCTGAGCATTAGGGTGCGCCTTATTTTACTACTTGGCATTCAAAAGTAGAACTCGTCTTTAGAAAAGCAGACACAGATTTTTTGATTAGTGGAAAATGGATAATCGTTCGTTCCATTTTATTCCAGTCTAGTTTTCTGCTTTCCCACACCATTCTCATATGGACCAAATTAGCTCTGAAGCATAAAAGGGTTAAAAGCTATGTTTTTTTTTTGTAAAATTACATTAATCTTTAAAGTTTTGCTACGATATACATCGAAAAAATCGTTTATTATAATTTGACCCACCCTAATTTGTACATACATATATAGCTTTGGTATCTTCGTCCGTGATAAACATACACCGAAAATTCGTAATGAAGAAACGATTGGCCTAATTAATACTGTTGTACGCTGAACACCGTCTGTTGAGGTGATAATAATTCATGCAAAACATACACATTTGGGTGTAGCAATTTTCACGGATTATTTTTTATTTCAACTTTCTTTATTTATTTATACATATACTCCGCTGAGTGTCATAAAATGTTTGCAGTAAGCACATGGGGTTACTAGGCCAAATCTAGACTGTAAATAGTTTAAGAAAAGTGGGCGTTGCCACACCCCCAATAGGTATTTTTCATAGCTACGACTGCATTTGGTTTTAATTAATTATATTTCGAGGTATACATATATATATGTCCTTTAAGCAAGGTCGAAAAAGTTAAAGAAAAGTGGGCGCTGCCACGCCCACATATTTTTAGAGAAATTTTTAGCCAAAATACATATTTGGACAGCACAGCAATTACGGGCTCTGGTCGTAATCAATAAACGTGTCGCTCCTGGTCACTCAATTACACACGCTTTAATTTGTTATCTCAATAAGTTCTTGAGCAATAATGACGTAATTAACTACTTATTTACACATACATACATACATACATTTGCTTCCCACATTCGTTCGTGCAAAACCAAATTTGGTAGATTTAATTTGTTAATGCTTTGCGTGCTTTTGTCTTCCCATTTGCAATTTGTTTCCGTTTTAAGTGTTATTGTTATTGTTATTGCTATTACCTAGATGTTAAAGTATCATATTACTGCATTTAAATTGATTCATATTGTGCATTAATTTCATAATATCTGAAATAGAATAATAAAATAGACATTGATTATTGCTAATAATAGATTTTACTCAAAGATTAGTTGGCGCGCCAGACTTTGTTCTGCCCAATAATTTACTTACATATATCTGCAATTACTTGCCCCACCTCCATCTATAATTTATTATTGTTATACTCCGTATCCCTCAGCCTTACCATCCTCCGTACGTTTTCATAAAAAGGGCCCCTTTGCCCTTAGAGATTATTTCAATGTTCCATCACCTACACTTACAAAGCTACAAATATGTGTGGGAGTTGCCACGCCCCTTCCTTTCCCTTACCAATTTTTTCTGCAAATTCATTAAATAAATCTCATATAACTCTCTACCAATTCCTAGTATTTTAGCATGCATACTTCCAGAGATATGCAGCACATAAAATACAGTCTAAATGCCACGCCCCCTTCTGCAGCATACCACAGCATCTAGTAGTACAGATTGTGCATCGCATTTATTCTAGAAGCAGTACAGTCAACACCGTAAAACTCAAATAAAATTATATTACCAAAAAAAATTTTCACTGACTTCTAAGTCAAATTTAAATGAATTTCTAAACAGCTGGCATCACCTTTTAATAAAAAAAGAGTTCTATAAAGATAACCCCATTTATCAATCTGAAAATAAAGTGCTTTTATCTATCCCAAAAGTGCTATATTTGTTAATTCGCTTTGAGAAAACTAAGAAATAATAAATTAAATTCAAATTTCAAACAGGTGGCAACATTTTTTTTTATAAAATAATAGTTGACTCCAACTTAATAGTGCCAGAACTTTCATTTGGTGCCTTTTTTTGAATAATCAATCATACATTATATGCAATTGTAGTGTTTGAAAGTAGCTTAAATGTATTTTGTTGAAAAGGTGGCAACTCTTTTCGTAAATCTTAAATATTATTGTAAGCACTAAAGTCAAATCCTTTATATTAACTGCTAATAATAGAAATTTTATTGTACATATATGTATGAATAGGCCAAGTGCCTTAGAACTAGAGAATTGAGTTGTGATTCTTCAACAGGTGGCAACACTTTTCATACAATTTTTAATAATTAAAAGATTTTTTTATAAATCAAATATTATCCATTTTGAATAGCAGACAAAGAGCTTATTTGAATTAAATTTTGTAAACAGGTAACCTTTTTAGTTTGTCCATAAAAACAATGTCATATGGCAACCTAAATATATCTGAGGTCGTCTTAGTTTACTCCCAATTATTGAGAAAGCTCAACGAAATCCATTCTTCTTCGGTATAACTGACACCAGCTAAAAATACGAATTTAAACGAAGTCCTTTTCGGGGGATGTTTTTCTCGATTACTACAAAGATTTTCCCCATCTGATAATGACCAAGGCAAGAAGTTCATGAAGGGTATAAAAATAATTTTGTTGCCAAAGCTCAGAGCTGCATCTTTAATGCACCTCCCTAGACTCCCTTACTTCCTTAAAACAATTTCTTTCTAAAACACCTCTACAAGTCAAAGTTAACCCCCAATTTGATAAAAACCAACAATTTCCATTTGTTTAAATTAGCGCTCCAGTAAAAGTTCAAGCAAACATCATAAATTTAAAAGTATATATCAAAAGCTCAACGGTACACAACTTACGTTTGTTAGAATAAAACTAAGCAAAAGTTGTTTGAAACAAAGGCAAACAGTGACGTGAGTGCGACAGCAACCATTCTCATATTAAACAAAGCAAATTTGTTTAGTTGAAATTACTGTTATTCAAATGTTTTCACTTTTGCCTTTCGCTATTTTCCACTTGCGCTCTGTTGAGCTTTTTGAAATGTGAACTAACACTATTAGCGCCTAAAAGTATGTAGAGCAGAAGTGAGCTACGAGTATTTCGAATTTCTTTGTGTTGCAATGATATGAATGACATAGGCGCAAGTTGGCCCAAAAGACCGGTATGACGTCATGCGAACTTATACGCTAGAGTCCAATTACTTCATTCGAGTTGGTTAGCTTTTCATTGTTCGCATGTTTGCGAATGTTGGATCGAAGTAAACGTTTGGATAGTGCTCGGATGGCGACAATTGACGCGTGCAAGTGGACGTACTAGGCATTTTGGGTTTGGTTAAACCAACGAGCATAAAACTGCTCCTCGGGAGATACTAGAAATGCTGGGCACTGAATGGCGGACACTGTAGACTACATACTTTCGACGTGCCAGGAAAAGAGCAAAATTCCTAGGAACACCTTGGCCAGAGCACAAATACATACCAACCACTCAAGCCAATGGAAATAGTCACCTTTTTGAAGGAGCTCGGCTTGGGTGATGTGGTGTGAAAAGACGAAGGTGCTATAACAGTTAAATGAACTCCTTTGATTTGAAAGCTCACGAGATCCACACTTTATACCCAGTGAAGGCTCTCGATGGAATACACAGGGCAGACGACTTCCTGGTGCACCAGCGAAAACTTGGCGCAGAGCTGTGGACTAAGGATTAGCGGAGGCAGGATACACATAGAATGATGTCACGAGAACGGCATCAAAGAGAATACGATTCAAGTCGGTGGTCGAGGCCCTTTGCTCCAATAGGATTTAAGGAAAATGATGATGATGATGATGATGTAGGAGGATCTCCAAACTCCGCTGTCTGGAAGGCTAGATCTCTACATTCGCTACCTTTATTGGAGCTCGAAGTATAAGTTCCATGATTCATGTTTCAAGTCTCAACATAGAGCGACCGTGAGAGCGGCTTCCACTCAATAAGCTGTCCTGGGTAGACCTCAACAGAGTTCCAAAAGGCCCAAACTTGCCAGTGCTCCTAAGAGTGCGCGAGCTTGGACGATGGACTGTGCTATGGGTGCTCTCTATCGTACCGGAAAGTTGCTTAAGAATCCATGTAACATCTCAGTGCGCCATCTAGCGGAATTGTTTAACTTTAATGTTGCTTTATTAACGAGCTCGGCGCTATAATTGAAGTCGCGAGCTATTAAAATGGCACGATTTCTATACAAAATCGTGATAACCTTTGACACCTGCTGTTCAAAAATATTTGTTCTACCCAATAAAAATATGAATCAATTCATGAGCGCTCAGTCATCATTACTGATAATGAAGACATTTTAACACGTTGGCTGCCAATGTATCACTGGTGATCATTTCAAAAACCTACCCCCAGGTGCCAATGTATCACTGGTGATCATTTCAAAAAACTACCCCCAGGTGCCAATGTGATCACGCTAGGCCCTAAATTTTGGGTTCTGGGACCCTAACGGAAGGAGTTTTGGGAAAAATGAAAGTTTATTTTAAAAGAAAAAATATTTTATTTCATAGTATAATACAAAGTTTTGAAATAATACGAAATTAAAAATGAGAAAATTCAAATCAAATGGGAACATGTTTTTTTGCTTGGCACCTGGGGGTAGATTTTTTTTGTGATCACCGGTGATACATGGCAGCCAACGTGTTAAATTTGCAAAAAAACAAAAATTAAAATTTCTCCCTCCTCTGACGTTTCTCTGTGCCGACGTCATGAACGTTGGAAGACATTCTAGCGCATACTAAAATTTAAATTGAACTAATTTGTGAAAGGTCCCACGGGACTGAAGTCCGTTTTACTTCATTTAAGTCGATGTCGCAGTGCTGCTGTCTAACGAGATGAAACTAAATAAATGAGCTTTTAGTCAACTTTCAGGTGTCAATACAAACTTGTACGCCAACTTAAAGTTTGAGAACTCAAGTTTTAGTGCACAGTCTCCTGTCGTCTAAGTCCAACTGCTAATCAAGTCACGCACGTCATGGCAAAATTTCTAATTACTTTTTTAACTTTTTAATCATGGTTTGAGTGTAGAGTCTTAAATTGAATCACGAACTTAGCTGAAAAGCGCAAAAACTGTGTGCTGGACTAATGGCGTCAGCTAATGAAGCAATAAATAAGCGAGAGAGGGGGACATTATAGCTGAAAGTAGGGGCGGAGAGGCTTAAAAGTGATGGCTAAGGTGCCCTCCATCGACATTTCAAAGTAATCCAGAGAGCTCATTTTTGAAGGTGGTAAAATCTTACTTAATATCTACGAAGCTACCTAGACCTGGCATTCTCCAGTCCATTGAAAAAAATATTTCTGAAGAAATTCATTGGTCAAAGTGTTAGACGTTCCTTCGTACTGGACTGTCTGCAGTTTTCTCATGAAATGTTGTATTCGAGTTTGAAATCCTTCTTTCTTTATATTGAGGGCAAACATAACTGAATCTTACAGTTAAACCAGCGTTAGGAAACCAGAGTGAGTGTGACAGACCTTAGACTGTTATTTGTAATCAAGTCGGTAAAGGACTGTCCATACCCATTGTATAAGCTTTGAGGGGGCGAGTAGCTTTTTTGTATTTTTATTATATTATTTATTTTAGAGAATAGGTCGGGGGTGTGCGGAGCACGGGTTAATAGGGACGACCTTTAGGAAAATTTTTATTATTTTATTTTTATTTAAATTATTTCTTCTATATAGAACGGGCGGCGTCGGGAACCTGTTACACCTTGTATGTATTCATTGGGGGCCGAGCATTGTTGGTTCTGAGGCATTGTCCAGGATTGGCTTCCTCAATTTCGCTGTAAAAAACCCTCGATTTGGGATATACAAACATGAGCTATGTCTTTGAAATATTTCATAAGCTGGTTGCGAATTATAAGAGGCAGTGCAAATGAAATAAATGAAAGAAATTGCTTATGTCGCTTAAACAGTAGGAGATGCCATTTTATCACTTTATCCCCAAATACTACTTCCATGTCCACCCTGACATTAAAGTCGTTTTAGTTATTAATGGAGACAGCGGTCGTCCTATATTATAGAGGGAGGCTTCTGTGGGCAGGGTGGGGAGTTGCTTCCCTCTGGAGTCCTACTTTTTTATTTGTACTTTGTGCTGGACCCAAAATATAGCTGCTTTTGGTTTTGCCAGCTGGTATTTTGGAAGATCAGACACATCATCTTGCTTTATGATAATTCCATTACTGAGGACCTGAGTTCGAATGCGCCATTTTAGCTGTGGTTTTCTTGTTCATAACTCTGAAAGGTCACAAATGGTCCTTTCACTTGTAAGCAAGAGACTTCCACTCTCACGTTCGCCATCTTCCTTAACTATCGATAAATTGCTCACACCCTCAAGCCCTCACCCAACCGAAAAGCTAACAGCATACACCTCTTTTGTTGGTTTTGTTTTTATCTCTCTTCTCGCACATCAAAAGTATGCACAACTGGACAACCACAAATTTACACGTAAGCCACATACAAGTTGGAATTCTGTTAACGATAATTGAATGATTATGTTTAGCTTGCCACTGGGTTAACCATCAATCGTGATCTAACGGTAGTTAGACAAATATTTTTGGATTCTCTTTTTGCTTTATTTTTTTTGCATAGCTCACACATCCAATACATTTCAGCTTACTAATTACATATGCGGCTGATACATGGTAACCTTGGGGATGAGTGTCCTATCTCAGTTCTCAATAAGACATAGAAGATAGGAAAGACGTTGCGATTAAAGGGCTCTGAGTAATCCGCGGCCTTTCTTGTTAGGTCGCCGAAGGTCTCAGGTTAAAGTGACAGTAATCTACAGAGCCCCCTCTCATTAGTAGTCCACAACTCTTCTAGAAGATGTCTGCCAAGAAAATGCTGCTTAGGGTAAATCCATCAGCCTCAGCAGATGCCGTACGCACACACTACAAAACGGAAAAAAAAGTTCGGTTCAGAGCTCCTCGCAGATTTTTGTGACATGTCAAAAGAAGCTGGCGGGAAAGTTATAAATACTGCTATAGGTCGTTGCCCCAACGCCCCTCAATTGCACCATTCTTCACTTCGTGCCTAGTATGTTTAAGCTAAAGAAAGAATAACAGACGTACCCTGTAGGAAATATTAGTCATTAGAGTTGATGGCATTCATGACTTGTTCGCTTGGGTGAGCTAACTTGGCAACATGTCGTTTACTCTTGCAAGCCCGCATCAGAAAGACACTAATACTGGACCATGAGTCAATTCATTCGATACTCATTACTTCAATGATAATAAAAAGCTCTCTCATCAAAGAAAGCCAATCTTCTTTAAGTTGAAGAGAGCACAAATAGGTCACAGAAACATCCAACGTATTTGCAAGAACTACGCTTTAGTCCAGTGCTGTCCAAAATGAAAAATGTGAGTGTATGAGTGAGAACGAGAGAATGGGAGCAGACCAGTGGGAAATTTAAACCAAAATAACAACATATTGAATGGGGATAGAAAATTTGGAATGTGTTAGACTTTCAGATAAAAAATTCAAGCATGTTACTTGTTAAGCCTACACATTGTTAAATAAGGGCGGTATTTTAGAGATTTTGTATTTGATAAAATTCTTGTACTACCCATATTAATGATCTGCAAATTAATATATGTTGTAGAAAAGTGATAGGCTCTGAAAAGATATTCTTTTCAATATTGGATACGATATTCTTTCTAAAATTTTTCAGAATTCAACATTATTGTAACATAAAAGGCATTGCAAGTAGCCAAAGGCATTTTCTAGCATAAAAAAGTTCTCACAGGGCATTGCAATGCATACACTAAGCGTCGCGGACGAGCTTGGTGTTTATTCGTTGCTGGTTCGCTAACGACTGAACGATAGAGAGTAAGAATACGTGTGATCAATTGATCTATGGGATGGACACCACTGCTTTAGTCCGATCTCATTATAACCTCATTGAATAGGCCCTTTTGGGTATTGGGGTATACAATGTGGTGTGCTGGAATTTCTCAATATCGATCATGTGCAATAGAAAATATGAAGCTCACGAAATAAATTGAATTAGATTCCAAAAATATTATCTACTCAATATTACATACGTCTCACGCTTTTCGTGTGCATTCAGATGTGCATACGTACTTACGTCTATACAAAGCTGTGTAAACAACACAACACAAACAAGTTTATCGACCGCCCACCAAAGATGACTTGATACGAAACTCTCTCCCGCTCTCTCATTTCGGTCCTCGATTATGCATTGTTGCCTACTTTTTTATGTGTGCGCTAGTTGGCAATACTACACAATCGAGGACCATCTGACATTAGATACATAAACAATAAGGAGCCAGAAAGCAAAAAACGCACTAAATTTGGGAAAATCAAACAAGTGAACATTTCTATAAACTTAAGATATCGCACGATTGAGAAAAAATACGTAAAGTATGAAATAGTACAATCTAAGGAAATAGCTGCAGAAAATATATGTAGAATATTATATTTTTTTCACGCATTTGAGTGGTTTACAGGTATAAAAAAAGCTTACAAGATACAAACAATACGCCTTTTCTTTTTGTATTAGTTGCAAATATTTATTTTAATTATAATTATTTTTATTTGAAATCGTGTTATTTCCATTCCCATGTTCTATTTCATTACGAAATGTACATCATTTAGGATTTTACCTTATTTTAAGATATCTTGGGAATTTTAACTTTATATTATGAATTATTTATTATTTCATATATTTTATTTTAAATATATCTTGTCTCATTTTATACGTTCCGAGCAAGAAAAATTCAAAAATTAATTCGATAGCACCTTTTTGCACACCTCTTGGTCTGTGGGAATTGCGAAATTACTAAAAAGCTACTCAAAATGCCCATATTTCTTTTCACCATACTGGCATCATTGGAAAATGTTATAAAAAATGACCACTTTTTGAGCGCTCTCAGAGAGCGCGAAGTTTCGTATCTAGTCATCTTTGCCGCCCACACGTGTAGCATCTTTCATTAGGCGATTTGAGTCATTCGCTCACTTGATCCAACACTCAAATATTCTCTGCTCTTTAAAGTTGCCAGATTGTGCGTTATTTCTGTAGCGTCTAACGTTTTTGGTGGGCTGTGGTGGGAAAGGAATTGCAGAGTCTTCTAAGAAGATCTGCAAATGTTTTGGAGTTCTTTTCGTATCATGTATGAATCGAAGATAACGTCTCTAGTAAGGTTTTGACAGGAGACTGTAATAGACACTCATGCCGCTGACAGGTTCGCATAGAAAAATTTATTTTTTTTGTTGACATTTCTGCTTTTGACAACACTAAATCGCACAAAACACTGACCACGATGTCTGACAACCCTCGGTGTTTCTACTCTCAGCAAGATGGCATCTTCCCACCCAACATTTTATGTGATTATTAATAATATTTAAGTCTTCTACGCGGTGGTTAAAACAATCATATATGCTCTCACTTTCTGATAAGAAATTACTCTTTTATCGGTAGAAAATGGTACCCTGCTCACGACTCTTCTTGACGCGCTGTTTATGACTCCCTTTGCTGATCAGTTTTAACTCTTTTTGGAGTCATATTTCCAAACGTTTGCAAGTGGTTTTCTAGTCATATTTTAGTCGTATCTAGAATCATTTGGGAGTCATATTTTTGTCGCTTCTACAATCATTTGCGAGTCCTTTTCTAGTCATATTTGTTGTTCCTTTAGCAGCTACCTTCAGAAGAGGAGATCTTCCGGACTATAGCTATAGTTGATGAAGTGAGAATTCTGAACGAACCAAACAAATCGCTGCCACTGCAATCGAGCTGCATCAATTTGGAGCAATATCCCTCATTCATCTTTAAAATAAGAAGCGATAAATTTAAAAAAATTCCTTGGGTATTTAAAGGCAATCAACTGGCAACGCTTTATTTTCCCTATAATAACAACAAATAACTTGCTTACTTAACGCCAGTGTTGCCACAGAAAAAAAGAAGTAATCTAAAAAAAAATTAATTACCAAAAAGCTACTATGTTATAAAACTTCCTGGCAATGATAGCAAATTAATCACAAAATCAGAAATCGCTTCTTCACCAAAACCATTCTTGATTTGATGTCTATCCAAAAAGTATTAAATCCATATTGACTTCGAATAAAATATTTGTTTAGAGTACCAATAATTTTATTAAATTGTGACTGTCCATTTTTAAAATAAGTTTAGCTGATAAAAAAAACCAGCGCTCTGTTGGCTTAGTGGTTGAAGAAGGCTGGCAGCTTTTGAAATGTATTTGTAGGAAAATCTATGACGGGTGTTTCAAAAATGTTCCATTTCTATTCAATTAAAAATTATAATAATTAATAAAATTATTAAAAAAATAAATTAAATAAGCTTGCCAGCTTAACCTTAAGTCATTATCTTCACTAGCTTGAAATTCTAGCTTCCCTAGCGAGCATACTTTTTCTTACTTACCGAACTGCGGGGCCTCAAGGCATCGAAAAAAATACCAGGGAAGAAAACAAAATTTTAAAACGCTTTAACGGGCTTTAATGGATGTATTTTGTACGGTTAGCTATCAAATTAATCGCCGATTAAGCTTAACCTGCTTTTATGAAAATGACCCTTAAAGTGAGAAAAACTACCAATTTTGTATAAAAATAACCAAAACGGCAACACTGCTTAGCGATGATGTGATCTTATTTGGAATTTCCTAAATTTGCTCGCACACCCATTCCAAGATCGCGCTCATTTATTTAGCCAACAAACTGCTTGGCCAAGTTTAGTAGCTTCAAGTGCTTCAGTGAGAATGCACTAAAAATGTGGAGCAGTTTAAAGATGTGGCTGCTGCTTGCAGCGCTACTCTACTTCGCCGTAGGTGGGGAACGCGCGCAAGTGGAGGCATGGCAGGCTAGAGGAGTATTTCATAAAGAAGGTATGTAAGTGAGCATAGCTGGGGCAATTAATTACAATCTTAATAATATTTCTTCACTTTCATACTTCTCCAGAAAATCCCGGCAAATGCACTTACAATGATGACACCATCGTAACGCCTGGCGAGACAATGAAAGCCTCTGATGCTTGCGCTGAAGTAAATTGTCTCAATGAGAAGGGTGAAGCTACAATCAATGGGTGAGCAACTTGTTTTTGGTTTTGGTTTCGTTTTTGAATTTAGTATTATTTTTTTTCATTTAACATAATTTCTATTTTTAGTTGCGGTGCTGTAGCTCCACCAGTTGGTTGCGAATGGATTGGCCTTGTTGATCAGTTTACATCCTTTCCAAAATGCTGTGCTCAAAACATGAAATGCGTTGATGGTATGAATGCTGAACGGCGCAAAGAGTTACAACAAATTTGGAGTATGTTCTCAGCAGATTTAAAGGTTCCCCACGGTGCATGCTCAAAGAAGAAGCAATGAGTTCTTACGATCCATTTGCTCTTTTTTTTTATAAATTTTCTATATTTAATCAATACTAACAAAACTGGCAAGGTATGACTTGTACATGAGGCACATATACAATTTTTTTAAAATAAGGCACATATAGTTTTTTAAATATAAGGCACATTTAAAAAAAAAAATTGCTTGTTTTTTCTTATTAAGCTGACTTGACTCAAGGGCGCACAATGGGTTATTTTGCAGAAACTTATATCGACTGCAAACAACGCGGAAGCAGGTAATAAAAAACAAAGCTCAAAATTTGGCTATTTAAGAAATATCACGTGATGGTATGTTCTGATATTTTATGTGATTTAAAAAATATCACGTGATGGTATGTTCTTATACATATTTTATGTGATGTGATGATGTATCAAGTTAATATGATATCATGTGATGCTTATTGTTAGGTGATGTGGCTGTGTGATTTAGGTTGATAAACAGCTGTTTAGCGCTTCGTCACTTTTTTCTGACATGACCTGACAGATAGAATATTAATATTACTTTTACGTTTACTTATGCTGAGTTTTTCTAAGATTGATTGTATTGAAAACTATGTGATATGATATTATATCGCATGATGTAATCTCAGGGAGGGATCCAAAGGGGGGAGAGCTCTGGGGTACCTAGCACACTTGTCCTTTGAAATTTTGCGAAACGCGTTGGGTAGAACACCTTGCAACACTCAACCTCTTTTACGATAGCATAGAATTTATCGCATCCGCTCTAGAAGAAATGGACGAGCATAATTTCGTTGACAGTGCTCAAACCAATCTTCGAATTGACTGGGGAGGACCGACTCAATGGGCTGGCGTGCTTATAAAATAGAACGCATTTTTCTTATTAAAAATATAAAATCAACCGCAACATCAGTATTACCTTATTTTTTGTTGTGTTAGATGCATGGCATAGTAACATATGTAGGTAAAATCACCAGAACAGCTGATCAAATTTTTGCTATCAAGCTAGACATTCAATTGTCAAACTTTGTTTATATTGGGTTTGTTTACATTGGCTTTGTTTACATTTTCTAAAAACAATTGTATTTACACATATTTGTTGTTTGAGGTAGAACTGAACGATTTAAGTACTGGCGTTTTTTTTAAATAGGTGACTTTAATTTAATTAATGGGAAATAGGAAAACGTGTGCTTTGCAAAAAATGTAGACGCCGTGCCTATAAATACCATGGATCTGGTTCTCTATTTGGGATCGGACCTAGGTATATTATGTGCTTTCGCTAATAACTTTTCACTGAAACAAGATATTTATTTTCCCCCTTCGGATCCGATACCGAGGTTCAAACGAGTCTTTTGATACCACTCCGGCCATTTTTCGACGTGTATTAGCAGTTGACGTATTATTGTACAATTTTCAATAATATCCTTGTCTCAACAAGTTGATATGAAAAACACAAAAAGCTAATCCGTTAGTAGTAATCAATTTTACAACAACATTTTTTCAGAATTTGAAACGCTTTCCAAGTTCTACAAAAGTTCTTGACATAATTTCGACAAAAATATAGATGACATATGTCACAGTTAAGAGGAAAACATCTGTTACACCCTGTGCAATGTTTAGAAAAATTAATATCGCTCAGTCACCCTCCACCACAAATGCAACACTGCGCATAACAGCTGTTCAAAAAGAAATTGTGCAGTCAACAGAATACAATATTTTACTTCATTCGTTTAAATGTTTTTAAATTTAACAAAAATGACAAAACTTTGTCAATTAATTATCGTGGCTATCACTTTTAGTGCGTTTATATTGAAGGCAGCCAGTCAAGAGGTAAGACTCTCTTCTATACTTCTGTAAAGAAACTATGCTCAAAATTATTTCTAACCGGCAGGCAGAGACTCAACTTCCTGAAAAATATGTTGATTCAGTGCAACGTTCCACGCACACAAACAATTGGGCTGTGCTTGTGGATGCTTCACGATTTTGGTTCAATTATCGTCATGTAGCCAATGTGTTGAGCATTTATCGCTCAGTCAAACGCTTGGGTATACCTGATTCGCAAATAATCCTTATGTTAGCAGACGATATGGCATGCAATGCGCGTAATCCACGTCCAGGTCAAGTATACAATAATGCCAAACAACATATAAATGTATATGGTGATGATGTCGAAGTGGATTATCGTGGCTATGAAGTGACTGTGGAGAATTTTGTGCGTCTATTAACGGGGCGTACACAAAATGGTACTGCGCGTTCGAAAAAACTGTTAACGGATGCCGGTAGTAATGTATTAATCTATTTGACCGGTCATGGCGGTGATGGCTTTCTAAAATTCCAAGATTCTGAGGAAATTACAAGTCAAGAGTTGGCGGATGCTGTAGAGCAGATGTGGGAGAAAAAACGGTAAGTAAAGTACGACTAGATATTATCCTATTTGTACTAATATCATATCTTCTACTCTTTATGCAGATATAACGAGCTTTTTTTCATGGTAGACACTTGTCAAGCCGCATCATTATATGAGAAATTCACCTCGCCAAATGTTTTGGCAGTGGCTAGCAGTCTGGTTGGCGAGGACTCCCTGTCGGTATGTGTAAAAACTTAATCAATAAGATTTTTAATAGCTTGCCGAACGGTACGTTATTACTTGTCGAAAACCTGGGGTGGGTCTGGAGTGATAGCCTTAATACAAGTCGTCCTTTTACTCTTACGTCAGTAACGAAAAAGCTAATACCTGTTAAAGTGGAGTTGTACTTTTACATTTTGATTACAAAGCCTGCCATTACATTAGTGAAAGTGCTCATCCAAAAAAGAGCACTAGCCAATCTAAGCCACAGGAAAATATACAATCAGATAGACTCATACCTAACTCTTAGTAACGGTCGTGCGACCATTCCACAATTCGTGTATATCTATCTGTATGCATGTTCAAACGTTTTAATTAAAAAGTAACTAAAACTCGAAATATTTTGTTTTCAGCATCATGTGGATCAATCTATTGGCGTTTATATGATTGATCGTTATACATATTATGCTTTGGAATTTTTGGAGCGAGTACAACCCAATAGCAAAAGCACTATGGGCGAGTTTGTGAGTAAAATCTTTTTTTTAATGCGAAATTACTAAATGTAATCTTATGTACTATAACCTAATTTTCACTTTTCTTAATGATTCTTCCACAGCTTCAAGTTTGCCCTAAACGCGTATGCATTTCAACAGTTGGTGTGCGTAAAGATCTGTACAGACGTGATCCTAATAAAGTGCCAATAACAGATTTCTTTGGCTCAATACGACCAACACAAATATCAACTGGTCGTGTAAATATTACGCTCGCCGACGAGGAGTAAGTTCCGACCTGCTTGTAATGTTGCAAAACAAAATATTTATTTTCATTCTCTTCCATTATTTGCAGAGATTTTATTAATGCCGCTATTGCCGCTGAAGCAGAAGCAGCTAAACGAAGTACTTTTAAAGTTGAATATCCAGCTCAATTTCCTACAGAGTTATTTAAATAAAGAATTCCATGTAAAAAGACTGAAACCAAACATTCAAAACTCAGATTAAGATTTTAAAGCTAGTTGCAACAATAACTTAACAGTAAGTAATCCTGCATTAAACCATATATTGTGATGAGAAAATGGGTAAGTACTAACCTAAAAGTTAATAAAATATAACTTTTGAAAAGTTGCAAGTCAGGAGCGACTTAAAAATTTAAATCCCTACTATGCATCGATTACCCCTTACCTATGTAGACTGGTTAATGGTTGCCTGACATGAGTGGAACAAGATGATTGATGATCTACGGATATGTTGTTGTTATTTTAACAACTAAAACACTCTCCGAAGGTTTTGGAGAGTGAAGCCGGATTGACAGTTCTTGGCCGGATATGAATCCGGTGCGCTACGGTGCCCCCTTTCGGTACTGCCCGATTGTCGTAGCGATTTTGTATGACCAGTGGAACCTTTTAGGTATTGTTATCCCTTCTTCCGTAAAAAAGCAAAAGAGGTGAGGGGCGTCATATCCGGATATCAACCATCAATTGCATATATGTCACCTCTTACGACCGGTATGATCATATTTAAACCCCTTACCCGCAGGCGTTGATCTACGGATATGATGCCCCTCTCCTCTAATTAGCAACCTTCTTGAACGCTCTACTGGTCATACCAAATCGCTTCTGCTACAGTCGGTCACGTACCGTAAGGCAGTGTGGGAGCATACTGGGCTTATATCTGGCAAAGAAAACAATAATTTCCAAGCCTGACAAAAGATCTGAAATCAGATCTAAACCACAGTAATATCTTGAAGAACGAAGCCTACAAACTTTGCACCCCAGAATTCTGAGTGTTTTTAAAAATAATTGCATTGCATCATAAAAGTTCATGAAGATAGACACAAAAAATACCTAAAAATGAAAGTTTGTTGACTCCGAAGCTGATACGGGTTTTCTTATCTCACACCTATTCATCGGTTTCATTAGACACACCCAATTAAACAATTATAATTTGTTAATTTTTTTTATTTTAAAGTTAAATTTTATTTTACTGTATTTGCTATAAGAATATAAGACAAAACAAAATCCATAAAGTGCAAAATTAAATTTTTTAACAAATTAAAAATGCATAAAAAATAAGCAAATTAATTATGAATAAGAGCGCTAAATGGGCGAGGAAGTGATAAACAAGCTAATCAACAAAAACAATAAACCAGATGTGTAATATGGGTATGGTTATAAATAGTGAAGATGCTTAAAAGATAAACAGGAAACAAACTAAAACAAAAATAAGAAATAATTAATAATAATAAATTATCAAGTTAAAGTGACATACGATCCGCGAAGCTTATAGAACTGCTCCACGGAAGTACTACAATATGATGGCAGGGATAAGCTGGTTCTTTAGTCAACTTACATAGCTTATTGAGCTTTAACAAATGCTTAACTCAACGCTAGCAGACAGATTATTGACGTTGTACTTTTGAAAAGTTCATAAAGTGCTGGTGCATGGATGTATGCATGTGTGGATGTGTACGACGTGATGAGATTATACGCACACTCCCTAAAGCAGCAATGAGGAAACAAAAACGGCTCAGATGGATGATGACAATATGAAATGGCAAATAATAATAAATGAGGCAGTTGTGATATTTATGTAGACGCAGATCGTGTTGCTGATCGTCTTTAATGGCTATAAAGCCGCTGTTTTAATGCGGATGATCGTTTTTAGTATCGATATGTGCTTTGTGGTTCCTGTTGCGCTAAACTAGTTTGTAATATGTTCCTTTTTGCTTTTCTCAACTACTCATTCAGGTACTTAAATGGCACGCGTACACTCATAAGCTCGCTCACAGCATGCCGGGAAGGGTCGGTTGGTGTTGACGAAGTCACGTTGTTTACAACCTTTAGGTGGCGCCACAGCATCACAACTAGTTATAAGATGGAAGATTTTACGAAATTAATACTCGTAAATTACGATTTGTCAACTTAACTAAGATTAGCCTTGTATTTCCGCATTGCGGTTTTACTTACGTTCTGTATTCCACATCTCCATTCTGCAAACACTTTATGGAAGCGCAAGGGTTGGTGGGCGATTTAGCACTTTGTCCGGGGGAGAGTATCAAATCTTCGCTAATTGTGCATTTTCCGGGATATGCTGGTAACGAGAGAAGATAATGAACAAATGATTATCAATTAATGAAATGGTTTGTTATGGAAATTAAGGAATCAAGAAGCAGTTATCATAGTGGTGTACAAGAGGTAAGTATCTAGTAGCAGTTAAGCGTGAAGTATTTTGAATTCAGAAGTGGAATAAAGCAGATGGAACTTGATTTTCTCGTTCCTACGAACTCTAAATTGAACTAAACAGTTTGTTTTTGTTCGGGGACTCAACCTTATTAGGAGAGCTTAAACTGTCAAGCTACAGGGATTTACTGTCTTCATTCTCACAACAGTGCAAAAAGGTTCCAAACTACAAAATTTATGTTTTCTTATAAAACAACTAAGAGTGTAAGTTATGCTCGAGAGGTCCAAGAGTTCCAACGTGTAATACGAAATACTTTCCATTAACATTATGAAAATACTCCAAAACTTTTCCGATTCAGCTCAGCCTTTTACAGTTTTCAAAAATGTTTCAAAACTACAACTCACATCTCTTTTCGATACACACTTTTAGACCAACTCACCTGAGTTCTTGTATAGGGCACGTGCCACAAGTGCTTCACTAACACAACACAGGCTAGCGAAAGCCACTGCAAAAACAGCCACAACGCATACGTAAAATTTCATTTTGTTGTAAACTATTTTTGTTTGTAAGAATTTCCAAAATATTTGAATTAATTTGTTTAACTTTAAAATACGATTATGAGTGCACAAGGCAGAACAAACGACTGATATTGAGTGCAGTTGGTGTAAGCACTTTTTATAAGAAAATCTCATTGATCGGAAGCGTCAGCCATCCGGTTGTTCTTAAGCCTCTTTGTTTTTATTTTCTGTTATGTCGTTGGAGTTCTGCCGCTACCAATAATTCACTTACGCGCTCACCTACACGCTTAGTTTTTGTTTCTCGTTCTTTATTGATCGCATATTTCACGCTGATTCGAGCTGAGCTGAGATCGTATTGTTTTTTGTTGACTCAGCTGTGCTACATGCTGTGAGCACGGACATTAACTTATCATTGGCTGTTTGTTGTTTTTATTTTGTTTCTTCAATTATTCTTTTGTCAATCAGTTAGAATTAATTTAGGATGCTGTTGACTTTTGATAAGTTTTGTTTGCGTTCGCCAGTTATGGGTCATTGGCAATGATTTCCCTTTCGCTGTGAGGTATGAGAAGAGCAGCAAAAACAGCAGGTTATCAAAAGTGATTTGTAAACAAATTTTATTTTTGGCGTGCGTGCTAACTATAGATACTGGGTCCTATTACCACATTGACGCTATGTGATGCCCTTTTTTCGAAAAATGTGGGATTGAGACTATTTGTTTTGGTCGACTATCTTGCTGATGTCCTTTACTGAGTATAAACATACTGCAAGCATTTCCTTTTCTAGCCTAAGCAACATTTTGACCAAGTTTATTAAGAGATATTACAGGTGTTCCCAGAGTTCCAACTAATAAAGGCTCCTTTTTTGTTTCGATTTAGTATTTTATGCCCAGGTCGTGCCACTTTATCCTATTCTAGGTCTTATTACGTATGTGTTGTGAAGGGTTCCGAACCTGATCAGTCCTTTGCCGGTGAATCAGGCACTTCTCCTGGTATCAGCCCGGCTGCAGCGGCAATGATTTGTTTGACCCTTTGAACCTTAAGGTAGTGAAATTTAGTCACCTATTGCGACATGCATCCGTAACCCGGGTATATTCTGGGCTCCTACCCTTACTCGATTTTGTTGAGATTGCGTAGTATCTATTTCAGTGTGACAGCCCACAGAGGTGTTAAACTTGTTTTTTTCTCTGTAGTCTGTCATGCCTGTTTGCGCAGATTTCTTTCGAGAGCATAAGTATTGAAATATTTCGGCGAACATTTTTTTTAGATTTATAGCCCTAGAAGGTGTTCCAAAATAAAACTTTTATTAGGACTTGACTCTAAAGAAACATTTTTTCTCTTTGGGTCTTTCAACGTAATTTGGAAATATTGCTGTTGCATAGTGTAATTAATAACACTAATTTCAGAAGCAAAAATACTTAATTGCTTGCAATATTTATTAAGATTTACAAATTGCTTTATGAAGATATAAAGTTATTAACCGGTTTTTTTTATTTTATTTTCCTTTATGTTTGACTTAAATGTGTTGTAAAATGCGTGGGAATTAGTCATTCAAATACGAATGATACTTAACTTTTTTTGTTTGGAAAATATAATAAAGTTCACTGACTAATTCAAAATCGCTTCCAAATTGTTATACTTGCCCATCGCACACCAAACTGGCTTTTGCTGATTCCTCACACATTTCAAAGTCAATGGCAGCGAAATGGTGTAAGGTCTGGTCGCTGCGGCGCCGCCGAAAAGGGTGCAATGTTTCTTGTCCTAAGCGCTGAACGCGCATCTAAATTAATTGTGGAAGTCGTGTGCGAGTGGGCTCCGACAGCTAATTACATGTGTTGCAGCTTCCGTTTGAATGGCACTTTTTGTCATATTGCTTATGGAAATGAGTTTTATTTTGGGAAATACCTAATGATTGTAGATATTTTTAGATTTACGCTGAATGGCGGCAATTGAGACACGAAGTTAGCTTTTTTTTCCTTAACACATTGGTTGCCAATATTACAGAGTTGAACACGTCTTCATCTTGATGTTTCCAGCATGATCAGCTTAGACAACAGATTTATCAACAACGCCACACCTTAGTTAAAAATGTATTGAATTTAAGTTTTTGAAAATCATCCCAATTTTTAGGCGTTTTTTTTTTGGGTGTAGCCCCCAGTTAAAGTGCAGAACCTTGTGTTCTCAGCGAGTTGCTGTCATCACTAAAATTTTTATTTTTCGACTTTACTAATAATATAAACACACGCCTTTTAGGCATCCCTAGTATATTTCAACATACACTGTAAAAAATGAAGACTTCGATTTTATTTTTTTTTTATTAAATCTTTATTTATTTCACATTTTTGTGTTCATTGTAATAATAATAAATGTCCATAATAATATAATATCATATTATAATTGTATTTTTCAATACAATAATCATAATTATGTATATTATTCTTTTGCGTAAATATAGTTTATTTATTTATTTTTTTCTTCGTAAACCTACCATTCTTTTTGTTGTTTAATAACTTACTTACTTTCTATTTTTTTTTGCGTTTTTTACTCTCTTTTTCTGTTTATAGTTTTTATATTCTATGAAAATTTTCAAGAGCGCAGTTTTAAATAATGTTTTTTTTTTCATATGTTTACATTTTTCCCTTTAAGCTAATATTTTTCTTTTCGGAAAAACAAATTTATTTTAAAATATTTCATTTTAAATATTGTTTCAATAACTTTTTTTGGGGCTGCCTTGTTTTTTTTTAAATGTTTCTGTAATTGCACACACAAATTTTCCAAGTGTACTTATAAAAAGAGTTTAAATTAATAAGTATTAAGGATTTTTTTTAATCAACGCCTATTACTTAATATTTAATTTTTTTAAATAAATGCGAAGACGCATAATTTTTGGTACATTAAAAAAAAAACATTGTTTACTACTCGTGTTTATTTTTTTCGCGTTTTTTATCAAACTGTGTTTGCATTAAAGAGAGTATTTGTTTTGTATTTCAAACAAGTTTTTTAAGTGTAAATTTTTTTTTTGCAATTTAAAAATTTTTTTTTATTTAAAATTTTTATTTTTTTATTTTTAAATTATTTTTAAACTGATTTTTTTTTTAAATATTTTTTTAGTCCAATTATTATTTTTTTTGCAGTCCAATTACTTCCAACAAATAGGTACTTAGCTTACATATATGAATAAACTAGTTTCTTTTCATATAATAATTCTTTGTTAAAAATATAAAATTATGCAATTAGGGCGTTTCTTTTTTGTTTTTTTTTGTTCAAACTCTTAAATATTTTGCACTAAAAGGGTTTCCAATACACATTCATAGTTACGTCTTATTATAGTACATATAAAGGATCTAATACAACAACAATAAAATTATTTTTAACAAATGCACAAACTGTTTCAGGTTTAAATTTAAATATATTTATTTTTTATATATGTAGCTATTTATGTATACGTTTTTATTTTTTTTATTTTATTTTTTGTATCGACAAGCAAATCAAGCTAGAAATTGCTTAATGAAAAAAGTAATTCAAAGTTTTAATTTTTTTTTTGTTTCAACTTAAGCTTTTTTACTGCTACTATAATTCAGCATTTTTTCATTTATTTACAGTTTTGTTTTTTATTTATTTGTGTATAATGTGTAAAAATTAGTTTATTCAATTTCCAGGCGTTATTTTTTTCTTTTTGCTACGCTAATATCTGTCTATGAAAAACAAGCAATTAAAATGATTAAGAAATTTTTTTTCCAGCGCATGAATTAATCCATAAGTATTTTCGTTTTATAATTTATTTTTCTTCAGAGCAAAATATAAGCACTAATCTGCTCAGTGATACATTATAAGCACCTTAGTGCCGACGCTTAAAGTGTTTATGTAAATATATCCCCCTAAGCGCCAATCTGGTTAATGCTCTGGTTGAAGTACTTATCTTAGCCCTTACAAACTGCTTAGTACCTCAGCTTAAAGTGCTTATATTTGGTGTTATATGTAAACTGCTCAGTAAGAAAAAAATTGAATTTAACTTTTAAAGAAATTCTATTTTTTCCAGTGTAATTTGTTTGGAAAACTGTTTGATGTATAATCTAGGAAATCACCTGGAAATCCCTTTAAACCTTGTACTTACTTACTTTTTATAAAATATCCGCTTTCCGGCTAGAATCTCAAAAAAAAAATAATAACGCCTGAAAATTAAACACCCTAATGTATATAGAAATTATTCTTTAAATGCTTTCATATACCTTTTGTTTTTGTTATATACCTTTTTTTACTTCGCGTCTGTTTTAAATAAATTTCTTTTTACTGATTTCTCTTGTGTTACAGAATATTATTGAATTTGTGTATATCTTTTTTCCAGTGTAGTGCAATGCTATTCTGTTGCTTGCTGCTATTGTTTGCAACTACTAAGTGCATTTTGCTTATATGGGTGTATATATGTATGTAAATATAAGTATTTTTTTATGTTTAAACTATGTACATACATATACATATATGTACATATATGTACATATGTATGTATGTTCATAACTATATTTATCAGCCATATGAGTGATTTTCTTCTTTTCCATGTACTTTGAGTAGCTACAATAAAATGCGTTAATTGCATTATTTTTAAATTATAATATATTTAATATACTTATTTATTTAAATAATTTTTTTTAGCTTAGATTAAAAAACAATTTTATTTTTAATTAATAAGAAAATTAAGTTTCTCTCTTGATATTACACCAAACTATTTTTCATGTCTGAAATTATCTGAAAAATTTGCGTGCAAATAATTTTAAAATCTTTATTTAATTTATTTACTCATATGACTTTTTCGTATGCTTATATTGCCATAACTATTTTCGTTATATAAAAATCTATGTATATGTGCATTTGTTTAAACCTAAATTCAGTCCCATGCATGGTGCTTAGATATAAGCTGAATATTTCTTATATATCTTTTAATGTTTCAGACACTTGTTTTGTTTTTTTTTGCATAAATTATGTATATTCTTATACATATATGAATTTTTATATACATAAACCTTTTCGTAATTTAGAGCACCAATTTGTTTATTATACTAAATCTATAAGAAAACTTATACCGAGCTGCTGTGAATTTATTTGCTAAATACTATTTTTCACTACATTTTTTTCTACAAAATCATTTGTTTTTATTTTTTATTTATACATCATTTTACTTTATTTTTTATTTATACTAAAATTTTGCTAGCTATTTAATATTTACTATTTTTATAACTTAATTTAATTTTTATTAAATTTAAAAGATTTGTAGTTGTATTCAACATAGTTTACATAAATTTAAATGCGTGTTTTCAAACTTTCGTAAATATATTAAATAGTTTTTCATGCATACTTTAAAGTAGAAATTTACAAAAAAAAAAAAACAAAAAAACGCGTATTGTTTTTTTGTTGCAATAACAGTTGACGCACTTTTTGGTGGCTCTCCAGTATTTTTTTTTAATTAGTAAAATTTACAATAGTTTAGAAAAGTTTAAACGTGTAGTTATTTGTAACAATTTACCAACATAAAATTTTTTTTCGTGTAGATAGCATATATGCAGTCTTGAAAAAAAAAGTTTTGAATAATTGAAAAACAAAAAAGAATTTGCCAATATTTCGTATGATTTTTTTTATAAAATATATTGCAATAACAGTTGGTAGCTCTCAAGTAATTTTTTTTGTAAATTAATAAAATTTACAGTAGTTTAGAAAAGCGTAAACCTTTAACTATTTACTAACATAAGAATTACTAAATGCATTTATATTTTTTTCCGTGTAGTTAGCATATATTGGCAGTGGGTTTGTGTCTATGCTAATAAATTGAGCAGGAACTTAAACTTTTTGAGAGTGTGAACGTTTTGTAGAACAGTGAGGCACATTGCCTAGCTCGTGAGCGCTCGCTGAAATGACAACAGCTCTCTGCGTGCACTGTAAAATATGAAAGTTTTTTAAACAATCGGTTGTTGGCTAAGTTGTAGTATTTTAGTATTCGCATGTACTTCAGACACTCTCATAATTTAACACAACACACCATTGAAAATGTGTGAGCCTCACTGTTCCAGTATGATAAATTGGAGCGCTGATTAATTGTTGTATTTTAGTAATTTATATTTTTTTAAGTTTGAAGGAACCTTATAAATGCTACAAAAATAAAAATATTACAAATTAAAAAAATTTTAAAATAAAAAATTTTTAATTTAAGAAAGTTTAAAATTTAAAAATTTTATATAACCTTTAACAGCTTTGGATTTCATAGAAAATATTATGCTTTTAACTATTTGTTTCATTTTTAGTTTTTTCTTTTATTATTTACAAGTATCTATTTACTTTTGCTTGCTTTTTCTGCAAAATCTACATTGAAAAAAGACGAAATTTTTATTTTAACTATTTTTTTAAATTTAATTTTATTTACATTTATCATATTTAAGTTTTTTTATTTTACTTTAATTTTATATTCTATATGGTTTGCTATTATATATGGTTTGCTAAATTCAACTCTTTCATTTCATATGGGCATTTTTTGTGTCTTTTTGTTTTACAGTGTATTCTAACTGTTTTCGTGCTGGTATTTATTCACTTATTTAAAAAACGGTGTCAAGGCATTTATATATCAGACTCTTGCTTTTACTGGTTTCTTATATATTTATGCTTTGCTTAAATCTGCTTAATTCTCTGACTTATGTATGTTACCTTTTATGTATTATGATTTTCTCCTTTAATTTCCTTTGTCCAATCAAGTTGCTAAATATTTTAGTTTTAAAAAAAAAATAAAAAAAATGCCAAAAAAAATAATAAGGCCTTGGCAACTCTGTTTTAGTGTAATAATGCTTGTGTAGGTGGTTGTTGTCTGTGCTAAAACTGAAAGCTGAATGAAAAGCAAAGTGGGAGAAATATTTTTACACTCACAAAAAAAAAAAGGATTTCAAATTTTTAAAATTTTTTTTTAATTAAAATATTGTGATCAGGAATAAAATATATTTGAACAAATTTTTTTTTAGAAGCTGTCCCTGATTTCACAGAAAACTTGATTCGTTTTCGTCAGCTGTCCACACAAAAAAAAATACAAAAAGGAAACTTAATAAACATAAAACTCCTTCATATAAAACTCATTGGGACCCATTTATTTCAGGAAAAATTATTTAAAATTTAGAAAGTACGAATATCCTTTCTACTCAGTGCATTCAATTAGCTTCGGGTTCATGCGCTTGCTTAAGCGGTAACACAAACCTGAGAGAGAGAGAGAGAGAGAGATAGCAAAATGATAAAGGAATCTGAGAGCTTTGTTCTTTTGAAAAATATAGTTTATACAAATTTTAAGGTTCATCAGAAGGAATTGAATTTGAGAAAATTGGCGTTGTCCTCAAACATATGCTACAGCAGCGCATTTTTAAAATAAATACCGACAGGGTGTTCATGAAATATTTTTTAAATTAGGACTTTATCGAACATTATGTGAGAGGAATAGTGCTTCTTTGAAATAAATTTTTCGCTTTCCACAAAAACACATTTCGCTACGAAGTGTTTTTTAAAACATATTTTGAGATAGAACCCGATTCAAACGTAATCTGGTACAGGGTGTTCATAAAACATTTGTTGACGTAGAACTTATTCGAAATAAATTTTGAGAACATTTTGCTACAAGATGTTTTTAAAAAAATTGCTTTGGACTTGATTGAAAATTATTGTAGTACAGGGTGTGCTTGAAATATATTCTGGGATAGGATAATATTTGTGGTACAGGGCGCACCTGAAAAATTTGCTTAGATAGCTCGTTTTAGAACTTGTATGATCAATTTTCAATCGCCCCATCGAAAACATAACCAATTCAAGAGTTAATCAGCCAATCGTTTTCAAAAATAAAAACACACAACAAATAAACTTTTTAAAAATAAATTTTTATTATTTTTTGCTTCATCTTGTTTCTTTCACTTTCCATAGATGTTATTTGTAAAATTATCAAAAATTATAAAAAATTAAAAAATATACATACCTACACACAAAAAATCTTAGGTAACATAATTACAATAATAAAATTATAATAATTAAAATTATGCGAAACAATAATAAAAAAATGTAAACAGTGACAAGAAAGCAAAAGCACATATAAACTATAATACAAAAATTATTAAGTTCTTTTACAATGAAATGAAAATTGCAGTGGCGAAAAAAACAATAATTTAAGAAAAAATTAAAATTTTTTTTTTTTCAAATTTGTTTGCGTTTTTATTTTAATTTCTGTAAATATTAACACATATGTATGTACTATAACTAAAACAATAATTATTTCTTAGTTAGTTATGTATAGAATAGAATGCCAAAAAAAAATATTTTTCCGTTTTTAAAGTAAAAAGTTGTCTAAAGTAAATAGTTATATAGTAAGTGTCATTTGCTTTGGTGCGCTACATGAAGCTGTATTAGGATTAAGATGAAGGTGAAAATTTTTCATGAATATGGACTAGTATGAATAGTGTGACAGGCGTATGTATCTAAAAAAAGGTTTGTGTCTTTGCTCAAAAGCTTGTGACATTTGAGTGTATTTGAGCGCTGCGCTAGTATGAAGAGCAGTAGGCTTTTCAAAAAGATTTTAATTGAGCGAGGCATAGCATGTATTTGAATATATACTAATCAGACTTAAAATGGAAAATATGTAAAAAGCTTAAAAGCTCAGCGCTTGAAATGTCCAAAGTTGCAACGTGAAACGAAAGCATGTAAAAACTAATTTTTTGGAATTACTGTGTTTGCCATAATATTTTTTAAGTTTGATCACCCTCTCAAATTTTTTAAAATTGGAAAATAAGCAAGTTTTCACCCAAAGTTTCTTTTTTCTGACTTTCAGCATCAAAAAGCTTCTATTCATTTAATACAAATTTAAACTGCAACCCAATTTGCCATTACCGCGTTATATCAGTTTTATAATTTAAATGATTATAAACTTGTATAAAGTTTTAATTGGAGCTTTCATGTACCAATTTTGTATACAGTTCCGACCATATAGAGTAAAAAGCTTTAGGTGTGAAATTTCACAAGCTTTAGGTGTGACTACTTTACATTTATAGCCCTTAAAAGCTTTTAAGATAAAAAAAAAGCTTTGATCAGGAAAAAGCTCCCTTAGAAAAAGATCGATACCTGCAATTGTGGCTATATCAGCTTTGTTGTACAACAAAAATTTCGGTTTCATTTGCTTTGCTTTGAGCTCAGCTTACGGCAGCAGCTTTTTAAATTACTTTGATTAAAAGCTCCCACTTAATGCTGAAAACAGTTTTACGAACTAGTTATCTACAGATTCGAAAGCTTCGAATTTCTTGCTCAAAGCTCCCATTTACAATGCTGAATGCAGCCAAAAGCTCGCTGTATACAATCGAAAGCTTTCAGGAGTAAGTTAAATTCTTCAATCAAATCTCAACGGATACAGTCGAGGGAGATGTAGACGAAGTTGCCCAGTATAAAGCTTAGAAACTGACAAGTTCTTTATGAAAGCTTTCATTTATCTTGCTCAGAAGATGCAAAAGCTCACTACATAAATTCGAAAGTTTTCAAGAATAAGTAAAATGCTTTCATTTAATTCCTAAGTGTAGTTGTTGACGAAAGCTCCTACACACAATACTGAAAGCTCTCGGCACAAACTTGGAGAGTTCCAAAGCTTTTTTGCGAACGTTAGACGAGACAGGCGCACACAATGCACGAAGTCACTTGCTATAAAGGACTAAGTTAGGAAATGTTTGGCAGTCGGAAAGCACTTTTTTATGTATGTACATATGTATAAGCACATAATACATATGTATTAACTATATGTACACATGTATGTATGTATGTATATATGTAGCTAAAGTAACTGATAGTGACATAAAAATGCTTTTTTGTTATTCTTTTTTTTTTAATATGTATATAAAGTATATATGTATTTAGTATGCTTGCAAGTAGCTATCTATTTGTGTATGTATGTATGTAAGCAATGAGCGACATTTAAAACAAACCAATTTTAAAATTATTATGAATGAAATACAATTACAAAAGCAAACACTTAATAATTAACTACAACTACAACACTTTACAAAAAAAAAAGAATACAACATAGGCGGCATTTCAGCAGTATCAATTTATCAAAAAATCGATTTATATAACTTGCTACTCTTTCACTACTTTTTCTTATGTATATATATAATTAAACGGTAAATGGTATTTGTTTCATTTTTATGCTTATGTATTACATATATACTATGTATGTATATGTAAAATTACTTATGTATGAACTAATTTGCAATTTATATGTGATACATACATATGTATAGGTGTGCCGTAATACATATTTACTATGTAAAATTATAACACAATTTTTTGTTTTGTTTTTTTAAAAATTATTTTAGCTTTATTACAATTATTAGTAAAGTATCTATATATATATGTATATATGTATATGTATGTAATAACACATAATTAAGTTATTAAATTACATAATTTTTAATGCTAGTCAGTATGTATGTATGCATGTTTGTATGTGTTTATGTATTTATGTATGCGGTATACGTTTTGTATGTATATAGTTTGTATACATATGTATTACTAGCTAGTTATATACTATATATATATGTATGTATGTAAACTAGTCCCTATATATACATATATTCTTATGCATATACATATATGTTATGTATCTTTGCTTATGTGCATTCAGTAAATAGGAAAAAAATCAAATATACTTATATACATACTTAGTTACAGTTACATATGTGTATATATATTCATATACACATACACATACTCACACAAATGTCCACATATGTATTAATGTGAGCTCAATATGTGTATGTATACGTTTTAGGCATGTGGGCGTGGTTTTGCTGGTTCTTCTCTATTTTCTTAATAAATTTTTACAACAAAAAAAAAAAAAAAACAATTGCTTATGTAATATTTGTTTTTACAACTACATTTATGTATGTATGCATATTTATTTGGATTTTTATGTTTATTAATTTTTGAAATTTTTATTCTGTTGCAAGTTAGGTTTGTATGTATGTATGTATTTTACTGCAACTATTTACTGGTCTACATAAATAAAGAATTCTGAAAAGAAAATATAAATAAAAATTTTTTGCTGGATTTTTTTTTATTAAAAAAATAAAAAAAAAATTCTTTGAATTATAGATTTATGAATGTATAAAAAAAAACTTAATAGAAAACACATAAAATCATCTTTTAAATGAAATTTTATTGATAAAAAAAGAAAATCTAGATTTTTTTTTTTTGTTTTAATTTAGAAAATTTTTTGAATTTATAAAAAAAAACTAAAAAAAAAAACATTCATAAAACCATGCTTAGATTAAAAGAAATAAAATTAAATTTTTCTAGATTTAAAAAAAAAATTTGGAATTCATAAAAAAAAATTAACTAAAGACTCATTTATGATAAAGAAATAAAATATTTTTTTTTTAAGTTTTTAAAATTCACAAAACCACATATAGCAAAAAATGTTTTCATCTATACTGGCTCCCAGTGTTAATACTTGACTGGCTTCATTTCGGCCAAATAAATGTTTTCAACAAAATGTAAAAAATAAAAAATGTACATAAATTTATAACTTTCAGTAAAAGAAATTTTAAAATGAAAAAAAAAAATTATAAAGTGTTCCAGACGAGTTTTAATTGACATAACACAAATACAAATTTAAAGAATTTTTTTTTAAATTTTTGAAAGTAAAAAAAAATTAAATATGTATATAAATTTATAACTTTTATGAAACAAATTTAATTAAAAAAGAAGCATTTTTAAATATGCTGAATTGAATGCCAAGGTAAAAATTGCACACAAATTTTTTTAACAATTGTTATTTTTGCTAGCTTTATTTTGATTCATAAATTGACGAAAAAATTCACAAAATTTTTGCTAAAATTATTTTTCTTGCACGCTTTTATTTTGCGTAAAAATACATACAACGTTTATTTTCTGGCTTATTTCTTTGTTTTGATTTTTTTTTACAATTTGTTTTTAATATTTACAATTTTCGCAACTGATTTCTCTTATTTTTTTTTATTATGCTAATTACAATCGATTTTTTCCATATGCATAAATTTTACTTAAATGTACGTAAAATATTTTCTTAAAAATTCAAGATTTTTTTCATTTTAATGCATTATTTTTCCTAAAAATACCTTTTTCAGTGTTTGTTTTTATTTTTTTAGTCTAAAATATAAACTCAAGTACGTTTTTAAGCGTGCCCATATTGTTTTCTTATACTTTAGCTAAATGTTTAAATTATTTTGCTAATTTTTTATGTTTTATTTTTTTTCTGCTTTAAATATAACTCCGCTTTTGCAACTGAATTTCGTAATAAAAATCTATAGTAAATTACTTAACAGTTTTTGTTTAACTATAAACTATTTTTTATACTAAATGCTTGCATATACATTTTTTTTGTTTTTCAATTTTATTTTTCACTAAGCGGAATTTAAACAAAAAAAAATAAAAATAATAATTTTCATCAAAAACAAATTTTTTTCTAATAATTCCACTTTTTGTTCCATGATGCTTTACACTTCATTAATATTACTTTTCTAATTTATTTGTAGGTATATTTTATTTAGTATAAAAATTTACACACTATTTACTTGCTATTTATATTTACTTAAATATTATTTAAAAAGTCCATCTGTCCATCACCGCAAAGCTTAGAAGGCGGCAAAACTTTGTGTTTGAATTTGCTGCCTCCAATTTACGGTTTTTTGTTTACACTTAATTATTAAATATTCATAAAAATTAAAAATTACACTGAAAAGTCCATTTATTGTAAGTTATATAAAAAGCATTAATCTAATAAAAGTCTGTTTATACGTACAACATATTTGCTAATGCGCTGTGGATAAATATGTTTAAACAACCTCAACAAAAAATTTTTGATTATAAATTTAAAATTTTCGATTTCAGATTTTAAGAAAATATATAGATAATACTTTGTAAATTTAAAATTTTTTTGTAAACAAAAAATAATAATCCATGCACAAATTTTGTTCTTAAATTTAAAATATTTATTTTTGTAAATTAGAAATTTTTTTGTAATCAATAAATAATAATTCATGAATAAAATTTTTTCTTAAATTTGAAATTCTTTTTTGAACAATATATTTTTACTAGAAATAATATTTCTTGCTCACAAAAAATTTAAAATTTAGGAAAAAATTGAATGAAATAGATATTATTTATTGATAAAAAAAATTTTTCAATTTTACATAAATATTTTAAATTTAAGCACAAAATTTGTGCCTGAGTTATTATTTTTTTGTTTACAAACAATTTTTAATATACAAAAAAAATTTCGTATTAAAATAGCTAGTTTATAAAAAAAATTTTTTTGTTTATTGATTTTCTGCAACCATATACATAACAGCATTAGCAAATATGTTTTACTCAAGATTTTAGTTTTTTTTTTACTTTATACAGCAGCACATGCAAAAGCAAAGAAGTTTTAGGAAGGAGATGCGTTTGCAAAATTAGGAGATAAAATGTTTGGCATTTCATGAGCTTAAGCTCAAAAGCTCCAGAGCTCAAATTTTCACTTATAGAGCTCAAAAAAAATGTCAACCCATGAATCTTTTGTGTGTAGCATCTGAGGATTACAATTTCTTTCAAAAGGCTCTCACTAATAACTAGATGAGCTTTTCAGCAAATCTAGTTAGCAATGCTCAAATTAAAAACCGTTTAAAAAAGTTTTCTCAAAGTTGAACAGTTAAAATATACACGAACTAAAATATATGCAACAGGCTTTCATGTAAAAAATTCTTAACTTGCGGTGTATAAAGCTCACACCATAAAAGCTTATTTTAAGGAACTCAAAAAGAGTAAAGTTTGCTTGAAAGCTTTCATATAATAGCTGTTCAGCTAAGGCTTTCATGAATCGAAGCAGCTTTCACAGACGCTTTTCTAAAGCTTGTTTTATAGCTTTTCTGGTGTGAATTTGGAATTTGAAGCTTTCACGGACGCTTTTCTAAAGCTTATTTTATAGCTTTTCTGGCTTGAATTTGGAATTTGAAAAGAAAGATAAATGCTTCCAGAAAGCTTTCACCAAGTAATTGAGCTTTACAAATCTCTACCTTATTAGCTTAAGAAACTCTTAAAAAAGCGCTTTCGGCAAAGCTTTTACTATCTATTTTTTTCCGTAAGCAATGTAATTTCCCTAAGCTTTTGTTAGCAAGCTGAATAAAAAATCTTTGTCACTCATGAGCTTTCAGAGCTTTCCTCAACTAATCAAGTGCAAACAAGCTTTCACAAAAGCTTTACATGGCTAATTATAATCTCTCAGACAGCTAATAAAATGCCAAATAATTTTTCTCTTTTTGGTATGGTCAAATGCTAGCGAACAAATAGAGCTTTCAGTTTAGAAGCATGATACTTAAATGCTATAACAACTACAATAACCTACGCATAAATGTAGTAACGATACAAAAAAAAAACCAAACGTTAACGCAAGCTTACAAATGGGAACGTGGTATATGCTTAATATGCAAGCTTTCAGCCAAAGCTCTTTGCTTCAGCGACAAAAACATTTTGAGTTTGTTTGTTTTTCGCTAAATATTTTAACAATTAAAAATTTTAATTAATTCATGTCTCAGGTAACAATGTTTTAAAAACAACAACAGTAACAGCTGTGGATGTGGGCGGGGCAGCAGTATGCGCTGTGGCAGTGGCATTGTTGGTTGTGGGCGGTGCGGTACTCGACACTGAGACCGCGTTCGTTGTTGTGGCAGTAATTAAATTTGTTGTAGCATGCTTTTGTTGCTGTTGCTGCTGCGACGTTGACGGCAGTCTCAGCAATGTTGCAGCGCACGTGTTGTTGCTGGTCGATGTAGCAATGTTTTGTTGTTGTTGTTGTTGCTGTAAGGCAGTGTTGAATTTGCGCGTTATAACATGATTGCCAACACTTGATGCAGCGGCGGCGTGCGCTGTTTGTTGCTGCTGTCGCTGTGCGCTACCATTGCTTGTTGTTGTTGCTGTACCAACAGTCGTTTGCATTTCATCCGTTTGCGTTTGCGTTGTGACTGTCGCCGTGCGCACTGTTGGTATTTTAATTGTTTGTGTCGACATTGCTTGGCTACCATTCGCGGCATTGTGGCTGCTGTTGGGCGCGTATTTGTTGTTCAGCGTTAGTGTTGTTGCGCGCATATTGCTGAAACTGGACGCTGATGAGCGTGCGTTGGCTGTTGTTGTTGTTGTTGCTGTAGCCGTCGCCGTTGAAGCGCAGCGGTAAACGTTGCCACCCGCGCCCACTGTTGCATTGTTCAATACAATTTTCGTTGTTGTTGCTGTTGGCGCTGCTGAAGTTGCTGCAAGGGCAGTGTTGTTGTTGTTGTTGTTTCCAACCGGAAGTATGGTAATTGTATTATGTTGTTGTTGTGGCAGTGCTGTTGCATGTTGTTGTTGTTGTTGTTGTTGCTGTTGCTGTTGCTGCTGCAATATTGTTGCTGCTGTTGTCAACATGTTGCATGTTGCTGTTAACTTTTGTTGCAAAAAACTCTTCTTCTTCTTCAATGGCAGTGTTTGTTGCAATAATAAATGCTGTTCTTCTTGTTGTTGTTGCTCTTCGCTTTGCTGTTGTTGCGCGCGCATTTGACGCTCCTCCTCTTCTTGCTGTTGCCGTGCAGCGGCGATTTCACTTAAACTCGCCAGCGTTACAGCTGTTTTGAGCACATGCGGCGGTGGTGGCGTTGGACGCGCTTGCGCATGTGATTGCGTGGAGCGCACAATAATTGGTGTTGGCGCTGTTGTGGGGGGCGGTGTTTGTGACCTACATGGACGTTCGCCCATAAGCGCTGTTTGCAATATCGATTTGTATGACATTGCGGGCGAGGATGGTTCGCGTTGCTCTTGTTGTTGTTGTTGTTGTTGCAAATGCAGTCTTCTATTCTCTATCAAACTATCACCAGTTGCCATCAGCGCAGGCGGCCGTTGCTGGGTAAATGCGCCTGCGCCACCACATCGACCGCTTTGCGCTTGTGGCGAAAGCGTTGCGCGATTAACTTGCTCGGCGGCCGCTGTTAGTGTCGCTAGTGTAGCGGCAGCGCCCGCCAGCAACGAAGTTTTCAATATCGAAGTTGTGGGCTCCACCATGCGCGCTATGGGGCGTAAGAGCTCTTCCTCTGCAGCGCTTTGTTGTTCTTGTTGCTTATCGTTCATTTTGCGCAGCTCTTCTTCCACATCGTCACAATCATCCTCTTCCATATATTCAGGCGCTTGCTGCTGTTGCTGCTGCGGCGGCAAGTTTTCCACTTTAATGCGCGGCAACTCTAGCATGGGTAAACAAAATTTAGGATGCTGCTGTTGTTGTTGTTCTTGTTGCTGCTGTTTCTGTAGATCCTCACTGTGCCGTTTTTGGCGTCGTCGCGCCTTCATTAAATTACTTGGCTGTTGTTGCTCTTCTTGCTCCATTTCTTCATCCTCCTCAGCTTCGTCGCATTGTTGCTGCTGCTGTTGCTGTTGCTGTGTTATACTCATCAAGCCCCTTGGCGGGTCATCGTCGATCGGCAATAGGCCACGTTCAAGCATTTGCTACCTTATGCTGGCCGAATTCAAAACGAATGGAACGTAGAACATTTTACTTTCGAGCAATAGACTAGCGGCGGCTTGAATCTGTGGGAAGTGAGAGAGAGAGAGAAATTAAAATGATGAAAATAATTAGCGCAATCATCCCTTGTGAGCGCCTGCTCTCATTTCCATTTCCCAAAACTCCTAAACTCATTCCCCCACCTACCTCTGGTATATGCGACAGCAGCTCCGTTAGACGCGCTTGCGGATTTTGTGGCGAGGAGTGTTGCAAATAAGTGCGTAACACCTGCACATAACGCTCCTGTATGCTCTCCAGTTCCACTTCTGCTAAAGTAGGAAAATATGCGAGACAAAAATGAGATTATTTGGAATACTAGCTAGTGGCCAATATTATACTACAACTTACCTTTGTTCAACAGAATATAAACCTTTAGACACACATACTCCTCCATTTTGAGTTTGATCCGTCTAAACATGATCGTAATCTGTGTCATCTTGTCCACCATATGACCGACGTCCAATTTCAATTGTTCCATCGCAATGGGTTGACCCATTAACGTTGTGAGGCACGTTTGCAATGTATTCAAATGCGCATTCACCTCGTCCACAAACTCGGGATCATCCTTTGACAGTGTTGGTGGTGGTGTCGCCGCGCCATGCATTTGATGATGCAACTGATGTTGATTTTGATTGTTGTGATGCAAATGTGTGGCGGAGGCAGGCGAATGTGGTGGCGCACCAGCGCTTGAGCGTCCACTTGAACTTGTGGTGGATGAAGCATGCGCGGGTGTAGCGCTACCGCTGCACGGCGTTGTGGTGCTGGGTGTGGTGCGTTTGCCGTGCAAGGCTTGATACGCTGCCGTCGTTAGTATGAGTATCTCATGCCATTTATCTGTTAGCAATTTGGTGTGTATCTCAACGGGTATTTCCAAATAGAAAGGCAGCTTCTTTGTCCACGAAACCAATTTATGCACAATAGAGTCACCAATGTTGCAAAGCTTTTCACTAATTTCTGATTTATCTTCAAGAAATTCAGAGAAATGTGGCAAAGTGGCTATATCTTCCATGGCGTCACAGTCAATTAGTGTTTGTATCATGGAGAGCGCATGCTCGTATGAGATTTGACGATCTTTAGATGAGCTAACGGCTGAATCGAGCCGATGACGCAGATGCACAATTTCGCTGGGATTTGTGAGGGCAGTCTTAAGTATTGTACCGTTAACCAAATGCGAGGGCAGTTTGATGGCAGTCTCTTGTGGTTGTGTTGGCTGTGACGCATGCTGTTGCTGTTGTTGCTGGTGCAGTTGTTGTGTGTGCTGCTGCGTCGCATTCGTTTGCATATGATGCGCATGTGAGAGTGGGTGATGCGGCGAGTGCAACGCTTGATGTGATGACTGCTGTGCACCGCCACCATTGCCACCTGAAGATGCTGACGACGAGGATGATGATGAGGAGGAAGAGGTGTGCGTCGGTAGCGTGGGTGGTCCGTGTGAGTGCGGACTATGTAGCGTACCGCCAGCTGACGCGTGTGACTGTAGCGCGCTATGCGGTGAGCCATGCAGCGTATGATGTGGCGACAAGAGCTGCTGATGATGGTGTGGTGAATGCAGCTGCTGTTGTTGGTGCTGCTGCTGTTGCTGTTGCTGTAGATGCTCCTGTTTAATGGAGGGACCCAAAAACATTGGCTTCATTTCGTTTTGTCCAAGCGCGGCACCCAAAAGTTTTGAATGCTGATGTTGTGCCGCAGCGGCGACGGCGGCTGCTGCCGCTAGCTGCTGTTGATGTTGATGCAAATGTTGTTGCGGTGAAAGCAAATGCTGTTGATGGTGTGGTGAGAGTGGCGATTGATGGTGAGGTGAATGCATATGTTGTTGCGATTGCTGTTGTTGTTGTTGCTGTTGTTGTTTGGACTTTTTGTGTTTCTTGTATTTGACCTTGTAGAGATTGTAGACGGCGCCACTATTGCGTCCACCCGGCATGCGATCCTCACGCACAGCTGGAAGAGAGTGAGAAAGTGTGAGGGAGAAATAAATAAGTGTGCATTTACAATTTGCTCAGACCTCTCTACAACCTTAAAACTATTTCTTAACTCACCTTGCAGCACCATCCCTTGCTCAATGCACTTCTTAAATCGACAATACTGACACCGGTTACGTTGTGCTTTGGTTATTTCGCAAGTGCCATCGGCTACGCAGGTGTAGACCCGCCGATTTTGCACGGTGCGCTTGAAGAAGCCTTTGCAACTGTGGACGAAAAAGTATTAGAGATTTACATAATATAAATAGGTTCAGTACTGGCGTTCAATTTCACTCACCCTTCGCACGTGATGATACCGTAATGCAGTCCGGTCGCCTTATCCTCACAGATCATACAAACAAGTGGCTGATCATCTTCGTCCGTCGGTTCATGCGGTACATCCAAACGATTTAAACCTGTCGCATTGGAGCTACCCCATTGCTGCTGCGCGCTCAAATTTAACGCGTGTATCTGACCAGGCGGCAATTGAGAGTAGTCGCCCGCCCATAAGCGCTCCATATTGAGCGCATGTGGCGTACGAAATTGATGAGGCCGTGGGCGCGCATCCTGTATGCGTGTCTGTCCAAGCGAAAGGAGCAGCTGTGCAGCCTCCTCATTGTTTTGCGGCGACGGACCAGGTGTATGCGTGGGTGTTAAAGAACCTGCCGATGGCGAGGAGCCCGACTGTAGTGATGACTGTGATGAGTGATGCGACTGTTGTGAGAGCGATGACATTGATGAGGGTGGTTGTTGATGTTGTTGCAGCTGCATTTGTTGTTGTGCAAGTTGATGTTGTGGCGTTGAGGGCGGTGTCTGATGTAGACCCGAACTACCGCTATTGCTGTTGCCGCCGCCATGTGTGGGTGATGGGCCAGCGGTTGGTGGTGCAGGTTCATAACCCCAAACCATTGTACGCACGCCACAGCTTTCGCCCATAATAACAGTGGGCGTGCCACGTGGTGGTGTTTGCGATGGTGTTTGTGGCGACAATTGTGACGAAGAGGAGGAGGACGAATGATGCGGCGAAGGTGACTGCGCTGGACCACCAGGTCGCAGGTTGCCCAAAGGGCCTCCTATAACCTCTGGCTTAACGCCATTGATGCGTGCATTCGACACCCATACCATACGCTGTGCGGCCGCGGCGGCTGCTGCTGCAGCGCCCGGCTGCATTAACTGTGCGGCGGTCACTTGCTGGTGTACTTCATTCTTCACGCGAAACAATATGGCCGCATCACGATTGGGATGGCGCAGAGATTGTAATGAAGCGGGGTGTATCAGCTGCGCAATATTGCCCAAAGCTTGGGCCGGCAATTGTGGTGGTTGTTGTTGTTGTTGGTGATGTTGCGGCGACGATGGGTGGTGATGATGTGAAGGCGAGTGTAAATGTCGCTGCGCCGCGCTGTTATTACCCAATAAGTTGCCAGCTGCTGCAGCCAATAGCTGCGCCGGCTCCTTTTTTATACGTAAATGTTGCTGTTGTTGCTGCTGGTTTTGCTGATGCTGCTGCAGTAGCTGCTGATGCGGTGATGATGAGCTAGACTGATGACGCGCGCTAGGCGTTGAACTTATGGCATTGGGAGACATTTGTGTCGAACGCTGCGACATAGCGGCCGCCTGCTGCAGCAATTGTAATTGTTGCTGTTGCGTCAAATGGTGCATAGATTGATTGAGTAAATGTTGCTGTGACAGTCCCAGCCCCGATGGCGGGCTACTCTTGCGTGGTTGCGTGAGCTGCTGATGCAAATGATGCGTTTGCACTATAGGCAGTGGCGGATGATGCAAATGTGGATGATGCCCCGCGGAAGGTAAAGGTGTAGGCGATGGCGAACTGGAGTGCAGTGACGACATACTAGTGGTGCTTGTCGCAGTGGACGCACCAGAAGCTGACGATGATGTAGCTGCTGCAGTAGCTGTAGAAATAGACGTAGAATAGGCTGGATGAAATGTGTTGAGATTTTGCTGCGATGTGGGCGGCATGTACTGCGCATGCTGTTGCTGCTGATGCGGTGATAATTCAGACTTGATGCGTGACGGTGTCACAAGCACGGTAACATGCTGTTGCGACTGTGTGAGACCTTTGGATTGTGTGGGTGAAGGCGCAGATGAACGCGCCTGCTGCTGCTGCTGCATTTGTTGCATATGGTGCTGTTGCACCTGTTGCTGTTGATGTTGGTAGGACAGCATTTTTGTGGGCGACGCAGCAATACGTTCCTCCTTTACGGAGCGTATGACACTCAAATTGCTAACACCACATTCCGGCGCACCACCTGCAGAGTCTGGCCTACAATCACTGCTGGAGTTGTTCGCTGCATGGCTGATGCCACTGCTTGCCGTGTGTATGCCATTTGTCGACATTTGTGTGCCACCTGATGAGTTTGTAGTTGTTGTCGATGGCCGCTCCTCCATAGAGTCTGGCGAAGCGCGACTACTGCCACCACCATTACTCGTACCACAACTACTACTCGCAGTGCCATTGTTATGTGGTGGCGTTGGTGTTGCGCGCGTTGGTGTAGCATTACTGGGTGTGCGTCGGCCGGCTGCCAAACTTAAATCAGTCGGTGGCGCAGGTGACATGCGCACTGTTGTAGTTGTTGGTGGCGGTGACATCACAGAAGAGGCGGCTGCTGCACTAACAGTACCACTGGACGAGTTAATTTCAGTCTGTTGTTGTTGTTGTTGTTCAGCTTTAACAGCTGCGGCTTTGCCAGCAGTTACAACCACCGTAGGTGTGGCACTTGGTGGCATTGGTGCGCATACATTGTGACCGATGTTGCTGTTGCTGGTGGCAGTTGGACAGCTGCTTGAGCAGATTGTGGCTGGTGTGGCATTAGCAGGTGCCAAGGTGGAGGTGGCCGTTAAAGTGACAACAGCGGTGGGCAACGGCATAGAGGATAGTGCACCACCGCCACCTCCATGGCCGCCGCCACCGCCAGCATCGCTCATTCTCGGCGACATCGGTGCGAGTAGATCGGGTGAAGATGTGGAGGTGTCGGCTACTGATTCACCATCACTGCTGCATCTTGAATCGATTTTTCGTCGTTTCAGTTTTAGATCCTGAAAAAGGCTCATTTTATCGAGCTCGCTGTACGGGCCACGGCTCAGTGTCATAATTCCTGCAAAGAGAGAGGGGAGAGGGGAGAAATGTTTCATTTAGTTGGAGTTAGCATCTTTTTGGAGAGTTTATGATTCATATAAAAATTACTTATTACTTAAGTGATTATAATTTATGATGGACACGATAAGACAATCTTGGCCAACAAATTCGCAGCATGTTGCTGGTCATAAATGTTGCCAGAGCTTTAAGCTAGATTGTGAGTTTAAATCTGTTTATTTTTTATAGAACTCAGCTTATTGAGAAGATTGTAAACGTTTTCTTACAGAAAAATTTATTTGAAATCACAAAAAGTTGTGCAACATGTTTCTAAAGCTGAATGGCTTAAATGTTGCTAAGAGCGTTTGATTAGGTTGTGAGTTTAAATCGGTTTAATTTTTATAAAACTTAGCTTATTGAGCAGAATACGAAACTTTGTTATAAAAAAATTATTTTAAATCTTAAAAAGTTGTGCAACATGTTGCTGATGGCTTAAATGTTGCAAAGAGCTTTTACTTAGGTTGTGAGTTTAAATTTTTATTTTCTAATGAAACTAAGTTCCTTTCTTAACATAAAAATTATTCACCTGACCTAGATTTATCTGGGAAAATTTTGCGAAAGCCACGTTTTTTAATTTTTCTTCAGGTTCTGAAAAAATTCATAGCACCTCTCAAGTTGCTATAAAATAAATGTAACTCTAGTCAGCAACATTTGCTGTTGTGTGTGAAAAAAATTGCATGAATCCTGCCATTGCGTTCAATGGGGCTTGCTTAATATTTTGTCTCTATTAACTTATATCTACATGACCCTTTGTAGCAAACATTTTCACATTTTTTGTGTTGTAAAAACTGGCGCCAACTGTTACGCCATACTATTTGGCATATCAAATTACCATGCGGTCAAAAGGCTCAGCGCTTTCTTTGCTGCTTGACGCTTCCGCTTGAAATACAACAAAAAAAAAAAAAAGCAGTGCAGCATGGAAGGCAAGGCAAAGGAATTGTTGCATGAGAGTAAAGTGAAAGAGTCATAAGCATTTTAAATATATAGAGTGACCATTGTCAAGAAAGTTTTAAAAATTATTTTTCATGGAATTGTCATTCTCGCATAAAATACTTTGAATCAATTGCTGATATAAGGTGTTGTTGAATAATATTTTGAAATAGGTTTGATATTTCACTCCGCTGTCGTTATGCTATTTTAAACATATAAATTTCTGTTTGCATTTTTATGTTTGTATTTCGTTGCGCATTCATTTAGATAATTTAATTTTTAAGGTCAACAGGAAAACTGTAAAACTTGTCTAATGAGTTTGACTAAAATCGCTTGAATACTTGGCGGCAATAAATTTATAAATTTATACCGCGCGGCACCCATATCAAAGTATGATGCGAGCGGTTGTGAGTATTATTATTAGGCTGTTATGTGTTTTAAAATTTTTGCATGTTGCTGTTGTTGTTATTTAAATTGTTTGCAAAATTTTATACAAAAAAAATATTTATGTTGCGAAATTTATAGCATAGAGTGTGTGTATAGAGTAGGGATGCTACGAAGCTGAGCTGAGCGGTAGAAAAATCGAAACCGGAACTCATAGCGAAAGTCCAAAGGTGCAAAAGAGTAAAAATTAAATATTAAACCAAGTGGCATAAGTTATTATATGGTTAGCATTTTGAATACTAATTTTGAAGAACGTGAAAATCCATTGACCTTTTGACCTTTTTTGGTACACAATTTTATAGTAGTATTTAATAGTAGTAAAAATACTTTAAATAATTTTCACCCATTAAAATGAACAATCCTTCAAAAGAATTGCAATTAGTCGAACGTAGCAACTAATCTTTATTTGACTTATTAATTAACCGTGTAATAATAATTGTGTATTAATCACTTCAAATAATTTGCTGGTTAATCGCATTTTAATTAATTTAATATTTTTTACTTGAAGAATCAAATAATTTTGGATAAATCAAATCGACAAATTTCTCAATTAATCGCACACTAATTAATCTGCTGTAAAATTGCCAATTAATCCAAGAGTAATAATTTCCGTTGAATGAGAATGTTTTAGTTTCTCAATTAATCACACTTTGATTGAGCGACTAATTCAAGCCTGACTAATAAACTAATTACAGAATAATCAATGGCATTTTTTCAGAGTGTTTAATTTCACAATTAATGACACTTTGATTATGCAACTAAACTGCATTTGAATAATTAATATAAACATTCATCCAAACGAATAATTAATCTGTAAATAAATCGTCCTTTGACTAATCATAATCTATCTAACTTATGCATGAATATTACGAAAAAAAAAAAAACTAATCTGCACTCAAATAGTTAACTAATCCCAGACTAATAATTGAAGATCAAACAAAACATTTCAATTCCACAATTAGTCACACTTTGATTAAGCAACCAATGCATGCCTGACTAATTAATTAATTAGAGAGTAGTCTGTGAAAATTAAACAATGTGAATAGTTCGAAGATTAATCACACAATAATTAAACAACTAATCTGCTTTATAATTAAATTGAAATATTTAATGAATAAGAATATAACAACGATTTATCTCAACGAATAATTTTTCTGGAAATCGTGCTCTTATTAATCATAATCTTTTTAACCTATGAAATCCGATTGATTAATCAGAATATTTATAAATTGAAAGTCGGTTTAATTTCGTGATTAATCCGCTTGAATTTGTCATAATGTAATCAACTTCATCAAACTTAGTAATTAATCAGACAAGTAACAAGTTAAACATGTGTCTAATCCTTGAAGCCCACATCGCTAATTTGGACGAATTTTTTGCTCTTCAACCCAAAACTCCGTATTCGAACTTGAGCTCTCTGTTCACATGATTTAATCACATCACATCATCGTCTGACTTCCATTTTGCAATTTATTAGCTGCTTATTTTAACCGTAATCACTAAGAATGTGACAAATAAGTTAATAAACTTTTAAGTATGCATTCAGGAAATACATAAATAAAATTTTGCATACGTGAGTAGGTGTTTATGCGTATGCAAATATGACGCCATTCAAAGAAGACAAATATAATAATAATTATGAACATTTCAGGTTCAAGTGGAACAATTTATTGGTGCGCTAGAGGCAATTCATTTGTAGTATTAAACGTGAGAGAAATGCATTGTTTTTGTTGTTTTTTTCCATGCAAGATAACAGTAGGAACATAAAATTAAATATATAAATTTAGCTCTTCAAAAATTTTCATAGAATATGTTTCTTATGTCCAAATATCTGAATTTAAGCTTTTAGTGCTAGCACTTTGACGACATTGACCATTAAGAAATTTCGTTGAGAGCGTCAAAAATCGCACATGATTCTTTTTTCAATCCCCATAAGACGATACAAACAAAACGTACCTATATAAAGAAAAAAATAATCGTTTATGGGCCTTTCCATGTGAAAAAGTCAAATGGTTAGAAACGACGTATAAAGATTTGAATAAGCAATTTTGAAGAGTTTCTTTTTTCATAACCGAAATATTTTTTTTTTAATTCATACAGTTTTAAAGTTTTTAGTTTTTAAGCTCACGCAATTTTGCAAACTTTTTTCCATTTTTTCGTTTTTTAAAGTTAATTTTTTTAATGTTTTGAAGGAGATATAAAAAACATAATTGCGAAAAAAAATTTTAATTTTTAAAAAATTTTAATTTCAAAAAAAAATATTTTAAAAATTTACAATTTGAGCAAAAAAATTTTTTTTTTATTTTTGTTTAAAAAAAAAGAAAAAATCTTAATTTCAAATTTTTTACCTTAAAAAAAATTTATAAATATAAAATTTCTAATTAAAAATAAGTAAAGCTGTAATTTTATGTAAAAATATAAAAAAAATTTAGTGTTGTGAATTTCGAAAAAAGGTAACAATTGAAGAATTTCTGATTTCCAAAAAAAAGTTTTTTGAAATATGCATAAAATTGAGCAAAAAAAGGATATTTTTAATTTCCATTTTCCAAATAAAAACTTTTAATTTTGTAGTTTTAAAAAAAATTAAGTTTTAAAATTTCTAACTAAAATTTTTTTTTTGTATTTAATGTAAGGATATACATAGATATTATGTCAGAGACTTTTTTGAACTAGTGTTTCCAACTTCATGAAAAAAAAATCTAAAAATTCTTGGATAATTCAAAACAACGTTTACAAATTTTGATATTTAAGACCATAAGTCAAAATAATTACTGACGGTGCATTTGAAAAACATTCATATTTGAAAGTACATTTAAAATTTTGTAATTTTAAAAAGAAAAAGTTCTAAAATTTAAAATTTCCAAAAAAAAATTTACTTTTAAACTTAAATTTTGAGCAAAAAAATATTTTAAAATTTCTAATTTCCACAAAAAAAAAAATTTTAATTTTGTAATTTTCAAAAAAAAAAACAAAAAATAAGTATGTAATTAAAACAAATTTCGTTAGATTTTGTTGTCCCAGACATTTTTTGAGTGTTTCCAAATTTATGAAAAAAAAAAATTTAAAAAGAGTAAAATATTTGAAATTTCATGCCGGAATTGAAAACAACTTCCGGCGGCGGTGCAGCATGAAAACATATTTGAAAAAAAAATTTTAAATTTCGTAATTTTTAAAAGAAAAAGGTAGATAATAGTTTTAAAATTTCTAATTTCCAAAAAAAGGTAATTTTAAAACTTATGATTTGAGCAAAAAAAATTTTTAATTTTCTTATTTCCAAAAAAATTTATATTTTTCAAAAAAAAAAAAAAATTTATTTTATAAATTATTTTTTTTTCGTTAGATTTTCATGTTCCAGAAATTTTTGAACTAGTGTTGCCGATTTCTAAAAAAACATTCTGATATAGGAGGTCTTTCAATCGTTTGCTGAATAATCTCTCCCTCAGCCGTCGATGTTTGAGAGCAAAAAGATGTCCAAGGTCACTAATTAATAAAAAAAAGAAAAAAGTGGTTTTGCTGGGAAGAGAATATAATATTTTTTTTTTTTATTTTGCTAACCAAAACGTAGCTGTGAAAATAATTATCAAGAAATATTGCATTAAGACATCATAAAATTTTAAAGTCACATAGAAACGCTTAATCACTCTTCAAAGATTACTTGGAACAAAAGAAGATTTTTTTTATAGAAACTATGTTTTCAAATAATCTTGCGCACACGCCTCAAATCATCTAACAATAATGCGTCTATATACATATCATATTAGTGAATACTTAGCTTGTGACGCACTGTCTGTTGACGAAACTCATTGTCAAGGTTACGCCAGGGTTTGTTTTGCGTTTTATTAAGCATTTTTTATGCAAAATTGTTGTTGTTTTTTAAATCTTTTTTTTTGTTTTTCATAAATTTAGCATAATGCTTTGACTTTTATTCGCACAAATTAATTTAAAATGAATAAATGGAAATTTTGCGAAAAACAAGTTTGTTGCTTAAGTCTTTTGTTATACGCCAGTTGTTTAGCCAATAGTGTTTATGTTTACTTGTTACATTTTTTTTTCCAGAACGAAATAGCAAAATAGCTATTAAATTTTGTAATTGGTGTTGAACTTTGCTAGTTTTGTACTTAAAAATGTTTTATAAATGAATAAAAGCTTTATTTCAATTTGTATTTTATTATTTTTATTACCTTTTTTTCTAATTTTTGTCTATTGTTTTTAAAAAGTTGATACTATTATTTACTGATTTTAAAAACTTGTTATGTTTTCCCATTAATTTTTTCATTATGTTATTTAAATAAATAAAAGAAATAAAAAAAGTTGTGTTTTAAATTTTAATGTTGATTTAATTTTTTCTTTTAAATGAAACTACTAAACAAGCTTAACTATATTTTCAATTTTATTTATTTTGTTTTCTTTAAACCCGTTATGCGTCTAAACCATGCGGCTCGCGCGTTTTTAATAAATTCGCAGATTTTGCGGAAGCCTGAATATGTTTTGAAGGTAGTTCCCATCTACGGTAAATATTGCTTTTGTTTTGACTCTTGTTTATACAATTTGCGTATAAAAAGAATGAATTCATTTTATTTCAAGGTGCATGCAGATGTGTCATACGTTCGATAGTATAAAGATTAATGAATTAAAGCAAAGAACAGTGTGCGCCATGAAAATTAATTGAAAAAAGCAAATGCGTTTATGGTTGGGCGGAACTAAATTAGTCACACTTAAACTTTAATGATTATTAACTATCTACGAATGGAGCTAATTAACATTTTAAAACTAATAAAGAAGTTAAAAAAATATTATTATTATTTATAATTATTGGAGATTAACGATTAAGTTACTTACTTAGTACTTCGATTAATCATAGCACTAATCAGTGACAATGAATTAAATGTAGTTTTCGATTATAATATACAGAAAGCTTAAATAAGCGTTTAAATTGGATTAAAGCTGCTAGATAAAATAAAATAAAACAAAGTAAAATAAAATAAAATAAAATAAAATAATATAAAATAAAATAAAATAAAATAAAATAAAATAAAATAAAGTAAAGTAAAGTAAAGTAAAGTAAAATAAAATAAAATAAAATAAAGTAAAGTAAAGTAAAGTAAAATAAAATGAAATGAAATGAAATGAAATGAAATAAAATAAAGTAAAATAAAATAAAATAAAATAAAAAAAAACTAAAAAAAGTAAAAAATAGAATAAAATAAAATAAAATAAAAAAATAAAATAAACTAAAATAAAATAAAATAAAAAATAAAAGAAAATATAAAATAAAAAAAAAAATAAAAAGAAAAAAAAAAAAAAAAAATTAAATATAATAAAGTAAAATAAAATAAAATAAAAGAAAACAAAAAAAAAATTAAAAAAAAATAAAGTTTCATTGGTTTTGTTCAGAATTGTCTAGTCGTTTAAATGTAAATTAAAAAAAAGAAGAAGATATGGAATTGCTAAGCTTCACCGGCGCCAAGTAGACACCTCAGGGATTAGAAGATAAAAAAAGTGTAGCTCAAAATTATAGCACAGCGTCAAGTGAAGCCGATGAAAACCTAAAGCGCCGCCATTGAAACGTCTGCTCAAGCAAGCAAGCAACTCAGAAGTCAGCGCGTTATTCATTTTTTCTTTTGACTAAACGCATATGCAGATATTTATTTCACTCTATATACATACATAAGTGCTTCAACGGCAACACACGAGCATTCATTTCGTTGTTTATACAATCATCGTTAGTCAGGCAGTGGGACACTGCACTTTGTAAACTCTCAAAGTCGTCGACAGCAGCGACGTTGGTGGCAGTGGCGGTGGTTTTGCACTCGAATGCACTGCCAGGGTTGCATATGCAATCAACGTGAGGCAGACAATAACACACACACACACACACACAAACGTATGGCTTGCGTGCGACAAAGGCATCAGGGGCCAAGCACCCCAGAAATTGGTGCACACAACTCACCAACTAAAGCGATTTTAATCCCAAAGAGCGACAAGACGGCGAGCAAGAATTTTTTTCGTTTTCACTTATTTTCCCAGCTAACAATTATGTGCGCTATTGAGTTTTGTATTTGTAGTTTGCATACAATTTAAAACAAAAAAAAAACCAATCCAGCAGCTAAGTAGGGTGGCATGAGTTTGTCTGCATAAAAGCTGCTGCAGAGTTCAAAAGCTGAGGGCAAACAGGGTGAATGAGCAAAAGCTTGCATTTATTTGTTGTTGTTGTTGTTGTTGTTGTTGCATGACTGCATGAACGCTAAATGTGCCACAGACAGGTTGCTTAACCTGACTCATTGACTAAATGACTGCCTAACTGACTGACTGACTTACAAACTGACAAGCTTGACTAACTGGCTTTTGTAACAAAGCACACGGCTTATAAGCGAAGTTTCAGAACGAAATAGTTATATGTACATATATGCAAAAGAGTGCTGCCACTGAAGTGCGCCCTAAAGTATGCAATGTTGGGTGCTTCAGCAAAGCACAAACGCGCTGCAAACGAGGAATAAGCGCAAAAGCATAGTTCAATGCTCGACAAAAAGGTGAAGGAAACTTTACTCCACTTATTTGCGGCATTTATATTTAAAATGCTCAACTTAATGGCAAATGTGAGTGCTGTGCACTGACACACACTCACACACTACAAGCACATGTGTGTGTGCATTAGTGCTGTGTATGTGGCTGATGACTTTTCAACGCCTTTGACGGTAGTTGCATGTTGCTGACACTCACTACATACTTCGAAATGACAGGTAAATAAACATGTCGGCAGAGTGTGGAGGGCAGGCGGTGCTTGTGTGTGTGTAGGAAAAATTGAAAAAAAAAAGTTTCACATGCATGTGTGGGTGCTGCATAGTTTTACATGCTTGTATAATGAAAGGATTGAGAAAAAAATTGCGCCTGCAGTAAGGCGACTAGTCTGTAAAGTTATTTTTGTTTGCTTATATAAATAAAATAGTTTTGCATATTAGGGTGTTACTGAAAAATATTTGTCGATCATTATATTAGTTGCGCTTATTAGAGCACATATTATGGAAACTGACTTCATAGTAGTGAAGCTGGGCAGCTGAACGATTATTAAGGGTTTTAAGAGACCGACTTTTAAAAAAAAAAACTTAAAAAGACAAAAAAAAATAGTTAAAAAATATATAATAATACTTTTTTTAAGTCAAAACTGAAACTTTAACCTTATTATTTATTTTTAAAGTGAAACTCTAGTTAAAATTTGGCTCTAACTTAAAAAAAATATTAAAAGTTAAAATTATACCTCTATTTTTAAGTCATAAAAAGTTCAAAATATTGATTTCAACGATCATCGAAAACCTTTTTTAAAGTCAAATCTAAAAGTTAAACCCTGAATTTAACTAAAAAATAGAACTTGACTATATTTATTTTTAAGGTAAAAATTTATTGGAAACTTTTTTTTTTTTAATTTATTAAACCGAGAATATAATTCCCACTAAAGCATTTTCCAAGTTAAGATTCGGTTTTCCAAATAAAAAGTAAAATAGCTTCAAAAATAAAATCTTTTTTTGAAACTTTTTTTTTTATATTTTGGTTAAAATCTAAATAATGATGAAATAAGTGCGACTTTTTCAAAAAAAGAAAATATAAAATATTTTTCTTTTTAGCAATTCACATTAAAAAAGTTGTTTATTAGTTTCTAAATTTAAAGTAAGGTTAAGTCGAAACAAAATTTTAGGTTAGTGTAATATATGTATGGCGGCCACCGTGGTGTGGAGGTAGTGTTGTCGGCCTACCACACCGAAGGTCCGAGTTCGAGCCCTGGTATAGGTTACATCAAAAAGTAGTTTGAAAAAGTTTTTTCAAAACGGGGTCGCCCCTCGGCAGTGGTTTGGCAAACGCTCCGAGTGTATTTCTGCCATGAAAGGCTTCTCAGCAAAAATTCATCTGCTTTGTAGATGCCGTTCGGAGTCGGCGAAAAACCGTAGGTCCCGCCAATTTGTAGGAAAAATTTCAAAGCGGCACACCACAAATTGGAAGAGAAGCTCGGCGCAAAAATCTCCTAGGAGGTTAATGATATAACTGTTGTATATCGCGCCATATATATATATATATATATATATGTATATGAACTGGTATATATTTTTTCCAAACAAAAAAGTTAAACAATTTTTTTTTAGCCAAAAACAAGTTAAAATCAAGTCTATACTAAGGATAAAACTGAACTTTAATCTTTAAAGTTAAATTTTAGTTAAAATATTTCTTTAATTGGTTAGGTCGAAAATAATTTCCAAAAAAAAATATTGAATGCTACCATTTAAGAGCAAAAAAAGGTGAAGTGAAAATAAAGTTTTCGACTAAAAAAATAAATTTTAGTTTTCAAGTCACAAGAAAATATTATTTTTAAAATAAAAATTTATTTTTAAATTATGTTTCGAAAAAAAATTTTTGTTAAAATGTGTCCTTAATATTATAAGTAACAAAGAAAAGTATGAAAATGTTAATTAAATTTTTAATATTTTTTTAACTTTTCTTAATGCCGTATTTTAATTAAAAGTTGATTTTAATTTTTAAAGCACAACTTTAGTCAAAAATTGCTTTAATTGTTTTAGTCGAAACTATTGTTTAAACTTAAAAAAATAATTAAAGTTAAAATGTTTGCGTGATGTTTTGAGTACAAAATGATGTTAAATAAAAAAATATACATAAATAAGCGATAAAGATAGAATTTTCAAAAAAGAAATTTTAGCCAGAAGCGCGTTCGAATAAAGGTTCCTTTTAAGTCGAAACTAAAGTAAGTTAAAAAAAATTAACTTTTTACAAAGTCGAAGCTAAATACCTTGATTTTTGTATATAAAATAGAGCTTTAGTGAAAACTAGCTTTTATTTGATTAAGTCGAGAAGAAAGTTTAACATTAAAAGCGTTGAAATTAGACTTTTCAAGCCGAAAAAAACTTAAAATCTCACTTTTATCTTTGGGAAAAAAATAAAATTGTTTAAATTGAGTTTTAATATTTTGCGAAAAAAATTAATTAATTTTAAATGAAGTAATTTTTGAAGTGCAAGATTTTTTGTTTTAATTTATAGAATTTCGATTTTGTTTAAGCTTAGAAAATACAAAAATTTTAACACTTCTACTTTGCACGCCATAACTCTTATTCCACATAAATTGACCTGCCATAGCCTTTCTATAAAACAATGTTTCACTGCTTACTTAAACACCTTTTTACAAGCGTCCTTATGCACATTCATATGAACCCACTTGGGTATACATTACAAAGTGCATTTGAATGCGGAAGCACTAATAGCATGCCCTAAATGTGGGTCAACTATTTTTCCATTGCAATTTTTTTCATTTCTTTTTTCTATATTTTCCATACAAATGTTTGCTTTTGTGCTTGTAAACTCTTTCTCCACTATTTCTCTACTTGGCAAACTCTACACTTTTGTGTAAGTATACCGTTCTCTATTGGTTTCCTTTTTTTTTTTGTACAAGATTTCTATGCCTTCAACAGGCGGCAGCTTGTTGGCCGATCATTATGCTGAATTGTTTTTACATTTGCATGTATGTTGGAAGGAGTTGTTTGTTTTTATTTTACTTTTCATTTATGAAATGTTAAAAGCGCTTCAAGTTCCTTTGACATTTTGTACTAAACAGAGTGAAGTTGCTGATGCCTGCATGTAACAGGAAGAAAATGTAAGCTAAAAGCAAAGCTACTCAAAGTTGAAAAAATACCTGTAGGGGGAACGGATATAAAGAGCGTAGGAAATATGTATAACTTGATTGTTAGTAGAAAACATCAACAGTTAAAGGGAAACTTAAACAAGTCAAACACGCAACAGTTTTATTTTATATTATTTTATTTTTATTGCATTATTTTTTTCTTTTTACTGTATTTTATTTTAATTTTTTAACAAAATTTTTTACTATATTTAATTTAATTTTATTTTATTTTCTAATTTAATTTAATTTTATTTTCTAATTTAATTTAATTTTATTTTCTAATTTAATTTAACTTTATTTTCTAATTTAATTTAATTTTATTTTCTAATTTAATTTAATTTAATTTTATTTTTTTTTAATTTAATTTTATTTTATTATTTTATTTTATTTTATTTAATTTTTGTATTTTATTTTATTTTAATTTATTTTATTTAATTTAATTTTACTTAATTTAATTTTACTTAATTTAATTTAATTTAATTTAATTTAATTTAATTTAATTTAATTTAATTTAATTTAATTTAATTTAATTTAATTTAATTTAATTTAATTTAATTTAATTTAATTTAATTTAATTTAATTTAATTTAATTTAATTTAATTTAATTTAATTTAATTTAATTTAATTTAATTTAATTTTGTTTTATTTTATTTTATTTTATTTTATTGTATTGTATTGTATTGTATTGTATTTTATTTTATTTTGTTTTGCTTTATTTTATTTGGTTTTATTTTATTTTATTTTATTTTATTTTATTTTATTTCATTTTATTTTATTTTATTTTATTTTATTTTATTTTATTTTATTTTAATTTATTTTATTTTATTTTATTTTATTTTAATTTATTTTATTTTATTTCAATTTTATTTTATTTTATTTAATTTAATTTATTTTAATTTATTTAATTTAATTAATTTTAATTTAATTTATTTTATTTTATTTTATTTTATTTTATTACACCGCTCAGCATTGGTTACTCATACGCACTGGCGTCTCTTGCTGTATTATACATTTTCCTTTTAAACTGTCGAGCTTTCTCTTCACTAACGATGAAGAAGAAGAAAATAAATAGCAATTTATTAACAGACAATGAGTGTAATGAGCATCGCAAGCAGAATTTAGTATCAAATTAAAAAAAATGTTGCTCTAAAAATGCTCTCTGAGCATCATACACGGAGCATTCATAAATGTACGCGAGCTCTTATAGCATCAAGTACTCACTTTATATTCCGCACGTTTGCCTTTTATTTCAAAAATGTTAATGTTGCTTTTTTTTGTTCTTGCCAAAAACATCCCTGTGCTCGGTAGGAGCACAGAACTCAATTCAAGTCCGCTTGCGGTAGGTCGTGTGCGTTTTGCATATAATAGCACTTAGAAAAGCAAGGAAACAAACAAAGCTAAGTAAAGCAACAAAGGCAACAAAAGCACAAAGAAGTGAGTACTGAGAATAATAAAATAAAAGCCAAACTCATGGAAATGAGCTAAGAAATTTTAGTTGGAAAGCGTAGTGAGCATATTTTTAAGCTAAATTTTTAAAGAGACACATTTGGAGGAGGTCTTCGTTATTTGAAATTATATATTTTAATTTGTTTTCATTCTATTTAGTTTTATTTTATTTTATTATATATTATTTTATATTATTTTATTTTATTTTATTTTGTTTTGCTTTATTTTATGTTATTTTATTTTATTTTATTTTATTTTATTTTATTTTATTTTATTTTATTTTGTTTTGTTTTATTTTATTTTCTTTTGCTTTATTTTATTTTATTTTATTTTATATTATTTTATTTTATTTTGTTTTGTTTTATTTTATTTTGTTTTGCTTTATTTTATTTTGTTTTGCTTTATTTTATTTTATTTAGTTTTGTTTTATTTTATTTTATTTTGTTTTGCTTTATTTTGATTTATTTTATTTTATTTTATTTTATTTAGTTTTGTTTTATTTTATTTTATTTTATTTTACTTTATTTTATTTAATATTATTTTATTTTATTTTATTTTGTTTTATTGTATTTCATTTTATTTTATTTTACTTTTATCCTTTTCATGGAAAAGTAAAGGAAACGAAGAATAGTTTAATTTCAATGTTCTTTCATAAACCATCCATTCTAAAGTCAGAACATCTACGGTCCCTGATTATACCTCACAAACACAATAAAAAGCAAACATAATTAGACATGCATGACTGAACTAATAAAGAAAATATATGTCAACTTCATTAAGCTACTTAACTACAACAACAAACAATAATTTATTATAGTCTGTGTACTATTGACTTAGGGCAGAACAGCAATTGAACATTTGATAAATGAATACAAAAAAATTTATTCAAAGTACAAGTAGCTTTACACCCAAAGTCAATAAAAGTTTTGATGTAGTTAGAGCGAGAGAGTGGACAGTCGAGTTTAATGGGTGTGTGTCGGAGTTTTCGTTGATTTTTGGTTTGGAAAATTTGTTGTTATTTTGGTTTGTTAAATTAATTAAATTTAAAAAACTAAAAAAAAAAATTTAAAAAATTAAAAAAAATAACTTAAAAAAACTGTAAAAAATTAATTAAAAATGAAAAAATTAATAAAAAAATTTAAAACAAAATTATAAAAACTTATTAAAAAAAAATTTTAACAAAAAAAATAAAAATATTTGTTTAATGTATTGTTTATACAAACAAAAAGCTTTTTCGAAAATTCACAAAATCCTGCTTTTTCATTATTTTTTTATTTTTATTATTGTTATTATTTTTTTTATTATTATTTTTTTATTATTATTATTTCTATTATTATTATTATTTTTTTTATTCTTATTATTTTTTTTATTATTATTATTTTTATTTTTATTATTTTTTTATTATTATTATTATTTTTTAATTATGATTATTTTTATTTTTTTTATTATTTAATTGAAATATAATTTTGATTATTGCTGTCTAGTTTTATATAATTTTTCTCAAGAAAAATATTAATGTAAACATTCAACGAAATTGTCAAAACTAACAAAAAAAAGTGGTTTGAACTTAAAAAAATATTTCTGAATATTTAGTTAAAAAAAAAAAAAAATTATGCAAGCGCTTACTATGTGACTAATTTTTCATTCTGTCTCTCTCATACTGCATATTCAATCTACAATAAACTATTTATATTTTACATTTTTGATAATTTTCTCAACCGTTGGCTTTCGCTTCCAGCTGTTTTGTAACTGGTTTATTTGGCCTCGACAGCGTTTTTTGACTTCAGTTTGTTTAGTTTTTAATTTCGTAAAATTTCTACTCATTCATCATATTTGAATTTCTTTAATCAGCATTTGTAAATGTCAAGTGCCGGTCGACAACAAAAACAGCGGAAATATCAACACACACAGACACAGACATACTTTGTTTTTTTTTTTACATTGTTTAAACAACTGTTAATTGTTTTTGTTGGGCTTGTAACAATTTGAGCAAACCGTACACATTTTTCGTTTTACTGTTGTATTTGCTATTTGGTTAATTTTATTTGTTGTAGATATGTATGTGCATATGTTATATTTGTTTGTATGTGTTATCTACCTATTTACAGAGATAGTTTGTTTTTGGAAATATATTGGGAAAGTAAGTTTCAATAAAAGTTAACTTTTTCATGTTTTTGTTAGTGTTTTTTTTTTTGTTTTTTCTTTGCTTTTTTCTATTTTCTTTTGATTTTTCTTCTGTGTAGGGTTCATTTACCTTTTTCCGCTTTGTTGAGCAAGCGATGGATTAAGTGTATTGATACCCATAGAGATACATACATTAGGGTAAGGTATAGTCATAAATTTACAAATGTAGATATGAACTTGATGATAGAACTTGAGTAATTTTCATAAGAGAATGAGACTTTGCCTACTAGTTGAATTTTAAAGGGATAGTCTATTGCTGATTTTTTTTCGATTAGTCGATTAGTCGATAAGTATAAAATATATATATGTATGTATGTATGTATATGTATATATACTTAAGTGAATTTAGCTTGCATACATACATATGTACATATAACAAAAAACAAAAAAAAAATGCAGACAAACAAAAATTATCATCCAAGCTGACACACTTTTCTGGAGCAAACGAACCAGATAATAAAAAAAAAAAATTACAAAAACAAAAAAAAATGCCGCGCAACAACAACAAGCAGCAATGAGCACCAAATATCAATCAAACACAGCAAGTAAGAAGACCAAGCATGCCAATTGACCGTAGTGCTGTGACGCATAAAGGCGGACAACATGGGTATTTCCATGTCAAATGGTCACATTTTGTAATCTATCTCCTTCGATTTGAATAAAATTTGGTGAAGGGTTGTTTTTTTTTATCATAAAAAGCAGTTTTGCTATGAGTGGTTCGACACAGAAAAAAATTTGGGCAAATATTTAATAGCGAACTTTTATTTTTTTCAATTTTAAAAAATCGAAAATTTCCTAAATCTAGAAATGAAAAAATTTTTTTATAGAAATTTTTTTTACCTATGTACTCGCTCTGAAAGTGCCACTTTTTTTTTTTTAATAAATCGTTTTCCAAACATTGAAAAATTAAATAAGAAAAAAATTAAATTTTCAAATTGCATAAGTTTTGGCAAAAAAATTTTGAATTTTTTTTTCGCAGAACCTCGTTTTATAATTGAAGGAAACTATTTATAATTTTTTTTTTCAAATCGGTAAAAATATGCGACGATTTGACATGGAACTACCCGCATACATTGTTAAAACTTAAAATACTTAAATTAGATACTATTTTTGTATATAAAAATGTGTATCTGTCAATAAGTAAGGGCTACTTTGTGTCACACTTTTGATGAATTCTATTTTTGGGTGCTCTTTGAGATGCACAGCGGAAGACAAATACATAAGTAATTATATTTACACACATACCCTGCAAGACATTGCTAAGCAATTTAAGCAAAATTTCTAAGATCCAAGTACGTGCTCAATTCCAAAATAAAATCTGTTTGTATGTAACAAATTTGTACTTAAATTTAAAACTTTTTACAATATTTTGAAAAAATTAAAATATGACATTGAATTTTGGAATTTTTTTGTATTATACCTCTAACATACATATCTTCAAATATCCTGAAATTTTCAGAGTAAGTAATGCTTTTTTTGATTTAAAAATTGTGAATTTTTGATTTTTTTTTAATAGTTTTTTTTGTTAAACAAAAATCAATTTAGTTCACAAATATTTTTTTTTGTGGTGGGGTAATGTAAAAACCAAAATATGATAACAATTTTTTTTAAATTTAATTCCATATTTTTTTTTTAATTTAATTCCATATTTTTTTTTTTAAATTTTTTAAAATTTTTTTTTTACTAAATTTCATTCAAATCGGAAGGGGTCGATCCCAAGTATATGCCACCTGACATGAATCGTTAGATGATTCCAAATTTGAACCCAAATTTTTAACAGTGTAAGCCCCTTTAATTTGCTTAGCTTTCATGTAGAGTATCTAATACATAGCTTACGAAACACACACCCACTCTCATACATACACAAAGTTTTCGTAACATGTTTTCGAACTTCCTCAGCGTGAATTACATGAGCTGAGTTGCAACAGCAGCGATGTACAGTGTATGATTTTGGAGTGCACAAGCACAAAAAATTAAATTTTCATTTAAGAAAAATCATAGAAATTGTTGGTGCTAGAAAAATGTCTAAAACGAACTAATAAAATTACTGAGCAACAATAAACGAGTTATCATAAGCCGTTTTTTTTGTACGCACTTAGCAATTTGTGAAAAAAAAAACAAGAAAATTTTTTTTTTTCTGTGTGGAGTTTGCTTTAAAAATCAAATGAGAACATGTCATAAAAATTTTTCTAGCAATAAAAAGTACGCGCTCTCTAAACACCCTCGCTCTAATGCGCTCACATTTGCGTGCAGCGCTGCTTTCAATGCGTTCACTACGGTGCGTATGAGTACACACATACAGAGATAAAAAAATACAAAAAAGAAAAATACACCAACAAAAATTTATTTAATAATTTTGACATTTTGCTTAGTTAATTTTCTTCGCTACCGCGCTGCACGCAATTCACTCACTGCTGAAGCGCTCGCCACTCGTTTGCCCTGCGTTTAAGTTCGTTCTCCTATGATTAGATATGTATATTTACTTACATATGTGTGTACATTTCTATGAATGTGTGTGTCTTTTATTATATATGCACACAAATGAATTTGTTGCTTTTATTGTTTAGAATAATCTTGCGCTTGATAATGAAAATAGGTCAAATTTTAAAAATACTTTTGTGCGCAACAACAACGCGCCATGACAGCACCGGCGACAGCGTAAATAGTGAAATAGAGAAAATTAAATGTACAAATACAAAGCAATGCGCTAATAAATACAGTAGACAATGTGTAAAGAGCTGAGGTATAGGCACATGTGGGGATGTGTGGACAGACACACTAGGCATTTGGATATGAGAATTTTTTTTAGAAGGTGTCTATGCAAATACGAAGCGTTTCATTTAACCAAATATTTAGAAAATTTTCCATTGGCATGTTCTAAAACTTTTAAAAGTCTCAAAAAATAAAAATTTGCATCATTTGATTTAAAAAACAAGAAATGCAGCAGCATCTACCCCCCAATTCGGTGTTCTTGATAAATTGTCAATCTTGATAAAATATCAAAAAAAGAAAAATACAAATTTGAAGCTAGTGTTCTTCTTAAAAAAAATTAATTATTTTCTCCAATGTGGCGTCCAATTCAAAAAATTAAATTTTTGAAATTTAATAGTTAGAATTTTTTTTCGGAAGCAGAAGTGGTGTTATAAATTCAAGATGATTTTTAAAAATATAAATTTCTATTCGACTAGTATTTCGTAAAATATAAAAAAAATTTTTCGTTTCAAAAATTAAACTATTTTAAATTTTTTTTTAATTTTCAATTTCTTTTAATCATCAATTTTTTTTTAATTAAAATTTTTCTCCAATTATCAATTTTTCCCAAAAACTGACAATTAAAATTCATTACGAATTATTGTTTCTCTGTGTCTCGAGCTTGCAAAAACTTACAAATATGTAAAAACAAGAAAGACCGCTAAAACCAACAACAAAATAAAATTTTTATAGTTTGAATTTTTTTCATTTTCGGTTTTGTTTTAAATTTTCGATGAATTTTTTTTTTAATTTCAATTTCTTTTAATTATCAATTTTTTTTTTGGTTAAAATTTTTTTTTTACCTTTGTAATTTTTCTCCAAATATAAATTTTTCCACAAAATCGAATATAATAATTAAAAAACCAATTATTATTGTTCACTGGTCTCGAGCTTGCAAAATTTACAAATTTGTACAATTTTTATAGTTTGAATTTTTTTCATTTTCGATTTTGTTTTAAATTTTCGATGATTTTTTTCATTTTCATTTTATTGCATATATCCAATTTTTTTAGTTTGAATTTTTGCATTGTTTTTTAAATTTTTCATATTATTTCTTACTGTCCGATTTTTTTTATACATATGTTTACTTAAATTTTTTTCATTGTTTGGATTTTTTAATTTTCGACTTTGTTTTTAATTTTTAAATTTTTTATATTATTTCATATTTTTTATTTTTCATGTTGAATTTTCGGATTGTTTTTTTAAATTTTCTATATTATTTCATATTATCCAATTTTTTATATACATATGTAGAAATTTTAATTTTTTTTGTGTTCTTAGTTTTTCCTAAAATAAAATTTTCCCTGGACTAAGTCGAAATTTTGGAAATAAAATTAAACTATTTCGCTTATGCCACAGAATCATTAGCCACACAGCATCATCTTTAGCAAAAGCTTTGAAAAAAGCTTAAGCTCTACTTAAGTATTTTAACTTTTTCAAACTTGAGGGCTTTTGGTTTAAAACTCGTCCTTATATTTTAAATAGACATCCCTTTATCTTATTAAATGCTGAAAAGTTTGAAAATGCATAAATGTATTGTTGGAAAAATATATGAAACCTAAATTTATCTTACATATTAAATAAGTTTAATAAAAATGTTAAATAAATACATAAATAAGTAAAATTAAAAATATAAAATAAATTAAAAAAAAAATATTTTTGCAATTTACCTATGGACGTCATAATTTTGTTACAAAAAATTTCGACTGTTTTGCCAAACTTTGTAAACCAATGTGCAACATAAATTTGGAAGCAAAATTTTGTTGTCCAGGATGAATAGTCTTCAAGCTCGTTACCTGCTTTTAGGATTTAGGGGGGAAAATTTTGAAGTGCCAATTCAGTGATGCATATTTTTGTGTTGTAGATTTTTGTAATTGTTCATGTTAAAAAATTTGTACTATAAAATTTTGTCAAGTGTTTGTTGTTATAAATTTCGAAGTTTTTACTAAAAAAATGGGGGGAAAAATTAAATATTAGTTAAAAATTCATTCAATTTTGAATTTTGTTTTGAGTTTGCCAATTAAATTCACTTCACTTTATTTATACCCGGATGTCTTATTTTTCTTTATACAAATTTTGAAAATAATTTTTTAGAATTTGGAAATGTTGTTTAATAATTTTGGATACTTCGTTTCCATAATCTTGGGATTATTTTTCTTTGTTTATTTTTTCGTGTGCAATTTTTAGATAATTTGGGGTAATAGGTGTTGGTTGTTGGTGGTTTCGTGTTAAACTAAATTTGCCTTCTATCAAAAAAAAAAAACGTGTTACCAAAAAATGCCGGATGTAATTTTGTTTTTCACAAACTTTTTTTTTTTTTTAATTTTTTTTTGTTTAACAACATTGCCAATTAAGTAAAGCAGACGTTTTTAAATTTTTTCGTCTTAAAAGTTGTTTCCTACCATCGGCAAAAAAAAAAAAATTGATCGGAAATGTATTCGTCAAAATTAGTGCTGCCAATTAATTTTTTTGTCCGTCGAAGTGTAGCTTACATTTTGAAATGACTAGTTTTCTGGCAGTTTTGTGTGCGAAAAGTTTAGTTTCTATTGCAGAATTTTTTTACTAAAAATTTTGATAAAAGTAGTAGTGCCAACTTCAGTGTAATCGAAAATTTTTTGTATTAAAGTAATAGCGCTAAAGTGTAACTCCTTTGATAATTCGAGTTCGGGTGACTTCAAAACATTTTTAAAATCAGTGCTGCCAATCGAAAAAAAATGTTAAGCTGTTTTGTAACAAGATCTTTTGATTAAACTTTTTAAATCACAACCTGTTGCTGAGGGTGTTAAAGGAGATTTGATTTTTGTGCTTTTTTTTGAATTTGTGTAAAAAAGTAGTGCCAATTTAGTTGTTTCCGAAATTAAAATGAGCCAATTTTGTTTGTCGGTGTTGGGTCCACGTTTTTCATTGTTTTAGAAAAATTTTATTAAATAATTTAGTAGTGCCAATTTCTTTGGTGTTGCCAATTGTATTTTTAAAACGGCCAATTTTTGTTTCATCTTTTCTTCTAATTTCCAGGTAAATTGCTTTTAAAAATATTGAAAAATACCAAAAATTATAGAGAAAAATTTGTTTTTGCAATACTAACTGCATATTGGCATGCGCGACTTTTTGCGATAGTAGCAATTGTAGTTGTTATAATGTATGTTATTGTTGTTGTTACATTTGCTACATTTCGATGCATTGCTAGCACCGCTCCCTACTGTTGTTGTTGTAGTTCCCGATTTATTTGCTGTTATTGTTGTTGGCATTTTATGCAAAAAGCCATGCGACGATGGCGAAGGCGGCGATGCACCCGGCTGTGCTGTTGGCGATGAGGGTGGTGGCGGTGTACTATTATCGCCGCCATTACATTGTGTGTGCTGTGGCGATAGCTGTTGTTGTTCATGTTCCTCAGCATCGCTACAGTGCAACATACAATCGTGAACGGCGTGCGCACCCTCGCTGGGGCAACATGTTGCCGGTGAGTTGGCAGTGCTGGCCAATGCTGAGTGTCCATGGCCATTACCATTACCATTACCGTTGCTGCCGCCTCCACTGTTGTTGCCACCTAGCGCATTATAGCTGCTGCAACGCTTTAGCAATGTTTTGTTCAACGGCGTTTTTATGATAGTTGCGGTATTCAAATGCTCAAAATCGGTCTCGTCAGCATCGCCGTCAGCGCCATCATCGCCGACTCTATTGACACACTCATCTTCGTGCGCTACTTCTTCGTCAGCACTCTCGTGTGCGTTGCGTTGCGCAGGCGACTCTCCACCACTTTCGCGTTTATTGCTACTGATATTGTTGTTGTGCGCGTGCGTCTTTTCGCCATTTACGCGGTGTTGCGGTTGCTGCTCATCGCGCTCGTGATGTTGTCCATTCTGTTTTGTCTCATAGCCGGCACCGCAGCCACCACTACTTTTGTTGTTATTGTCATTGCCAGCGCTATCGTCATTCAAATCGATTGCCTTGCCAGCAGCTACATTTTTCAAATGTTTAGCAATTTTTTCGTGTTTACCTAAAATACTTAGATTCATGGATTCGTTCGCAACATCGATGTTGCTAGCGCTACTATTGTTGCACGAGCTGTTATTATTTATGTGTTTGTTGGTAGCGTGGTCGGTTGTGATCGCTATTCTTGATGTCACTTCGGTAGCCAATTGATTGGCGCTCATTGGAGTTCTTTAAAGTTTAAAAGTTTTTTCTTGGTTTTACCGTTACGAGTTTTTGGGAAATGTTGCGCAACATTCTGCTGAGTGTAAATGAATGCACACAGCGCCATTTTTAAGTGGGATAACACAGCAAAGTGGAAAACATTTTGCAAATTATTTTTAGTTTTTGATTTTTTGCGTTGAGAATTTGTGTTTGTAAAATTCTAAATAAATTATTTTGATATTTTGTGGCGGTTTTTTTTTTCAAGTCACTGTGCAAAATTTCGTCCCCTTTTATTTACGTTTTAAGGCAATTTTTTTTATCAGTCTTTGGTTTTTAAATTTTTTTTTTGTTAGAGTCTTAAGTTTTAATTATGCGGCTGTCGGGGAAAATTGTTATCTTTAGTTAAATTTTTTTTTTTTTAATTTAAAAATTTGTATTCTAAAATTTTTAGTTTTTTTGCAGTGAATAATTTTGAAGCTTAGACCGATCTCTTTTTTCTGTAAATTTTTTCAGCAAACTTCGTGCTTTCCACAAAAACACACCTCGAAGTAAAAATTATGTTTGCTTTCCACTCTAGTTACATTTAAGTTGCATTCGATTGCGTCTCCTGTCAGTTCAGTTTTGAAAACCAATCGGTTTCAAAAATGTGGCAACTTCAGAAATTGTTTCCGAATTAATAAAAATTTTTTTCTGATTCAATTGTTTCCAGTCATGTTTTCATTGGCTTTGACTTCAAGTTACCTTCCAACATTGTTAATTTTTTGTTAAGATTAACCTGTTTCGTCAAATTTGTAACCTATCGGAAATATCAATACTCAAAAAAATTCAAATTTATCTCAAGAGTACGTTAGTTTGAGATTTTGCCATCTTCAGTGTTCTTTTTCCTACCACAATATTGGAAATATGAATTTTTAAAAAGAGCTAGGAAAAAATTTATTTCGTATGAAATGAGAAATATCTGGGCACATCATTTCGATTTTATTGTGTTCCAGCCATGTTTGGGATGCGTCTAAGAAACACATTTCTAAAATAGTCAAAAGAGCTCGGTCTAATTGTAAAAAATTAAAAATGCGTTAACAAAAAAAAGAATTATGTTCTCAATTTTTTCACTTACAGCTTTCGCACAATTTTTTTTTAATATTTTTTTTATTAACAATTTAATTTTTAAATAGTTGAAAAATTTCGTTTGAAAATAATTACATTTTGACAGCTTTGGTGGCAGGCTGCTTCAGAATTTCTTTTATTCTATTGTAGATTTTTATTTTTATAAGCGCTTTCTTTTTTTAACTTCTTACATTTTTTTTTCTTTTTTATGTTACTGTGAAAACTTATTTTACTTCCATCATATTTTTACAAGTATTTCGCCGGCTTTTCCTAACCTTCTGCACATCTTTGTCTTTGAACGATATCTATTAGTTTAAATTTTCTGTACTGTTGTCTCTTTCGCACTGCCGCATATCAATTTTTTGTGCTCTTTTACCCGATTTGCTCCCTGTTTCTCACTCTCAGTTTTAACACAGTTACCGCGCTTTTGTTTAGCTGTTGCGCTCTTTTGTGAAAAATATTGACTTTTTACTCAACCGTAGTCTTTTTTTGTTTTTGTTTTGTTGAAATTTTTTTTCAAAACTTTTTTTTTAATTACTATCTTTTCATTCCCAATTTTAATTTTCGTAAAATTTTTATTTTTTTTTAATCGAATTGCACTTAATGTCTGTCTCAGTAATGCACTTCTTTGTTAAATATTCGATTTTACAACTTCAGTCATCAGCTTTTTCAAATAAAAGCTCTTTTTCTCTTCCTTGAATAATGTTAGAAATGTGTATAAAAATGCAAAATTGTAATTCATTCCATTTTTTTCCTTATTAAATGCTTTTGTTGCAACATTAAAATGCTTCACAAACTTTCTTAGCACACATAGCTTCTTAGTAAATATAGCTCTTATCCTCACTGTGGCAACACTCACTTTATATGTATTTATACTTGTTCAACTGCAGCGTAGCTTACATTTTGAGAGCGAGCTTTAGAGCTTTTACCGTTTCTCGAACATTCGCTTCGACTAGCAACTTTATTAGAACGTCCACTAAAAATGCTTTGCACCACAAATTGCTTCATAAAAATGCAGTCTTTTTAAATTCCCTCGATTTTTTTTTTTTGTAAACTTTTTACTACAAACGGGGATTCAAAGGACGGATACAAGTCAGGGTTTTTGTTTTTATATCTTTGGGGTTACACACTATAAAATTTTCAAAGCCACTATATAGTCTGTATGATTTTCGATTTTGGTTGCACTTATTTGGTAAACATTTTTTTTTTGTATTTTTTCAGTCGCTGTGACGAAATAAAAAAAATTTCAAATTATTATTATTAATTTTTTTCGTAAAATTAAATTTTTTTCACTGTTTAGTTTTATATAAGGTTAATTTTTTAACTTATTTATTTTTTTTTATTTTTGTATATTTTGTTTAAAGTTGACGTTTTTATGTCCTGGTCGCTCTGCTGTTTTTAACCTAGCGAAGTAAATGCATTTGGTATGAACAGCGAAAACTATTCATATAAAGAAACCATGCAATTATTTATAATGGGCATACAGTTTTTTTTTGGAATTTTTTTTTTTTTATTCTGGAGTTCTGAAGTTTTTTTGTAACTATGCAAACAAATAAAAAAATTAAAGTTTACTTCAAATTAAAAAATTCAAGTTTATGAAAAAAATTTTTTTAAGATAACTTCCTCAAAACTATTTTCTTTTTAATTATTATTACATTAACACTATGACATACACTTTTTTTAGATAGCTTCCCCAATTTTTTTTGCTTTTTAAACTAATTTAACAAAAATTTAAATAAAAAAATAAAAATTCCAAATATGTTTTTTTTTTTTATTTTAAAAAACTCACATATGTATAATATTTCTAATCGTATTACATTAACACTATGAGTAATGTGCATTTTTGACGAATTCCAAAAAAAATTTGATTTGAGGAAAGAAAAAAATTAGTTAAACTAATTTAAATTTGGATAATAATTGTACTCTCTTTATGTAATATTTAACTAGAAAAAAAAAGTTAGATTTTTGTAAAAATTAATTAATTTGAACAAAAAAAAGCTTTTTCTGCAAAAGTTTGATTTATCTACAACGTACAAAAGATTTTTAGTTTCAAAGCTTTGATTTTTTAATAAAGAAATTTTACTTTTAAAAAATGTAAATTGCAAAATAAACAAATTTTTTGTTGAAAAAAAAATTATAAATGAAAAAATATTCAGAAAAACACTTTTTTTAAAAGATTTCTCAAATTTTGTTTATAAAGACTAACATAAAACACAGTTTTTGTATCAGATCTAGTATAAATTTAAATTTAAAATTATTAAAAATCATTAATAAATTAAAAAAACTAAATACCTTTTAACATAACAATTCCAAAATATATTTAAATAAAATTTTATTTTTTATTACAAATGAATTTTTTTCCCAAAAAAAATATTTTCTCAACAGTTCAAAAAAAATAATTGTCATTGCACAAAAATTTGTTTGCTCTCCTCGCTCGAGTTCAATGATTCATGAGCACAAAATTTAGCAAAAAGCAACAACAAAAAAATTTATAGCTGAATATTGACAAAAGCAAAAAAGTATACATAAATTTATATTTTGCAACTTCAAAATTCCAAATATATTTGTTTGTATGTATGTATAAACGCGTTCTGCTAACTAAAGACAGTCTTTATGCAGCACCAGCAATGGATATTGCAACAGCAACAACACTTTGCAATATCGGAAGCACAAAAAAAATAATAATAAAACACAAACAAAATCTGATGCAACCAAATGTTGTTAACAAGAAATTGTCGACTGTCGTTGACCGCCTAGAAGAACGTAGAAGTGTGGCCGATGAATGAATGCAGAATTCGCAAATGCACATAGACACGACACACACACACACTTAGGCAGCTTGGTGGAATGTTTTTTGTTTTTGCACTGCAAGAGTGATATTTTTTGGTAAACATTAAAAAAGATTTGTTTACTAAAATTGCTGCTGAAATTTTATGTTTGATTGCATCAGCGTAGTAATGTTTTATATTTTTTTGTTTTTATTTTTTGTTTAGTTTTATTTTTTATTTGTTTTTTTTTTTAATTCTTCTAAAAGTTTGTTGCTAAAAAAACTTAGCGTCAGGTTTTATTGCGCATAAACTTAAACTTTGTTGTTTAAAACTTATGTATTTTCTGTAAATTTTTTATGTTAATTTGGCAGCACTTTGTAATAATTTTTTTATTATTATTTTAAAAATGCACACAAATTTCGAAAGTAATTTTTTTTTTTACATTTCAAACAAATTATATTTTTCTCATGTATACGTTTGGCAGAATATGGTTTTTAAAAATCTTTGTTTTTTTTTTAATTTGCAGTTTTGTTGTGTACAATTAATTTGGTTTTTAGTTTTTATGCTTTTGCTTTGTAGCTAATTCACCAACAACCGTTGCCAAAGCATATTTGAACGGTACTGTTTTTAGCACCAAAAATAAAGACACATTCAACTTGTTTACATTTTTTGTTCTTGTAGTTTCTTTGAATGCAAGTCAAGTTTCTATGAGCGCTTGGAAACTTTTTGTATACTTTTTCAATAATGATAAAATTTTATATTTTTTATTGCTATATTCCTTTATTAACTATTATGCTTCCTATAATTTCAATTCTGATTTTCAGTTTTATGGTCATTTAATTTTAGTTAAATTTCTTTAATATTTGAATTTTTTGAAGTTTTTTCTTAAAATATAATTTTTTTTTAATTTACAGGTTTTTGGATTTATACAATTTTAATAATTTTAAGACACATTTGTTTTGATATATATAGTTCTTTTAAGTTGTTTATTTTGATTTTTTAAAATAAATTTTTAGGTAAAATTTTGAAATTATATTTTCTTGGTTTTATTTTCTCATTTCAGTTGACATCCAAAAATTGCTTGGATTATAAATGCCATTGCTTAACTTGTCAAATTCAACGGCGAAATGTCTGCTTCCACACTTCCGGTATGCAACAGTCACGCGCATGAAGGTAAGCTTGCCATATATGTTTGTATTGACAGACGCGAAAAACGAGCTTTGAGCTTAAATCTTTTCATACCAAATTAAATTTTGATCAATTGATACAGACTTAACTCAAAAATAATTGATTGAAGTTTAAATTGAGTTATTTCCAAATAAGTCAATTAACTTTGACTAATTCAAACTAAATGAATTGTCTTAATTTAATTTAGTTCTTAAAATTTTAATGATTGATTTGATTTTAGTAATTGATTTGAACATAATTACTTCTTGTTATCTATCTCTTTTATTTCATTTTATTTTGTTTTGCTTTATTTTATTTAATTTTATTTTATTTTAGTTTATTTTTTAATTTTATTTTATTTTATTTTTTTATATTAAATTATTTTATTTTATTTCATTTAATTTTTTTTATTTTATTTTTATTTTATTTTATTTTATTTTGTTTTGCTTTATTTTATTTTATTTTATTTTATTTTATTTTATTTTATTTTATTTTATTTTATTTTATTGTATTTTATTTTATTTTATTTTATTTTATTTTATTTTATTTTATTTTATTTTATTTTAGTTTATTTTATTTTATTTTATTTTATTTATATATTTTATATTATTTTATTTATTTTATATTATTTTATTTTGTTCTATTTTATTGTATTTTATTTTAATTTATTTTATTTATTTTTATTTTAGTTTATTTTCTTTTATTTCATTTGATTTTTTATATTATTTTTTATTTGATTATTTATTTTATTTCCTATTTCACTTCCTTCAAACACACAATCCACAATCCATTGTATTTCCATAATTCATTTCCACCTTATTTATCATTGCATCATTTATTAATTGCATTTCCGCGCAACCATTCAGTGTCGCAATCGAAAACCACCAACAAAATCAACAGACACTCACAACGAAAAAAAAGCACAACAACACCACAACTATGTAAATCTTTGACTTTTACTTTTCAAGTTCTTGTAAGTTCTTTGACGGGGCCACCTGACGTTCTTGACTCGTCACTGTTGGCCGACTCTGCTCTTGCACTGATGGCGCGTCAACGACTAACGATTCGATTCCTTTTTTTGTTTCTTTTTTTCGGCTATGACGAACACTAATTACCGCGATGCGCTACTATCCATAAAATGTTAGCGGCACCATATGAGCAATCGCATATACCGCTACGATGAAAACTCGTTCGCGTTCACGACGTCACTATTGCCACGGTTGGCTATGCCATCAGCACAAAGCTGCATATTTAAAAACTATTTTCAAAATTTTGTAAAGTGTTAAGTTGTTTTTGTAGCAGGTATAAACTTTCATCCAGCTTTTTTCTTGTATTTCATTTGCGCGGAGAAAAACTTTTACCGCCAATATAACTTACAGAGCGCGGGAGCGAGAGCGCGCGCGCCGCTTTCAAATGCGATTCTAATGTTGCGCGCCCCGCCTGCAAGGGGATCGCGTACAAGAAATTGAGCGATTGACCGACCAACCGACTGTAATAATACACCAAACGCGTTGCACGGTCGCTCGACAAATATGCAATTGTGCTTCGTACGTTTGATAAACTTAGCTAACTAACTAAATAACTGACTGAGTGACTGACTCGTACGTTGGCTGGCTGGCTAGCTACTCCGCGCCCAACGTGCGTACATACGAACGGAATAAAGTGAAATGAAAGGAGTATATGGAAGAAAGCGGCCAACAAGCGCCAAAAACTCTAATAACGATTGCTGACGCTAACGACCGCTGTTGCAGCGCGCCCGACTATGATAACAACAACATTGCTAGCGCGCACTATTAGACAAACACACAACAACATAATAGTCATTCATAGATGACAGCGGCAGCACAACAACAAAGCCAACAACCAGAAACGAAAGAAACATGAAAGCTCACCAATACTTAAGCACAGTGGGGCACACAGACATGAATGAGCGAGCAGTAAAAAAGAAGCACAAAAGGCAACAAACAAATAGAAAACAACAACATATAAACTAACAAGCAAAAAGCTAACAAATAAACATAGCAAGATAGATACATATATACATATGTAGCGCACATGAAGAGCAATATATGCATGAAAATAACAACAACAACGACGCGCGACAAACTGACATACAAACACATAGACGGAAGCGCTATGTGTGCTTAGCACGAATGCACTTATGAGCCAAACGAATATAAGTGCGCGCTCACGATACCTAGCGCATACATACGAGCTGAGTGTTCGTTAACTACCGCTATATGACTTCGTGCGCTGCTAAATGCTATGTATGACTCGTCGTTCGTACATAATACTGTGTTGCTTATGGCGCGCGCTGAGCAAGCGCGCTTGCTAGCAGTAACCGGAAAAACTAATGCTACCGCACGTCAAGCAATAACAACAACGAGACGCTTATAAATGTATATGCGGCGCGCGCCTACAACAACAAAGCAAATGATAGCGCGCTAGTAAAAGTAATGTTATGCAGTCATAAGCGCGCTGCTGAGTGTGGGAGAAAAGCGTCGAGAAAGCATTGTTGTTTTGATTAAAGCGGTGGCGCGCGGCATTTGTATGTGTAATTTGTGGCAGCAATAAAGGTAATGTTGCTCGTCAGTCAGCTGTAGCAACAACATACATGCTTAATTTGTGTATTTTTTGTTGAATGATTTTTGAATTGGGCGCTAAAAGCTTTCCAAGCAGGAAGCGTGTAACATTTCGTAATTTATGTATATTCCCGTCTCAAATTTATTCAAAGTGAGAGTGAAATTAGAAAGTAATGAGTAATGTTAGGGAAGCACAGAGCGCAACATGGCATGCAAAGGTGCAACAGAGGGAGTCTGTTTTAAGTGCGCGTTAACAGGAATCGAGGCAAAATGAAAAAGCTCCTTTGCCTTTTTTTTGTATTGCCAGCGATGTTGAGTAATAAGCGGAAAGATTTTGTTGCATAGCTACGAAACTTTGTAAGGTGGCATTTGGGTTGTGCTATAGACTCCAAACTTAGTCACAGAATTGCAAAGACTTCCTTAGGCACATTCTTTGGATAAGTAAAAGTGGAAGTTCATCTGGAATGGTCAGCGCAGTTAATAGCTGCAGCTCTTCCTAGAGTGGTAATCGCTACCATCAAATACCCAGTGAATTCAGCGCGCTGTTTGTTAGGGAGGACACTTATGACCGAATACCGATTAGAGCTTCGGATTGATAAAATGTATCCGTTTGAAAATGGTGACCAAGCGACCGGCTCCGCTCTTCTTTGAGAAGTGAAGAAGACCTACATGAGCGTTACAGGAAAGCCGTGTGGGGTGCGTCTCGATTACTGCAAGCTATTACACCAATCATTGCTTTCCCATTGTTTAAACAATGAAGATGTGAGCTCGGGCGGAAAAATCGATCACATAATAATCGATTGCCTAATAATCGATTTTTATTTGTTTAGAGATAACTGAATTTGTGAAAAATCGATATAAAAAGAAAATACTCTACGGTGAAAATCGATTTTAAAAAATAAGCGATTGTAAAAATCGATTAAAAAAAGATCGATTTTTTAAATCGGTATTTTAAGAAAATAATCGATTGTTGGAATCGAGTGGGAAAAACGATTGCATAATAATCGATTTTTAACTGTTCAGAGACAAATCAGTTTGTGAAAAATCGATTCTAAACCAAAATAAACAATTGCTGGAATCGATTAAAAAAAATTATTGGTTCTGAAAATCGATTTTTAAAGAAAATAATCGATTGTTAGAATCTACTTTCAAAAAAAAAAAACCGGTTACTCATATCACAATTTTCTCGTTGCATTATTGAAATTTGTTAACTCAAGTAAAAATAATTTTAGATAATTAGAATTGAAAGAAATTTAACAGATGCTTGATTTTCAGACGTTTTTAATTCAAATTCTAGTATTAATGAAATCAATAAAAAATCGATTATTTTAAAAAATTATCGATTAAAGCAAAGAGCGATTGCCTTATTTACAATCCTATTAAAGCTTTGAGCATTAGCCGATATTTTAATTTATTTTACATATAGTCCAAAAATTACTTCACTCATATACCAGAGGTCAGAGCGATCCCCCCCCCCCCCCCTTACACAGAGTAGTTCAGCAAAGGTCTTTTTATATTGTCTGTATGTTCTTCTGACTCATTCCACGTAGACTTGTTAATCTCGAACCGTACTTTCAGTCTACTAAAATAGAAAATATATCTCCCCTATACTGGCTATGATGCAGAGTGGTGTTGCTGAACCGAATATCTTAAAGAAGGAAAGCCCTATCTTCGAATTTTGTTCAAAAATGCACTACCAAAACATGGGTTTAATTTGAAATTCTACTCAGTCCCAGCCCTTTATATTTTTTATCAGCTTTTGTTAACGCTGCAAATCTCTGTTTACTACAGCAACTATCTCAAAACAACAAAAAATGCTCTTATCAACCTAACAGCGTCTCTCAAAAAAGAAAAATAGAGCAAGCAAAAGCTCACTCACTCCACACCTTCTCACGTTTTCACGCTCAGCAAATTTTATGCTCACTCACTTCGCTTATTCTCACAGTCGTTAAACACAAAATGCTTAACATAATTACAAATCAACAGCAATGACCTTTAACAGCAATTGCTTCATCGCCGTTCTTCTTCTTCTACCATACTGCTTATGTTATTTACGGTTATTATCGCTGTGTGACTGACGTCGTTGTTGCTATTGCGCGCTGCCGTTCAATGACGGAAAGTGAAATTGAAATTGTGCACCAGAATAAGTGTCTATGTGTGTGTGGAGACGTCAGATTTATTGAGAGCGTTAACAGTTGCAAATAACAGCATAATAAAAAAACAACAACAATCATGCGCTATAAGAGCGCACTGTTGCTGTTATGAAATTGCTGATGCGCTGCTCGCTGCATTTTTATATGAATTTGCTTTTTATTTTTATTTTTTATTCTTTATTTTTGTTTTCTGCTTATTTTTATTCAGTTTTTTGTATGTGTTAGTGTTTTGTGGCTTTTTTCTGCATTTTTGATTTTGTTTTCTTTGTGTGCGTTTGCTACAGTGCCCCAGTGCACTGCTGTGCGATAATTATGTACGTTGACTAATTTAGTTGTTGGTTTTGCTGTTTTTAGTTTTTGTTGTTGTTGCTTTCATGTTATGTATGCATGCGTGACTGCTTTTTAAAAATGTACGTATTGTGCCGTGTTGTTGTTTTTGTAGATGCATTCATAAATTGCATAGCATCTGGATTACATCGCAAATATTCATTGCTTCAGCATTTGCTATGGACTCTATAATTTGGATTTTTTTTTTCTTTCGAGGCAAAGAAATTTAATTTTTTTTTTCATTAAGGAAATTTTGTTTTTTCATAACTCTTTAAGATTTTATTTTGGTTTTATTTTAAACGTGATATGTATGCATCTAATAAGTATATTATATCCAGCAAAGTCGACTGATTTTACTAACTGATTTTTTGTAATCACAGTTGTTATCTTACAGTACATGTATTGACGTTCAACTTCCACCTAAGAAAAAAAAATCGCCATATCTCCGTAACTGTTTATAAAACCTGTAAATTCTTTGTTAAATGGGCTATATATGCACGTATAAGGCGTAGCAGTAAAGCGATGAAGGCAAGAAGTAAAGAAGAGGAGAAGGAATAGTATAAATTTAAATAAGTTTTAAATAAGTTCTTTCTTGTTTTTTTATTTAATATTTATATATATAGATTAATTTTTGTTCTACCTTATTTTATTCTATTTTAATCAATTAATTTTAATTTAGTGTAATTTAATTTTATTTAATTTCATCGAATTTTATTTTATTTTATTTTATTTTATTTTATTTGTTTTTTATATTATTTTATTTTATTTTATTTTATTTTATTTTATTTTATTTTATTTTATTTTATTTTATTTTATTTTATTTTATTTTATCTTATTTTATTTTATTTTATTTTATTTTATTTTATTTTATTTTATTTTATTTTATTTTACATTATTTTATTTTATTTTATTGTATTTTATTTTATTTAATTTTATTTTATTTTATTGTGTTTTATTTATACTATCAAATTCGTATTTGGTTAGTTGTTGAAGTGAATTTCGAAAATTAAAAATAACTCAGATGCCATATTTGGAAAGTTAGTACAAACGCTAAAATATTGTCTGACTGATTTATCTCTCAAACTCAAATTTGTACGTATGTATGTTACTCATACGCCGTGAATGACTTAGGAATCAAATGTTTATTTAAGGGAAAAAATCGGTTGGTGACTGTCAAAATTTCTCCCTGCAAGCATTTTGTCTTAACAAAATAACTCAACGGAGATAATATTATATATATATTATAGCGCGTTAGACAGAAACTGTCTATAAAAGTAAGCTTAAAATATTTTTATTTATTTTTTGTGCTTTCCTTATTGATCTTCTTTTGCCCTAAAAATACTCCTCCCATGCATTGTTATAAAATATATTTTATATAGACACATTCGACTATTAAACCTAAATAAACTTTTAAAAATATCTGTATGGGTTCAGCAAATATTCAACGATATTTAAATACAACCTTTATCAAGCTATATCTTTTTTTTATTTATTACAAATATTTCAAGTGCAAAAGTGAATAGCAAACTCCCCAACATAAATAACTGAACCCAACTGCGCCCACATTGCTCCACAAAGCAAGCACTACAGCAATAACAAAAGCTAAGCAATATTTCTTGCGCTTACACCTTCCTGTGTCATTAATTTTGCAGTTCGCGATCAACAATACCATTTCACTTCCTCATGCGCGCTCTTTCGCACAACGAACATTAACTACCAATAAAACGGCCAACAGCAAGAGCAAACGAATGACAACGATCATAGCGATATGTGTAGGCAAAAACAACAACACAGAGTTAAGCTAACGAGAGTTGGAATAAAAAATAAAAGAGAAGAAGAAGAAATAAAAATAAACAAAAAGCATTGATTGGCTAACAAACAATGGTAACTTGATTTTGGCAGCAGCGCAAGAGTGGCTCAAACAGTTAATGAGAACGCGCTCTCACTTGACAAGTCTGTTTATGTAATAGAGAATATTTTGTAACGCAAGAGAGAGAGAGCGCCCGCTTGTTGTTCGGTTGCCATTTTTTTTTTTGACAACATCAGTGCAATAACCGCTAAACCGGCCGCTCACTCTGCACACCCGCTTTTGCGCCCAATATTTGCACTGATTGCGTCGCTTTTGTTGTTGAATCATTGTAAACGGTGTCATGGACGGGGGCTGTTAAGAACTTTCACTTGTGCAATAGTATGAAAACAAGAAAAACACGGTTATTGAGCGCAGGTAGACCAGCAAGCAAACAGACGTGCAGTCAAGGCGCAGCGCCTGACAGGGGGTGATAGAAGTAGCTGTGATCAATGCAGAGCAATAAATAATTCGATTCTTTTTTGTGTGTGTATTTTTTTTTGTTTTTGTTAACAGCTGCAAGTGCGCAAAAACTTGTTTCAATTTGTTGTTGTTGTTGTAAAGTTTAACTTTACGGAGTTGGCTTACACAAATTTCGCTTAACTTGAACATTTTTTTTTTGTATGTATGCAGGTCAGCTTTGTAACACGACAGCGCATATGCCTTACATGCATGCGGGGGTGCTAACAAAGGCGCGGCTTTCAATAAACCACAGATGGTACAGCATGTATGTTTGTATTTTAGGTTTTTTTAAATGTTTTGTTTTACAAAAAGTTCGAGCAAAATCAGAGACGCATAATACACCGCGTGGCCAAGAGACAGCGGTAAGAGTGACATGTACATTAGGGTGGGTTGGAAAAAAATATTGAATTTTTTTTTAGCTAAGCATAGGGAGAAAATTGTAGATTTATATTGGAACGATTTTCCGTCATCCCTTGTCAATTTTTGTTTGTTTACAAACCGGTTTCGGCGATCCGCCATCTTCAGTGTAAGTTTTCGTTCTGATCTGTGTCTATCCGTTGTCCAGTATTTATAGTTTGAATGCTGTAGGTAAAGTTAGTATGCGTGTATATAGTTCGTGCGTTAGGTTCGTGCGTTAGGTTCGTGTTTCACGAATGTTCCCGAGCGGCAAGCTGCAATAGGGTTGTTTTGAAACTCGTCTATTAGTTTGTTTGTCAGGCACTGCTGAACGCTATGTAATGTCAGGTAATGCTGAATGTTCTCGAGCGGCAACTCGTTAACTAGTTTGTGGGTCAGGTAATGTTAATGATAACCGGTTTGTAAACAAACAAAAATTGACAAGGGATGACGGAAAATCGTTCCAATATAAATCTAGCATTCACCCTGTCGGAAAAACAGAAAATAAAAATAACTCAGAAAATTGTACTTTATAAATAAACATAAATTGATTTAAAAAATTTTATGTAAGTGTAATATGTACATTAGGGTGGGTTGGAAAAAATATTTCATTTTTTTTAACATAAATTTGATTTAAAAAAGATTTTATGCAACATGCTATAGTCGTTCACGCGATTTTTGAATAAATAAATAATATTTGCAAGGGAAATAAGTTTTTTTGTTCATAAAAAAAAATTAACAAATTTTCTAATCGACTCTTACATGCGCTTTCATTATAATACAGAAGAAACGGCATTTGATTTTTTAGTCTCCTATTTCATTATAATACAGAAAAAGGGTAGCTATTTTTTTTTTTTTTTTAATATTAGAATTTTCGAAGAGCGCTCTATATCTATACATATTTGGAACACTTTTAAAAATGTTGGTTTTCAAATTGTATGAACTTTTTCTTCGAATAAAATTTTTAAAATTAAATAAAATTTTTTTATTTGATAAATACTTCATACATCAACTGAAAAAAAAATGTTGCGCCACCCTAAAGTGCATATCTCCATGCTGAGACAAACTCTCTTACATTGTTGGTCATTTTTTTACTTTTACGATTTGTTGTTATTGTTGAGTCCATTTGTTTTGGTCCACCCTAATACAAATATAAACACTTATTGACATAAAAGTTAATAATTTTTGCTAGCTTTCAAAATATTTGAAAATTTTCGAAGAAAACATTTTCAACCAATATTTTACAGAAACCCCGAACTTTTGTTAGTCCCCCTCGTACTCGTATATAACTTTCTTTGTATGCCATAAGGAAGTAAAAAATATATATTTAATAGCAAGTGCGGGCAGAAAGCGTTCCAATTGCTTCGATGCTCCTCTTTCTTCTTTTTATTGGTCGATTTTTTATGCTTTTCAACTGCCAAGTCACAGCTCAACTTGGCTTTGATTTTTTTTGGTTTTTTTTATATTTTTTTTGGATAGCATTTCATTGGCACTACGTTAACAAAATTTACAAATAAAAAATTGGCATATAAAATAACACAAAGCAAAGAAATGTAAGAAAGTGCAAGTAATGGGAATAGTTTTTAGAAATTGGTATGAAATTCGATATGTATTTTAGACATTCTATGGCTTTTAGTGAGTCAGACATAATTTAAAATCAATTGGCACATAGAGAGATAGTAATTCAATAAGGTGGAACGAAGCGAAATGGAATTACATGGGAAATAGAAATGGACTGATAGATTAATTTTTTTGTAGTATTGCGCTGCAAGCAAAGGTCTATTACGCGCTCGAAATGGACTAATATGATGCGAGCTGAGCGTATTAAACTATTTGGAAATTTTGGAAATAGGGGAACGGAATGGAATATGAAATGAAATGAGACAACTGCAAACTTAGTTATGCTATGAGGAAAAAGAGATTGATAAATAAAAAGCGATTAATGAAATATTTGAAGAGGAATGCATGGAAACGGAACAATAAAATGAAACTAAAAAAACTGCATTCGATTTTTATACTTATATTTCAGAAACCAGTAGAAATATGAAACTTGGTCAATTTGCTTACTATAGCACTCTTTAGCAGCTTTCGTTTGATACCCAAATTGTATTAAGACATTTTGGGTCACCCTGGTTCACATATTGCTCGCCAACTCCAAGACGGGACGAGTTATTGAAATAAAGAATATCTTAAACTTTAGGTTAGATATCTAGTAATGTAGTGGTGTAGTTGCATTCAATTCTATTCAGCAGTTTTTGAGTGATGTGCGAACAAATATACAGGCAGACAGACAGAAATTTAAAAAATGGTTGAATTGGTTTCTATTCGCTTGATAATGATACCGCCTATCAAACTTTCTTCAATATCTGCAATGTATATTTATTATGTGTAGAGATTTGTTATATATTTCTTTCTTAATTTTGTACTTCTCATTTTCATTCCTCTTTTATTTCCGCATCAATTCGTGTTTTGAACTTAAATTATGAAATTTCTTTGCAGCACAATTGCGCTTGTTGGCCAACAATAAAAGTAAAAAAAATTAATTGAGCGCACAGAAAAACGACAACAGTGACAAAATGCAACGATGTGGCGATCAATCGAAAAGCGAAACGATGGCGCAATCGTGTAATACAATAGCAAAACAGTGAAATAATAATAACAACAATTATAAAACGACAACAACTGTAAGGTAAGTGTAGTATGTAAAGCAAAAGTGAAAATGAAATGTAAGTTAAGGTTGATGGGTTGACAAGTTGTGATTTGTTATCGGAACAAGCCTCGTTCGAACATATTTTGACAGTTTTGTTGCTGTTTCCAGCTTTCCTAAGCCGAACACGCATAGTTTCTCACACTTGAAACCACTTCATAAATATTCACAGAAATATAAAAAATTTATAAAAATAATTTTTCAAAAACTTAAAGCTCATGGGGTTACTGAGTTACCCAGTTTTCAGTGCATCAGGAAAGATGCCAGCTAAACGAACACCGCCAATGTTTCAAGCTAGTCTTTGCTTTGAGAAAATATTACCAAAAATGATTTGTGATTCATTCTTCAGCTCTCTTTCGCGTAGCTTCACAGTTCATTAACCCTAATTTCTTTCGATTTAAATTTGAGCAGCTCTTTCTTTTTGTAGGTAAACTTTCACTCGAGCATTTAGCTCAAAAATATTTTACTTTGTTTTCATGGCCAAAACTATAATAAAGGTATGCGAAATATGTTTAACGCATTGACTATATGTGTGTATTTAGAAGTAGCTTATTAGGGTGGTGCTGAAATATTTTTTAATTAAAGTCATGAAAATAAAAATTAAAAATTAAAAAAGCCTGGCTTGGCTGCCGATTTGAAAATTTTCCAACCCGTCACGTTTCCATAATTTTTTTTTTTTATTGGAAACGCCCTATCCCAAAACGAATTTTGACCTGCGGTCGAAGTGGTTTGAATCGAATTCCGATATAGGGCTTTGTTGAAACAATTTCTGAAGGAAAGTGATCCTTAAAAATATTCGGAAATAAAATATTTGTGAATCGGAAAAAGCTGCCCATAAAACTTTTTTTAAATAGTTCATTAGAGTGTCCTCAAATTTTTTATTTTTTTTTATTGTACATAAATATTTATTTTATTAATGTATTATTTTGTAGATACAGAAATAAATTTCGACATAGCATTAAGGTGGCTAATTAACTACATAGTTTGATGTCTTAAATAATTAGGGTATGCACATACATATGTATGTACTTTGCGGTGCTATTAGGGCGACCGCAAAAAACAAGAATATGTACTTCGAAATTTGTTTTCTAGAGATAAAAAGCTAAGGAAATATATTTAAAAAAAAAAAAGTGTGGTCATTAGGGTGGTCCCAAAAAGCATACTTTTTGTTTTCAATCTTCAGTAATTAAATTTATATATGTATATGTATATATATATAAATCTTCAACAAATTTCCCTATATAATTAGGGTGAACCAAAAACTGAACTTGTTTTGTTCTAATTTTCAAAGTAAAGCAAAATCCTTTTATAGCTTTAATGAATTTATATTTTTCAATAGAAAACCCAGCCACGCTTATAATATACTGAATTCGATTTTAATATTCATATCTCAAAGACCCATTGAGATATTGAAATTAGTCACATCACCTTATGCAGCACTCATTAGCACCTTTCGTTTGATACCCATATTGTACTAACACATTCTTTGTCACCCTGTCTCACATATTGGCCGATAACTGCGAAGGTGATCGAGTTATCGAAATAAGGGATGTCTTGAATTTTATGTTAGAAGTCTATTAACACAAAAGTAATAGTTTAATGCAAATTCATTACACAGTTTTTGAGTGATGCGCGTACAAATATACGTACAGACGGACACAAAATTTTAAAACCATTGCTTTGGATTGATTTTGCTTATTAATAGCCACTTCTAGCGTTTTTTCTTGAATATCTTCAACCTACAGTCATCACTCACTTTCGAAATGTTATAAAAAAATATTTAAGAAAGTGTTACCACCCTAATGTGTGTTTACAATAAAATACCATATTTTCAAAGTTTATGCTTTAAGCATTGCATTGCATTTTCGTATGCATATACATAAATATTCGTTTTTAAAATTTGTAACACCCTAATGTGTATCAAAACTTATACTCATTAGTGGTTCTAAAGCATTTCAAATTTTCCATAAATTCTAAAAAAAAACATTTCTACTTACCCGACCACATCGCCGGGCCAGGCATAGTTTGTGTTTCTCTCGATACTTTAGTGGACGTAATTTTGCTGCTGTTTTGTTGTATTTAGGCGTTTAAGCTGCCACGAGCTCTTTGTTGTTTTTGAAACACTTGCAACACTGCACTTTTTCAAGAGTTTTTTTTTTGAACAAAATTTTTTGCTTTCAAATTTTCACTTTTTTTATTTATTTTTTGTTGTTTCTCAGCACATGATTTGCTTTAAAGTTTCATTGCGCCATCATTAGCTCGTTTAAGAAGCGCCTCAACTATCCGATATTTTATAGATTTATGACGCATAATATATTTTGAGTACCTTAGGATTGCGGTGCACGCTAATGTTGTAGGACATTAGTGGAACTGTGAAAATATTTTTTTTTTAATACCTATGATTTTAGTAAATCATTGAGAGATGTTATTTTCATATTTTCCAGTTAATTTGTAATTATTTGGATAGCAAAGGTAAATGGGTTTCCGGCAGGGTATTTTGAAATCACTAGTTTGGAGCCTGCGGTTTTCTATGGAAAAGGGAATCAACGAATTTTTGAAATGTTTTTTTTTTTAACCAAGAGAGATTTGAATATTTAGTAATCAGTTTTTTTTTTTTTTGGAACCCATGACTTTTCTGGAACCAGTGACTTTTTTCAGAACTCACACCCTCCTGGAAACAGTGACTTCTGATTTTAATTTGTATTTGTATCGTTTTAAAGTCGGTGGCTTAGTTTCAAGCTATCGGTTTTTTAATTAACCGATTCTCTTTTTTGGAACTGTGATTTTTTCGGAAGCAGTTACTTTTTATTATAGCCACTGACTTTATGTTTATTCCCATTTTATTATTTTGATTCTGTAATTTATGTACCTATAACTAATATCACTTTTGTTAAAGATGACTTTTTTGTGAAAATAGTGATGTTTTTAGAGTCAAGTGACTTTTTCTCCGGAGCGGCGACTTTTTGAAACTTGTGAGATTTGTGGAACCAGCGACGTTTTGTTGAAACTGTTGACTTTCTTGGACCGTATTAATATATTTATGATTTAATTTTAGTTAATATCACTCTTTTGTAAAAGGTGACCTTTTTGGAAAGAGTAGTTTTTTAGAGAAGATAAGTGATTTTTTGAATGAAACGTTTTTTTTTTTTGGGAACTAGCGTTTTTTTCGTTGGAATGGCTTTTTAGCGAAACTATTAACTTTCTTGGACCTTATTACACTTTTATATAATTTAATTTGTCCTTTGTATAACATTTGTGTATAGTGGAAATCACTGTTTTGCATTCGGTGACTTTAGTTGGAACTTGTGTAGTTTTTGAAATCAAAAGTTCTTCTTGAAAACGATTTTTTTTGGATTTCAGAATTTTTGCTTGGAATCAGTGAGTTTTAGTTAGGTCATGACTCTTTGATATCGGTCACAGTCACTCAAAAAAACAGTGACAATTTTAAAACCAAAATTTTTTTTAACTAGTTACTTTTATAAAACATGTTGACAATTTCTTGCTTTTTTAATTTTTCGTATATTCTAAATTATTGCAACCTGTGACTCTTTTGGAACCTGTGACATTTTTGCAACCGATTATTCAAAAAATTGTTTACCAACAACGCAAAGGGATTACTCTGTATCAAGTAATTTAAAAAAAACTGTTCTAAGCTTGTCTATCATCTAAGGTCACCTCAGGTAATAAATGCATTATCTAGCATTAATGGCGTGCTAAATACTCCACAATCAGTGCCTTTCCAAAAATTACGCCATTATTTCTTATCAAAGTCTAATTAAAAAAATTGTTATTGCAACATTGCTCTAAGCTAAGATTAAAATTCTAAACACCATGCAAGAAAAAAAACAACAACAATAATCTTAGTTTGCAACGTGGTGAGTACGAGTTAGCTGAGAGTGTGGTGAAGCGCGAAGTGGGGACATTTGCGACATAACCCACCACGCAAACGACCTTTGAGTTTGAGTTCATTGAATGATTTAATATTTTGCTTTGTTATTTATTCAAATTCTTGTTATAAATTATAGTGTTGCATGACGTGTAGAACAAATGCAAAAACAAAAGAAATACTAGAAAAACAACAACAACAAAAACAAATAACGTTAGAAGCACGAAAACCAGTCTCAGCAACATTTTATTGCACTGACACAGTGTTGTGGCATGAAGTTTGATGTTTAGGAGCGTTTGTGTTTTTAAGTTGTTTTTGTTTTTTTTTTCTCAGTTTGTTGTTTTTAAATACTTTTTGTTTTCGTTTTACAATTTTTTATAATTACATTTTCTGTTTGCTTATTATTATTGTTATTGCTTTTTGTATGCAATTCGGTTGCTCGGCTAGACACAACAAATATTACACAGCAAGCACAAATACAAACAAACAATAAATCGAATTGACTCGAATGCACAAACAAACGTAAACATTGTAAAATGCATCGAAACACAGACGAAGCAAACACAGAACAAACACACATACATACAACAAATACATTTACATAGTAAAATCATGTAGTGTACGCCTCTTGTGCCTATTTTAATAAAGCAGACCTGTAATTATGTTAATTTTTTTGTGTGGTGTTGTTATGTTAGAATTTAAAAATTCATTTTAACTATTAAAATGATGTAAAAATGATAGTTAAAACGCAAAAAAAAAAAAACAAAGAAAAAATTAATATAGTAGCAAATATATTTTATTTAAAAAAAAAAAAATTATTTATAAAAACCCGAGTTCTAAAGACACATGTAGTTTATTATAAAAAAAAAAAATACATTAAAAATATTTTAACTTACAAAATATATCTTAAAATTAAAATTGAAAAAGAAAAAGAAAATTCAAAATCTTTCAAAAATTGCGAAAAATTATTTGTTGCCAGACAAAAAAGGTAAAAAACGATTTTTTTTTCATATGATTTTTGTAAAAAAAAAATTTTTTTATAAATTTTACTTTTTAATATTTTTAAATTTTTTTTTATTCGTTTTTTTGTAATTTTTTGTATAAAAAATTGTCGTTCAGCGATTTGGAACTGAACCCTTTGCATGTTTTGAATTTTAATTTTTTTTTTTGGTTTGAATGTTTTATTTTTGGTTACAAATTTTTTAAGCCAAAAAAAAATTGTTTTATTTTGTTTTTTTTAAATTTTTTTTTTATTTTTTTATGTTGAATTGAAAAAGTAAGAATGTTTGTAATAAAAAAGCTAAAAATTTAAGAAAATAAACGGAAAAGAAGTATTTAGAACTCTAAAAAAATTGGGAGATCTTTTTAAAATTCTAAAGGAAATAAAACATTTTATTGTCTTTCTTTATAGCGTATATGCAAATATGCAAAAAAAAAAATCAACTTAGATTACAAATAGAATTTGAAAAAAACATTTAAAAACAAATATTTAAAAAAATTTATCAGATTTCGAAAAAAAACATTGAAAACATACAAAATTTAAAAGTAGAAATCTCTTTTCTTAGTTATTCGGATTTTCAACTTATACCTATCTAAAAATAATAATTAAAAAAAGACAAGAATTTAAAAAAAATTACAATCTAAAAAAGTATTTGTCTGCCATTAATACTAGAAAAACAAATTTTTGATAAAGAAATTTTTATATACAAAATATATATATTTTTTATCTACTTTTTGTTTTTAATTTTCAGTCTGCGTAATGCAGATGGAGGTTAAAAACCAGCAGTAGGAAATGAGAAAAGAACAAAATTTCCAGCTTTCTTTAGGCCTTCAGCCGCAGCTGTAGTTAAATTCAGGGCTCTATTCTAGGCTCTCCACTCACGCTGAGCGCTATGAAATTTCGGTGTTAAATAAAAAATAAATGAATCACCAAGCTAAAATAGTAAGTTTTTAAGGCTCTCTATACCTGCCAAGTATACAAAGTGTACCCTGTACTCGATCAGCAAGTAAGAGGATAGGAGAATAGTAGACAGAACTGACCTTATTTGTAATAAAAATTTTTTTAAATCGATACCAAAACAGAAAGAAGTTGGTTTAACATATGGTGAATGGCAAACTGAAATGAATTAATTAAGAAAGTTTCCCCTTGACACCCTGTACTCTTAACAAAACGTGACAACAGTACCAACCCCTTCATAAATATATGCGCTTTTGGCAAATTACAAATCTTTCACTTTTTTTCGAGTAAGAAAGGCTGGGACTTTTACTAGATGTGACAGGCTTTTGAGTAGAAATTCATAGTTGCGGCGACGTTGCGATTCCCAAACTGTGTCACTTCGAGTTGTTAATATTTTTTTAATTTTCCAAGTCACTTTTTCATTTGTTTATTTAGTTGCTGTAGTTTTTATTTTCACAAAGTATTTCTCTTGATTTTAGTTTTCAAAATTAAATTTTTTTTTAAATTGTTTTTTGTTTTTAAATTTTTTTTTAAATTTTTGTTTTTAGTTTTTCTGCTTTTAATTTTTTTCTGTGAACTTTGTTTTCGGATTTTCTTTTCAAATTCCCACACTCTTTGCTACCCAAATAACTTTAAATATACCGTTTTATATATTTTGTTATACCTTGCTAACGTTTTTCAAACATTTTTCATTCAAAAACTTTGCATCAAACTCGCTTTGACTTCACTCATTCACATACGTTTTCTACACGCTGCCTATTCCGCTGCGCTACACCCGCGCTTAGCTAGCACGCGAGTGCAAACGGCTCAAACTAAATTTTTATTAATTATTTATAACTTTTGTTTATTTTTAATTGCACTAATTCAAGAATTCTGCTACATTTTAATTAATTAAAATTTTTTTTCATAATTTTTTCGCTTTGCCGAAAATCACGTCTCGATACGCAACGCTTTCGAAACTCTGTATATTCACGCTACGACATTTGTGATGCGATTTGTAGCGCGATGCGGTGCACTCCGGTCCGGGTTCAGATTTTTTGCAAACGGAAATTGCAACTGACGCAGTCAGCACTCAATTCGACAAACAGCGCAATGGTAGTAGCACCGATAGCGGCAGCGGTCAACAAGCTGTCAGCTGTGAGCTGACAAGCTTCTAGCAGCAGCAGTAGCAGCGCTGCCCGAAATGCATTTGCACGTCAACAGCAAAAACAATGAGCAAGCAAAAGAGTGTTAAATGCGTATAACAAGCAGCAGCAGAAGTGGAAGTAGACGACGACGAAGAAGCAGAACGAGCAACAGCAGCAATTCGGCCAACTATTGTTGTTGCTAACTTGTTCTGAGCGCAGCGTTTTTGAGTAGGTGGCAGCCAGCACTAGCATCTACTACCTTTTCGCACACTTTTCTGCTACTTTTTTTGTCTGCTACTGCAAGCTACTCCTCATAAAACCTGCTTCTGAGCTACTACCTTTTCAGAGACTGCCTGCTAAAAAAAAAAAGTTCTACTACGCTGCCACAGGTGCGCAGCCCAAATTCTGTCATCAAAAAAAAAAAACAAAAACAAAAATCAATTTGCACATTTATGCTAGCTGCTGCTCATTGTTGTTGCTGCTGTTGGTTGTGCTCAATTTTTGCACAACGTTGCTGCAAAAGCGACGACGCCAGCAAAAGCGTCAGCGCCACTACAATTCGGCTTAGCTCGTCGTTGTGTTGGCGCTCTCTGCGTGCGCTGCAATGCTCTCCGCCAGCCAGCCAGGCAGCTAGCTAGCGCGCCACCAACAAGTCGACCTATGTGCTGCGCGCTCACTTCACCACAACTCGCCTTAGCTCGCCTCATTCTCACCGCCACACCTTGCTTGTTTTATGACTGCCTACCCATAAGCTAGTTTGCTTCTAAAAAAATGCAGTGTTGCCATTTATTCTCATTATACCGTTAACCAAGTTGTTTGTTTGTGTGTCGCTGTGATCTGCATTCGCACTTTTTTTTACCCAAAAACAAATTCGCTACCAACTGCTTGCACTAAGTGTGCCCGTTGTTATCTGCACCGCAGTCGCCACCTCAGTTACATCCTCAGCTTCAGCTACCCCACCTCGGCCGTGTTGCCTTTCTATCTCCGCTGCACTTTCGCTGTTTGCTGCACTCTCACTCTCACTGCGCTCATCACAAGCGTGTCAGCGTTTCGTTTACGTTCGCCCTTTTCACTAAAAACGCTGCTGCACGGCTGCTTGGCATGCAAAGCGCTCCTTACCGCGCGCCTTCTTTCACTTCGTCGAAAGTGTGTGAATGCACTCTGGAAGGTCAGGTGTACGTTATGGGCCGCTTATCCTTGAGCTACAAAAGTGTTTTTCGTTTGCTCGACTACGACGCTTGCCTGCTCGCACTTGCATTCAGTTTGCATTTCTTCTTTTGCTGGTATGATTTCGTTGGCATTGTTGTTGTTTTAGTTTATTGTTGTTTATTACTTTTCGGGTTTTTTTTTTCAGTGAAAGTGTGAGACGCGCACAGAAAGCCCGCCGTGGCGCGCCAGCAGTTGCATTGAAAAGGTTGACACACATTTCTCTTTCTTGGTGCTGTAGGTACGGGTAGGCACTTTGTGGAAGGGAACGATAAGTCATTCGAGACGTTAAAAGTTGCGTTAATCAGATAAACGGCATATCGAAAAATGGACGGTAGAGTTGTCGCTCTGGTGCGAAAAGTACTGAGCTATGGAAGTTATTAGGGAAGGAAAGGAGAGCAGAGAAAGTAGCTGAATTTCTCAAAGCCTTACCTATAAGGTCAAGCGAGTATTGGAAGTGGACCAGAGAAAATGTGCCAATAATATGAACTATTCCAACTCAAAAATGTCTTACTAATTTTAGATGTCGGACGAGTTCATTTTTCCTTGCGGAAGTCGTTCTCGCGCAGGAAATACTATATCCAAAGTTTGCCCAATATCGCTGCTCATGCGATCACAGGACGTCAAGTTATTCCTAAAACTATGTAAACGAGCTTATATCCCCGGTACGTGGCTTTCTTAGACATTTACTTTGACTAAATCTCGCTCCTAAACCGAAAGTCTGATAACTATTCCTAGATATATTTGGTTGTTGTACCGGCACCACCGGGCCCTGCAGTCATCGAGCTATAAAGCCCGGTCTGGAAAAGGTGGTTCCTCCTTGGTGCTTCCAGTTTGGCTAAGTTGCAGAGAGCATGATTGTCGTGGGTTGACCAAAGTGATTTTCGAGCTCTTCTTAGACTTTATTGTCGTCGAGATCATGAGCTCGGTACGCGATGCAGATGTGTAAAGTCTGAAAGTTCCAATGAGCCATGAAATCTTGAGCGAATCCATTGATAGGGTCTTTCCCGTCTAATAAAGCACTCCATACGTTTCTTCTCCTTTGCAATTAGAGACTACCAAATCGTCCTACATTTGGTCCTTCCAGCGGACCTCTGCTTACATAGAGGGGTTTCTGCATGCCTTTCGACAGTCGCGAGAACGATTTGTTTGATCCCTCGAATCTTCAGGTCGACTTGACTTGTTTAATTGTTCCTCAAAAGAGTTTCAGAGATCAGTGGGTGCTTCTTCCACTACAACAACAACTAAGTAGCCCATAATCCAATTTTTCTACCTCGAACTGCAATTCAATCCCATATCATCATTCAAATTCAAAACTAAGTCTTTTCTAATGCTACCCGGCCAAAGTTTCGTATACGTTGGCAACTCTAGCACATAGCAATTGCACCACATTGCACATTGCGCTACGAGGTTGAATTTGTGTGTTTATGCGCGCATACATATTTACATATATATAGTATAGATAGAAAAACTGCATAGAAACTGCAACAACAAAGCTCGGTTCAACAACATTTTTCCACAAATCCTTGAAATTCATTGAAATACAACGAACGACCTAAACGAACGAACTGGCGAGCGATTGTAACAAATAAACAAATATATAAACAAACACACATACATACACATAGAGATACACATACATATATATACATATGTATATATTGCATATAAACAAACTAGCTTAGTTAGATAGATAGACGGCGGCGAATGTTGATAGAAAAATTTTGCAAAATAAAAACAGAAATAAAAAACAAAAATTGAAATATCAAAAAATGCTCATACAACATACAATATGCACAACAAAAACAAAACAAAAAACAATAACAACAATAATACTTAGGGCATATACATATAAATTCGTACTCTACATATAAAATTAGCTTTAGCAATAGAGGGCGATTAGGAGGCGCAAACAAATGCAAGCGGGCATGCACGTGGCTTTTGTATGCGTATGTGTGTGTGTGACGGTGCAGCTGCGGTATGCAGGGGATGTGTTAGATTGTGTGGAACAAAGTGTCGTACGACGCGGCGTAGTGTTGAAAATGTCAAGATGACAATTAGTACGAAAGTGCAGTAGCATTTTTGAAGGCAAAATTACAATTGCAATAAGCAAAGACACAAAAACAAAATTCAAAAACGAAAAAACAAAAAACAAAAAAAAATATTGGAAAAACTATAATATTAGAAATATGTGAATATATTTAAATAAAAGCAAACTGAGCAACAGGAACGAAATGGAATGAAATTAAATCGAACAACATTTAAATAAACGGAAATAAAATTAAAAGAAACCCAAATAAGTTCGGTGGATTTTGAATAAATGGAACGAAATGGAATGAAATGAAATCGAACGACATTTAAATAAACGGAAATGAAATTAAAAGAAACCCAAATAAGTTCGGTGGATTTTGAATAAATGGAACGAAATGAAACAAAATAGGGAGTGAAATGATATGGAATAAAATTATATGATTTTTAAGGGGATATAATTACATGATTTTTAATGGCAAGAAATTACACGAATTCACATGGAATGAAATAACATTCAATTGATTGGAATGATTAGAAATAGAACGAAATTAAAATTAATAAGATGAATTTCAATGAAAGGAAACGAAATGGAATAAAATGAAATGGAGTAACATAACATAACTTTTAATGGAATGTTATTAGATGAATATGGAATGGAATAAGATAGTATGAAATAGCATGAACTTGATTGAATTGAAATGAAATCAAAGGCTAATTAAAAGAAACAGTAAGAATTAAGATGAATTCCAATGGAATAGAACTAAATGGAATGAAATGAAACGAAATAAAATTTGACATTTTTTAATTTAATGAAACTACATTAATTTGAATGGCATGAAATAGTACGAAATAACATAAAATCTATTTCAATGAAAGCAAATGGAACGGAACTAAAAGAAGCTGAATTAATTAAGATGAATTGCGATTAAATTGAATTGAATGAAATCAAATAAAATTAAATCATTTTAAATTACATAAAATCACAAGATTTTGAGTGGAATAGAACAGTCTAAAATTACATGAACGGGATGAAATGAATAAAGGAAAGAAATGAAATGTAGTAAAAATATATGAAACAGATGATGATAAAATTAATGAGTGAACGGCAGGAAGTAATGCGGAATGAAATGTGGTGGTAATAGAATGTAGTGACAGAAGTCGATGTGAACCGAAAAGCATTGGACTGAAAACATATGGAATGAATACAACAAAAAAAGGAAACAGAATAAAGATAAAAGTTTCAATCTAAATAAAGAATAATGACATGAACCTCGAATAATAACTGCAAATAATTTAATTGATATTAATAGAAACGAAATGCAGTGGAATGAAGAGAAATAAATTGGTGTTTCATAAATGAAATGAACTGACATGGCTTTGCCCATTTAAGCGAAATAGGAAATAATATGAAATGGGAGAAAAAAACTGAAATGGAATTGAAACTGAATAAATGAAAGGAAATTAAATAATACTAATGGAAATGTGAGGAAGATCAATGAATTTGGAAGTTTTCAATAATATTAACTGACATCAGTTGAAACGGTTTGAATGGAATTGTATTAGGTGAAATAAAGTAAAAAGGGAAACGAATGAAAGAGAACAAAACAAAGGAAATTTATTGTAACGAAGTGAAGATGAATGAAAGGGCATTAATCCAGTTCAAATGAAATCGGAAATAGTGAAAGAAAAAATAAGAAAAGAGTAAATGGAATGAGAGTAGCGGAATGAAATAAGAATAAGATAAAATTTCATGGAAAGAGCGATGGACTGATGGAATAAAATCAACGAAATTAAGGAGGGTCGAAAAAAATACAAAATTAACTGAGATTAAAATATTTAGATAGGTCTATGAAAATAGTGTCGTAAAACTATTTCCATTTTTAAAAATGAAGAATTGTTTTTGTTAGTGAAGCAGGATTAAACTCTTAACCCAATCAACAAGTTCCATCGCTACCACCCAATAGAAAGGAAGGATACTTGGTTTTTAAACGACCTGTTCCGAAGTTTTAGCTCTCAAGAGTTCCCCTGATTACTCACCCGAACTTTCAAAATAACATGAAAAAGACCGAAATATCATATCAGAAAGTCTTTGCAAAAATGCTTCCCTCCAGTAAAAAAGGATTGCCATATAATCTATGCTGCCAGCCAACAACCGCAAACACCGCCAATATCCGTTAATGGTAATCCCTTCTCTACGCACCGCTTTTGCACTTGACTTGTAAATCGTTTTCGAAATCTATACTCCTTCGAAGTCAGCCAAAAGCAGTCTGTAAGTAAATTGAGGTACCAGTTGAAATGCATTTTCTCCCATTTACCACTTTCTTTGCCAACGATAAGAATCAATTTACGAACACCGTGAACAATTATTATCTTCTTCTTTTTTTTTTGTTCAACAACCAACGTTCTTCTCATACGCACTTTTGCGAGCTCCTTCATTTCTGGGTCAAACTTATACAATGGTCGTTGTACTCACAGTCGTCGTCGTCGTTGGTGCGCTTTTGTTGTTTTTATCGTCACCTCTTTACAGCGCTTGCTTCTCGGTACACACACAAACAACAAGTTCCTGCATTACCAAGTTGTAAGCAGCTACAGTAGCGCCGACGTGCCCAGCAACAAATTGCTGCTTACCGAATTGGTATAACAACATGTTTGCTATGCGGTCGAGCGCTCTGCTTTGCCAATCAAATTTCTTAAACATAATAAGAATAGCAATAATATGGAGCAGCAGCAGCACCAAACCCGTCGTCCCCTTTCCATACCTTTACTTGCTCTCAATTTGCAGCTCCCACTCATTCACTCACTTAATATGAAAATATTGATTCTCTCTCATGCTCTTTTTCGCTTGTTATATTTGTTTTTGTTTTTGTTTGTAGAATGCCATTGCGTTACGTTATCGTTGAAAATAAAAGTGCATTTGCTGCGCCCCCATTTCCAGTCTCTTGCTTCGTTCAGCCCCTCATCCAAGCTTAGTTGGCACGTCAACTTACTAACGGCTCATGAGCTTGGGAAAGCATACAACACAATCGTCACTACACAAGTAAACGACGAGCATACATACATACGTTCGTGGTGATTTGATGTCGTGCATATGATGTCGTTTGGGCTTTGCTGCTTTTTGTAGGTTACAGTGTTTAAATTGGAATAAAGATTCTCGAAGTGCCAGAATCTATAGATTAGGGATAAGAGAACACGCGTCGGCAAATCGATTGCCAAAAGAAACGATGCGCAATATCGATTAAAATTATTTATCGATTTTTATCATCCATCAATTTTTTTACAAAAAAAACTGCCTTTTCGATTAGTAAAAATATATCATGTTTAGTTAAGCAAAGTGAGAATAGTTAGAGACAATAAAAACTCTAAAGCGATGATTATTTGAAAAAAAAAAAAAATCGATTACAAAAAATCGAAAATTTATAAAATTAATCGATTAAAGGAAAACTCGTTCAAAATCCTACTATATTTAGACACATTTTTACTGAATATGTAGTAGATTTTTAGGTTAAGAAAAATATCGATTTTAAAAAAATTATCAATTCAAGTAAAAATCGATTATTTTTTATTCAGCTCACAAGCTGAGTCACTGACTTTTTGATTTAGAGAAATATCGATTTTTGAAAGACAACTATCGATAATAGTAAACATATATTTTGAATAATTAAATCGAGTGTGTTATTTATTCACAACCCATCTATAGATGCGCACTTCTACTGAATAATCGATATTTTTAGTTTTTCGCTATGTATAGATTTAAAAAAAAATTGATATTAGTAAAAATGTATTATGAATAGTAAAGTAAATAACAAAAGGCGATAAATCAATTTAAAATATCGACAATAAAAAATAATCGACTCAACTAAAAATCGATTTTTTTTACAACTTCTGTATAGATACTTTACGTATTAATTATGCAATTCTTTTAAACAAATATCGATTTTTAAAGAAAATAATCGATAAGTCTCGGTTCTAATTTTTATTCCGGAATTTTTTTTTTATTCCTAAAAAAAATTATGGATTAAAAAAAAACTCTCCTTGGGGGAAAATGACGAACCAGATACCCCAATCCCCAAGCTCTGCTGGCTTTTGAGACTATTGAAGGTACATCGAACTTCAAGGGGTTAAAGGCAAACAAGACTTACTACAATTTTGCCATTGAAAATGTATTAAACGCACCACTGTACATACTACCCGACTGTGCAGTTCAACTTCATTCGGCTGCTCTCTACAACACTACAAATCACCGGTATCAGCCTATTGCTGCTCGGTCGTTCGTAAACGAATTCGTGCAATAACACAGTAACCGATTCGTTTATATTTATGTATGAATGAATGTATGTATGTTGTTGCATGAAAAATGTATGTATGTATGTAAAAATAAAATAAGACGACGACATTGTTGTTATCAGTCGAGTTGATTAAGTCATTACTGCAATGCTAAGAGGCAACATAACAAAATATTGACAGAGGCATTTGAAAATATGTTCATTGCCAAATATTTTTATACCAGCAGTACTGGTGCAGAGGGTGTTATAATTGCGTATATATCACGGTGGTTTATAATAGCTTTAAGGGATCTGTTTTTGTTTACATTTTATTGAATTTGTTGTTATAATTTATTTTTTTTAATTTTTAGATTTTCTAAACTTTTTTCTATTTATTCTTAATTCTGTTCCATATTTTTTTTTATTTTTTGTTCCCCGAAAACTTATATACTTCTACCCCCTCTTCATCTTCTTGTTGTTGTTGCAACCTTACTGCATTTCACTCTATTGCTCTCGTTCCAGACCGAAATTACTATCAACGTATTCTAACTGTAGTCCTAGTGAACTTACAGTTTCTTTGCTCTTCTTATTACTACAAACTTTTCCCTCCTACTTTGGCTGTTATTTTCTTCTATTTTATAAAATTTTCTTACTAAACCTTTTGCTTGTAATTTTTTTTATACATATTTTTGGCACATTTGATCTTTGTTTATTTGTATTTCTTATACTTTTTTTTGTTGGAACATTTTTATTTTTTTGTATCTGCTTTATTCCTTTCTTACAATTTTTTTCGCCATACCTCAATACCCCATTAATTTTTTACTTTTTTTCCTTTTCCTCCAAGTTTTTATTATTTATTTTTTCTGTTGCTTTGTTTGTCTTTCTTTTTACTTTTATTATTTATTTTTATCTAGGTACATTTTTATTTAAATTTTTTTTTGATGCTTTTATTTTCATTTTTCCAAATAATTTTTTTTTTATAAATTTTATTGATACTTTTGCATTTTTTGTTACTATTTTTTATTTTTAAATGTTTTTTTGATAGCTTTATTTTAATTTTTCCAAATAAATTTTTTTTTTATAAATTTATTGTTCTTTTTTGGGTTTTTTGTATATTACTTTATTTCATTAAATTTTTTTTTGTATTTTTTTTTATATGTTTTGAATTTTTTTTTAAGTTTGCGAATCAACTTTTCGGTTGTTAGTACTAAAAAATAACTTTTTTTGCTTTAAAAATTTTTTTTTTAATTTTTTAATTTTTTTCCTCCTGTTTTAAATTTTGTTTTTCTAATTTTTCATCTCCTTTTTTCTATGTTTATTTCTGTTTTTTTTTTTTAATTTCTGGCTCCTTATTCTTTTTTTTTTTGTCTTATATGTTCTTTTGATACATTTTTTATTTTTTTCTAATTAATTTTTTGCTACCTTTTTTACTTATGAAATTGTTTCTACAACAGACATACGCACATACACATTAATTTTTAATTATTTGATTGATTGCGAAGATACTTCTCCTCTTCCAATTGATTACAAGCAATTTGAAAAAATAGTTACAAGCAATACAATATTAATTAGATCTAAACGACAATGTTTTATTACCCTATTATTAGTCATTAGGTGCATACATATGTACACTTACATAAGTTTAAATGTTTTTGTTTTTGAGTTGTATTTTATGACTTCGCTGCATATTCACCTCGATTGTAAAACTCTATATTTTATGTTTCGCAATTTTTTTTCTTATTTATTTTTTTTTTGTTGCTAAAATGCAATTGTTTGTAGTTTGTAATTGAGCTGGTTATATGTGTGAGGGTGTGTTTGGCGTCGATAAATTCATAAAATCCAAACCCTAATTATGTATTGAAGAACAAACGCTTCCGCTTACGTAAACACAATAATAGACAGTAAGTCTTTTCTTAAGAAAGCTCATTATTTGTTTTCTGTAAGAAATATTTATCCATAAGAGTAGATTGAAATTTTCTAAAGTTGGGACTTCTGAGAGAATCATCAACGAACGAGATATTCCAATTGTATTTCAGAAAGCCGCCAGTTTTATTTCAGAATAGGTCAAATGTATTTCAGAAGAACTCAAATGTATTTCAGTTTTCAAAAATTTACTTTAGAAAAGCTCAATTTTATTTCAGAAATGGTCAAATGTATTTCAGTTTTTCAAAATTTGTTTCAGAAAACCCTCAGTTATATTTCAGAATAGGTAAAATATATTTCAGAAGAAGTCAATTATATTTCAGTTTTATAAAGTTTTTTTTTTAAGAAAACCTAGAGTAAGTTACCTGCAGCTTCGTAGGCTCTTACATGACTAAACTTTTTGTATTCATCTAAAGACGCGAGTATTTTTAGAGTTGTGTTGTTGTTGTTGTTGTTTTAACAACAAAATCACTCTCCGAAGGTTTTGGGGAGTGTTGTCGAAATAACAGTCCTTGGCCGGATATGAATCCGGTACGCTCCGGTACTCCCTTGCGGTACTGCCCGACTGTCGTGGGAGCGATTTGGTATGACCAGTGCAACCTTCTAGGTCATGTCATCCCTCCTTCCGAAAGGAAAGAGAAGATGGGTAATGAGAGGTGGGAGGCATCATATCCGTAGATCAACCATCGAGTTGCACATCATTACCTTTGTGCATATTGGTCGCCTCTTACGACCGGTATGCCTACCGCGGGCATATTCTAAGCCCCAACCCGCAGGAGCCAGTATTTAGAGTCAAATAACTTACCTTATGAAAAGAAAATCCAACGCTGCAAAAGAAATGCCCGCGTCATTACCCAAAAGGCCTGGAAGAGAAAGAAATTGAATGCTAAATTAAAGAGAAAAATAATGTTAGAATAAATCACTAAAAAAAATTAAGCTCTAAAGAATTTGAATGTAATTTTTGTTTGATAGTGGAATGTGTTTTTTTCGTTGTTGTATTAACGAGTACTTTGCCGTAAATCAATCCGGTAAGCTTCGTCAGTAGCACCTCTTACTCTGTTGCCCACGAAGAAAGCTTCTCTTCTAGAGCTTCTTCATTCATTGGCCTAATATGATCCAACGAGCGAAGTGCTTGTGATGTGTGTCGCTACTACACAACTTTAACCCACAGTCCATGTGTCCCAGCCAAAGACCCAGAGAGGCCTGACCTTAATTCCTCGAGAGAGAACTTTACTGCTGCATTGACGTTAAGTTCACTGAGAGCGCATTAGCTGTAAGTGTACGAGTTCGAGTTAATCTGCTATGACGCGCGCCGTTATATGGCGTGCGTACCACGACAACACGCGACTTCACCCGAAGGTTGCATAACAAACGCGGCAACCAACAACAACAATTGCGCAGTGACAAGCGTTTGTTTGATAACAATCACACACAGAACTCAAGCCATAAAACTCAAATTAACAGCCAAGTCCAAGGATTTTGTTAGCGCGCATTGACCAAACGTGTGGCGCGCTGTCAAAGCGCAGCGCAATGAGGGTGCTAGAACAATTCTTGTTTTCTCTGACAGCAACAACAAACAACACAAGCCGCGCTTGACACTCTCACAACCCAGAGCGCGCGTTGCGCTTAGCTGTAACAACTGGTCAGCTGCTCGCCAGCGCATTGACGACGTCAGCAAGAACAGCAACCAATTGCAACCATGCGCACTCCCGTCAATTGCACTTAATTGCCTTTGGCGCATGCCCGACATTCTTGGCTACTGTTTGCGGAACGCTTAAGCACGTTCTAAGCGGGTGTCTGTCGTTGACGTTGCGTCGTTTATGATAATGCTAATTTGTAAGACATATATTAATTTAATAACGGTACATCGTGTGCGAATTTACATACGGGTATGGCAAGAACAAGAATAAACATAGACTAACTTACTTGTACATTTATGAAATTAAAGTGATTGGTTGGACTATTTTCATTACCATTCTGTATACAGGGTGTGGCCTTTATGACTGCCACTTTAATGTCATTTGAGCGCGCTTAACATAGTCGTAAAAGCCTTGCCAATTATGCTGTTCTGGGAGATTTCAAGGTTCTTTTGACAGCTAATGGCTTTCATGGTCTTATCGCTGATCTACAATTAAAGTGACTATTGCAGGTGGCCATAAGTGTGTTGACTAGGAGTTGCATGGTGGGTTGGAGATTTTTCTGTGGAAAAGACGTTAGGTCATGGACTGCTTATGAGGGTCAGAGGTAGGAGGAGAATAGTTAGAAGGTAATTAGAGAGTACATAGATAACTAGTAGGACGACAAGAAAATGTTGCAACAAAAATAAATAAAATGGTTGCTCTTTCCCAGCCTCTGCTTTCAAACATCCTCATCTCAAAGCACAAGTTCTCATAGTTAGCTGTGCCCTATCGATGAGAGCTTTCCTACCCATTAAGACTGCCGTGAGCACCACCGATCTATACAAATAAGTAGCTTCATCTTTGTTATTTGCCATTTTATTTTGCTTTATTTATTACCAAATTGCTTAAATGATTATATTCGCATTTCAAACAATTTTACACGCATTGTCTGAGAGCAAGTTTTTGTCTTCTTCTTTTTGTAGTTTTAGCAAAAGCGGTGTTGTTGACTAATTTTTTATGGTTATGTGTTTTCTTTTTATTTTAACTTTGCCACAGCTACATACATATGTTGTTGTAGCTTTTACAAATATATTTATATATTTAGAAAAGTTTTTTTTTCTTTTATAATTTTCAATGTCAAAGTTATGCCAATTAACATATACCGTTATGTTAAATCTAAAATATGTCTTTATGCGTTTCTTTTTTATTAGCGAAGATAAACGCTAAACATAAATCATGACACAGTCGCATGAGGAAGCGAAAAATAATATGTATATTGTATTTTACGTTTGAAGTGGATTAAATTCATTAGATGAGGCTTAAGCTTATTAAAAGCTATATTTATAAAACGTATAAGTAAGTGTTGTTTCATCAGATATATGTATGTACATATGTATACAAGCTATAAATATCTTGTTTCGAAACTCGTAAGAAGAGATAAATATGTAATATAGGTTGGCGCAGCAAACTACTTAGAAAAATACTGAAAAGCACTCTGTAACATATTAGGTCAATTTCGAATTTTCGAACATCAACTTCGAATTTTCGAAAATTAAATCTCGCACTTTTCTGGAATGAACTTCATACACTCGAAGTTAAACATCACATTTTAGAAAGAATTTGCGCATGAAGCATAATTTCGAAAATCAATTTCGAATTTTTCGAACATTAAATCCCAACTTTCTAATAATCAAAGTACTATAGTTGTTACTTTCAATCGATTTATTTTGATTTAGTCAAATTTTGAATTCTTGAAACTTTGCGTGGATTATTGATTAAAAAAAAGTTTTTACTTAATTGGGAATTTTCGAACAATATTTTTCAATATATAACCACTTTTTATTTATTTTTTTCTCGCAGTCCACGCCCAAATTAATACCCTGCCACTAGCTTTATTTTCGTCATTTAGCTGATTCATGCTCATATTATTCACACAGCTGACATAGTTTTTAAGTTCGAAAAAAATAATTTCTAACCCCATTAAGAAATAATTTTTCAAGTAAAAAATCGATGTCATGGCTTTTTGGTGGCACATTTCAATATCGTTTCGAAAGAAGATTAATTTCAAAAAGAAATGAATACAAATGCCCACCTGAATTCATTTTGACATAGTGACGCCTAAAAATAGCCAGCAAAGGAAAGAAAAGGTAGGCGTGTGGACGAGAACTTTAGGCAAATGGCAATGCCACATTTAAATTCTTTTCTTTTTTTTTTCAATATACAAAACTGACAAGAGCAATGTGAAATCGAAAAAAAACTAGAGTACCGCTAGGGCAACAATAAAGCACAGGAACAAACAACAACAAGCTTAATTTCAAGCACTCGCCCACCCAAAAGTAAATATATTTAATTTACTTTATTTACATTCTACATTTCTGGGTCAATTTTGACAGTTTGCTTTCGAAGCAAGAAGAAATACAAAAAATACAAAAAAAAATTAAAAAGGCAACCAAAAAACACAACAACAAATACTAGGTGAGCTATACGATCACTGCTTTGCTCGCGTAGATAGCGAACGAGCGCGCGTTTACGAAAGATCATTCTTGCTTGACAAACAACAAAGTTGCCAAGAACTTGAAAACGTTGCCTTAGCGAAGATATTGAAAATTAAAAAAAAAAACAAAAAAAAAAAAATAACAGCAAAGTCAAAGTAGTTTAACTACATAGCTACACAAATATAAACAATAAGTAAATAAAACACTGAAAGAATTCTAAGAAGCGGTGAGAAATTAAAAAAAAGGTGCGTTAAGCATAATTTGACAATGTATTTAGTTTTTGTTACAGGAAAATAATTTCGGCTGTCGTATTTATAACATTTAGCTTGATTAAAGCTAACTTCGAATTTTCGAACATCAACTTCGAAAATTTCGAACATGAAAAATTAACATAAAAATATATTTTTTAATGTAACTAAGTGTTGTGAGTTGGAAATGAAGTTCCGAAAACGGAATTCGAAAGTTTTGAAAGTGATAAATTCAATAAAATAAATAGCCCTATTCGAAGTCAGAGTTCGAATTTCTCGAAGTTTGCATTTTCACCCTAGACAAGAAATAGTTCTAAGTTGTATTTTATAGAAAAAATCTAGTTTATTTCAAATACAATTCGAAATCAATGTTCGAAATTTCAAAATTATCGTTATCGCTGAAAAGGCAAAGCATTCAACCGTTTGAAGAGGGTTAAACGCATTTTTAAGTAGAGCAATTTTCAATAGATAGGTACCTCAAAAGCTATGAATTTTGGTCGAAGTTTTTTTTAATATTTTTTTTTCGTTTTTGTTTTTTTGTTTTGCCTCTTGCTTGTTGCTAACAAAATGAATTATTATTTTAAATTGAAGTATTCGATCGTTAGGTATTTCGAAACAATAGACGAAAAGCGAAAAAATGTTGAACAACAAAATTGCTTCCGGAGAAATTAGAGCAAAAGTGACACTTCACACTTTGAGTATTATTGATTTGTTTTCGAACGCATCACACACACGCATGTCTACATGTTAGATTTATGTATGTAGTTCTACGATGAGCGTTGGAGGGGCAAGTCGTAGGTTTAGGTGACACAATGCAAATGAAAGATAATCATGCAAAGAGATAAAGTAAATAAATTATTTCGAAATTAATGTTTGAAATTTCGAAATTAATGTTCGAATTTTCGAACTTCAAAATTTTATCAAATTCGTTAAAAGTACTCAGGCAACTAACTTCTTTAAAACCCCGTGGAGCAGAAAATGCTAAATAATTCGTCAATTTTCAAAGCTTTCGAAATCAATGTTTGGAAATTAGATATTAAAAAAGTGAAAAAATTACGTTATACACCCAATATTTTTAGTAGATTTATTATTTTTTAAGTTTTTACAATTTCGAAATTAATGTTCGAAAATTCGAAGTTCATATTTTTCTAATTTGATTAGCATAAACCTCACTTTGGACTATTTTGTAATGGTACGCACTATCTTAAACTTTCGAAGTCAGGGTTAAACTGCTTTGAAATTATGTTAGAAAATTCGAAATTGCCTAAATTATATGTACATTTAGCACTGTAATACTCAGTAATTCTAAATTAAACATGCCTGTGTCTGTTGATAGTTAAGTACATAGTATATTTAAGAAACAGATGTGCCCACAACAAACACCTAAGTCATAAAATAGCACAAACAATTGTTTACAATTAGAAAATAAAAAAAAATGCTAATAAACCAAGACTCCACAGCGCGTATAATTTCTGTACATTTTTTTTTGTGAAGAAACCAAAAAAAAGAACTTCAACTGCTGCTACTGAGGTTCATTTCGGCATCGCTTTATTACTTCCAAGCAATGTTTTTGTTGTAAAGAAAGCATACGTACTCATATGCGCTGCAATGCGATAAGATTAGAACTCGCTGCTATCGATATTTTTACTTTAGTTGAAAGTATAAAAAAGAAGCATGCGAAGCATGTTTGTAGGGAATGCAGGAGAAATGAAAAAATTTGTCCAGTACTAAAGAGTTCAAAATTTTCGAAGTTGATGTTCGAAATTTCGAAATTAACTTAAGTTAATAAGCTAATAAATCTTTCTGAGGTATCTGTCGAACGTATCATAAAGCTGCTCTTAATTTATTTTCGAAACTCAATTTGTGTTCGAAATTTTCGAAGTTGCCACAATTCATTTAATTTGAGAACTGATATAAATTTTCTTCTGAGATAATTTTGGAATGTTGCACTGAAGGTGGATTTTGACAAAATTGAGTGTTCGAATTTTTCGAAAACTTCAAATATATGTAACTTCGAAAACAACAATCATTGAAAATTCTATAAAACATCATTAATGCCAGCTAATAAAACTAAATAAAATAGAAACAAAGCGGTTTTGTGAATAATTATTATCATTTCTGCATTTTCGAACATAACTTCGAAAATTTCGAACATTGAAAATTTTATGAAATATGCAAAATTACAGGCATCGCAACCAATAACAACTTCAAACAAAACGTTTTCATGAGTTTAAGGGGTGAAACCAATTTCGAAATTCTGTACTAAAATGTTTTTTTTTTTTCATAAAATACACTTTATGTGAACTTTACTAAATTTAGCAATAAGCCACACAAAATATTTAAGCATTAATACTGTTTTATGAACATCTAAGATGTTTCCCTATTAACGACCCACTGACATCGGTACTATTTTACAGTTAAACATTTATTATCATTGACATGTTTGCATTAAAACGTTTCGCAAACAATTTGGTCTGCATTGAAATGACATGTCTTCGATCACAAAGTAAACTGGACTGCCTTGAGTTGGAATGAATGACCGTACCAGCTAGTCAAGCTACTAGTCAGACCAAGTAGCCTACCTATTTTAACCTTTCCATGGCATGCAAAAATGCTAACAACAATGATTTTGGGTCAAATGTGTCCCGTACAGCAATCAAGAATTTTGTTGCTTTTATAAAGTTATATAGTTCTTACAAAATTGGTTAAAATAAGTATGATCAATGTTTTTTAAATAACTTTTTGAAAAAAAAAAAAAAAATTATATTACTTTTTTTTTCGAAAATTAAAAAAAATTATTTTCAAAGTTCCTATTTTGAAATTCACAAAAATGGTATTTTCTGCTATAAAATATCACAGCAATGGAATAATCATTTACAATGTTAAATGGTTCAAATCTGCTCCCGGTGACCAACTGAGGGTTAAGTGCATCTATTAACCAAAGCGTGAAAATCCCCACAATCAACTCTGGCAAAAAATTAGTAATAATAGAGCAATAAAAAAAAATTGAAAACCTAAGCAATCGGAAAAGTCAAAGCGCAACACATAAATACCAATAAATTATGCAAATGCAACAACAACAATCACTAAAGTAACCAACAGTTTTCAATACAGAATGTTACAGAACTGCAGAGTCGAGAAGGAAAATGTTGTGGCACTCCATGTATTGACTTGTCGGCGCTTACGGCTTAAAAGTGAATGGAGAAGGCCAGTCGGCTGGGTGATTGTGTGGACACGATAGGCGCGCAAAAGTTGGTGGCAGCCACCGGTTTCTTGACCGGTTTGCTCTGTTTTAATGGTTTTTGTTTGATGATGGAAAATCTTAAGTGAGAAATAAACAAATGGCTGGAAGGCTCATGTACAAGCCTCTGTATGCAAATGTAATAAAATGCATAAATATTAAAAATCAATTGGTTAAGGAAAATTTATATTGATTTAAATGAAAGGAATTGAATAATCGAATAGAACTAATGAGTTTATGCAGATTTATTGAATGTAGCTTAAGCCGCAGCACTTACTTTTCATATTATAGCATAGAAAATTAAATATGACAATTTCGAATTTTCGAACTTGAATTTCGAATTTTCGAACACAGTTTTTTTACTTTTCTACATGACAAAAGGTGCATTCCTTTAAAACAAGGGCAGTGATTTCCAAAACCGACTACGAAATTTTCGAACATGAAATTCGAAAGTCCAAGTCCATTTAAACTATTTTCCATACACTTTTCAGTGCACCGAATTTTCGACTATGCAAATATTATAGAGTTACATACGTAAATAGTGAAATTACACACATTCTTAAATAATTTTTAGTTTCAAGTTTTCGCAACTAGTTTTATACAATTTTGGTTTCGAACATTGAGAAATTGATTTTACTAGCTGTAATAAAAAATAGTTTGCCTTAAAATGCTCATATTTGTTGTAAGTATCGTCATTTCTATGTAAATTTATTCCTACCAAGCTCGAATTCAAAAATAGTTTATCTTCGAATTTTCGAACATGAATTTCGAAAGTTTCGAAAATGTGATTTTACAATAAATCTGAGATATTAAAACATTTGTTTCCATTTATACAAAAAATAATCGAAATTTTATTAAGTTCTTTACATTTTTTTAAGCCCAACATTTTATTAGGAAGTGTCAACGATTCGGCTACTTACATGCGCCTAACCCCTTCCTGTACTGACTATTTTATAAATTTTTATTGCATTTCGAATTATATTGCAAAATTACAATAATGCTGACCATGACATTAAACCTGAATGTTTGTTCTTTTTGCTTGTACTCGTACTTTTTTATGATTTCATTTAGTGCTTGATTGACTTATTTACCCATGATATATTCTTGTTAAAAATTGTCTTAAAAATATTAACATACTTGTATTTTACCACTTTGGTTTTTTCGATCGTTAATTGAAGTACATATGCTTCATTTTTTATTCCAAGAAAGATTTTATGTCTTTATTAAGAGAGCTGAAAGTTTAGAATAAGAGCGTCCGGGTGTCAATTAGTAAGATAATATATGGAAACCTTTCGTATAGTGCCTGATCTAATCGAATTCCTCCTCAGAACTGATACCAGTGATGTAATTAGTAGAACTCTTTCTTGTCTAATCAATTGAAGAAAAAATAAACAAGAATCAAAAACAACAAAACATCCAAGTACTTATTAACACAATCATGTTAAGTCAACATAATAAAAAAAAAATTCATAATAGATAAAGAACAAAAAAAAAGAAAACATAAAAATGAATAGAAAAAAATTCTAATCTTGATCATTGCCAGGTGCGTTTAATGCACTTTTGCCATTCGAATGCATTTAAGGTCTTAGCGTTAGGCCGGTCGCCACTCCTCACTAACACTGCAAAACGTGATTTTACTTCAAAGAGCATTACCCAGAAAACGCTGAGAGGTGATAATAGCAACTAACAAACGCTCAATGTTCTAGGAAAAAAGTTTGTGTGTGTTGGTTAGTGTTAGGTGTGAATTATATTAGGGTGCGACAGATTTCAGTAAAAAAATATTTGAAAAACATTTTTTTTTAACCCTGTAGGCCTTTTCATGTCAAAATCATCACATAGTTGGAATTTATCCCCACGATTTTTAATGCAATTTTTTCGATTTTGAAAAATATAAAATTTTCTAAAACATGAAATTTTTCAATTATTCTTTTTAAATTATTTTTTTTTGTTTGTACTTATAAGTTGAAATTATTCATTTAAAAATTCGAAAGTTGTTTTTCCCAAAATTCGGAAAAATAAACTGTGTGATTATGCATTTTGATAACTTTAGAAAAAAAATTTGAATTTTAACTAGTTCGATAACTCTTCAGCAGATTTGAAGCTTCTTACCTTAAGTCTGAAGTTTTGAACTTAATTTTTATACCCAGCGTACTAGTACTAGTACAAGACTATTATAATTTTGTCCACATAACGGTACTATGTAACGGCGCAAAATAATCGAGCTAGATATAGGGTTCCATATATGAAAGTTCTTAGGTTGAAAAGAGGAATTGATTAAGGCATGTCCGTCCGTCCGTCTGTCCGTCCGTGTACACGATAACTTGAGTAAAAATTGAGATATTCGCATGAAATTTGGTACACAGGTTACTTTCTGGCCAAGGCAGGTTGGTGTTTAAAATGGGCGAAATCGGATGATAACCACGCCCCCTTTTTTGATATAGAAAATTTCAAATGAGATTCTAGGGCCTATATCATTGCCAAGTCATGGTATTAGTATCTCGTTCTGAAAACTAACGCTGGGTATTTAATGTTCGGTTCACTCGAACTTAGACTTCCTTACTTGTTTTTGACTTACGAATATTCCGTTTTATATTGGGATTTTTAATGCATTTCTTTTTTTTTAATTTTATTTAGACTTTGAAATTTTTGAGTTCCAAACCTATTTTGGATTTATATTTTGGAGCTGTGAAATTTTTATCTCGCATTGAAAACTTTTAAGTTTGGATTTTGGGTTTTTGTATTTCATTGTTTTAACTTTTAGTTTTTAAATTTGAAGCTTGAGTTTGAAATCTGATGCTTTTGATTTTTAAGTCAATATTAAAATTTGCCTAGAAAAAATAATTTGGTGGAGCTGAAATTTCAATTTTAAATTTTCGAGTTTTTTAGTTTGAACTTGGAAACTATGTACATATATTGCTATTTTTGACTTATGAACTTTCCATTTTGTATTGAAATTAATTTTTTTTTTATATATGTATATATTTTTTTAATTTTTTTAAATTTTTTTTTTAATATTTTATTTTTTTATTTTTTTTTTATATTTAATTTTTTTATTTTTTTTTATTATAAAAAATTTTGAGTTTTGGGTTTTCATTTTGGAGCTGTAATATTTCTATTTAACATTGATTTTGAATTTGTGGGCTTCAAGTCAAGATTTAAATTTTAAATTATAAATTAAGACAAAAATATATTTGAATGATCTGAACTTAAAGTTTTTAAGTTTTTGAGTTTCAATTTGAATTTGGAAACCGAATTGTTATTTTTCACATGGTAATTTTCAATTTGATATTGTGATTTTTTTTATTACTTTTTTTAAATTTTTTTTTTTAGAATCTAAATCTTTGAGTTCCAAACCTGATGTGATTTTCAAGCCAAAATTTGAGTTTTAATTTGAATTTGGAAACCGAATTCTTATTTTTGATATGAAAATTTTGCATTTTATACTGTCATTTGTTTATAAAATTAAAAAAAAATTTTTTTTTAATATTTTAATATTAAAATTTTAAAAATTTTGTTTCTTTCTAATTTTTTTTTAAATTTGACATTTTTGACTAGCAAACTTGAATTTGAGACTTACATATATATGGAGCTGAGAATTTACTATTTTTTATAGTAATTTTTTTTTGGTTTTTGGAATTTTTAGTTGTGAACTCGATTTTTATAGTTATAAGTTTGGATTCAATATTTGTTTCATCAAATTTTTTCGAAATTAATTATTTAGCTCGAATGCACTTTTCTATTTAAATGCGTGCTAATGAGTTGCTATTAGTTAATAACTCAATAACAACAACAACAACAACAATAAAGAAGTGCAATAAAAGCAAATATCATAAAAGTAAATATTTCAATGTCAATTTATTGCCGGCATTGTCGACGTTGAATTAACGCTGGCTTTGCGTGTGCGATCAACTGTATTTAATAGTTTAGCCTAGACCCCGGACACGGTCCTGAGCTACAAAGCTGAGAATATTTCTAAATATGAGACTGATGAGCTAGCGAATAGAGTATTTAATAAAGCGCATAAACGCACACAACAAAAAACCAAAAGAAAAAAAAAAGACGACAATTAAATAAAGCGCACGCCGATATGAGCTTAGAACAAGTTTAGAACTCATTTGCGTTCAATGATGGAGAGCAAGAGAGTAGGCACGGACGGGAGTGAGTGGCTGTGTGAATGCGCGCTCAACACGCTGCAATGCGTTGCCAATGCTCAAGGATAACAGGTTGAGGTTGATTATTGCACTCACTTGCAGCGCATACGCTTCCCTTTAACCCGCTAACGCCCCGAGTAGTATTTTGCTTGTCATTTGTGATTATTATTAGTTTCCGTCGCGTATTTTGAAATGTTTTATTATTGTTGTTGTTGCTTGCATTGTCATAGCAAATTAATTATCTATCAATTACGAATTTGTAATGCTTAACGCAAAGAAAGCCAACTTATTAGCTAACGAATGTCAAACGAAATAGAAACAAAAACAAAACTGCCATAAAGGTGTTCGAGTCAAAGCAATTGACTTGAGTATTGAACGAGGGACGTCAGACATGCACATACTAAACACTTTTGTGTGCATGTGCTGGTGTAAGACAAATTGAAATGCAACAATGCAGGCGACGACGACGACGACTTAAGTGCTGTTTAACGGTATTTTATGCTAATTTTTGACATTGAACTTAAGCTTGGAAAGAAAGATTCAACAATTACATAGCAAAAAAATACGACAAATAAGAATAATAATTATTACAAGCTAACAAAAACAACAACAGAAACAACACCATACATAAGAACAACTTTTCTATCGGCGACGACTTGCAAATGCATTCTCTATCGCACTTATGAATGATTAAGTATTGGCATTTAGCAAGCAATGGAAGGCGGATGTCAGACGATTTGGACACATTAAAAATTACTCTTATTGTTGTTGCTCACTTCTTTCTAGTTTACACATCTTTTCATGTTTCGCACGTCGGCCACATGCCGTTTTAGAGGTCAACTAGACTATATTTGCACGGCTTAGAACAAAAGCAAGGCAGGGAAGGTAGACAATATTAAAAAAAAATAAAAAAAAAATAAAAACCATATAGCATGCAGCAAACAAGAATACCATCATACAACAACAACAGCAACAATAGAAACTAGTAAACATATTTTGAGGTGTTGTTCAATTCAGCTAATAAAAAATATTCGCAGTTGACATCCATAATAGCTGCATGGTAACAGCTTTTGTTGGCGGTCATGCTTTATTTTGGCACAGAAGATGCAAATAGAGAACAATTTTAACTGTTCCCAAAAACTCTTCCCACCTTCTAAATGTTCCCATTTCACTTCATCATGTATTTTTTATCAAGGCTAACAAAAATTATTCAAAAATAAGACTTCAAGTGCACTTATTTTCACCGAAAATCTGTTCCCAGCTGCATAACTTAAGCTCACCAATGCTATTATTGCCTATTTCCAACCAGTTACCGCAGACAGCTATGCTTTATTGCGGTTTCTTCACACAATATAATAAATTCGCAAAAGATTCAAATAGAAAACAAGACTAACTGTTCCCAACAACTGTACCCACTTCCTAACTGTACCCATTTTACTATTTCCAGCACATTTTCTTTAGTCTAACAAGGATATGAAAAGATAACATTTCAAGTGCAGTTGTATTCACTATAAAACTGTTCCCAGTTACATTGATGAGTCATCTTATGTTGTTGTCAGCAAAACTAGGATCAGCTTGTTCTAGTTACAGCAAATCAGTTGTTTCAAAATGACTGAAACTTATACTTTTACTATTAAATCTTATTTCGGCAACACTGTTCCCGATCAAAAACTGTTCGCAAATGTGTTCTTATTTTCTAACTGATCCCAGTTTGTATTTTTTCCACTATTTGCTATAAAATATTATATTTGACAAAACTGTTCTCCATTAAAAACTGTTACCAGTTAGAAACTGTTCTCAATGCTAATTTGTTCTACTATTGCTCCAAAGTTTAATTTTTGAAAGTATGTTCCCAACTAAAATTATCACCAAATGTGTTCTCCCTTCCCTTTTTTATTTCCCATCGGTGGTTTTTCGATATTCACTAATTAATAGCAAATCTGTTCTCAATTAAAAACTGTTCCCAAATAGTTTCCTACTAGGCCAGTAACTATACTTTAAACTAAACTTTACATACATAGAAAAACTGCTTCCAAAAAAAACTGTTCCCAGAAAGTATATTCCTTTAATGAGCTAGGCAACATCAAATTTAAGAAATCATCTCGTCTCTCAATCTACTTATTTAGATGAACCTAGCCATGTCAAAAGGGAAACCAAGCTCATATTTATCGTTCTGTCACCTCAGCAGGGAAAACTGTATTTGATGTGTTTTTCCGTTCCATATGCTCATGTTTACCTAATTTTCCCCCCTTACGCCTCCACATGAACTCTTGCATTACGTAGTCACATTCATGTCACCTTCAACTATTTAGCCCAGTTCAATGCACCGTCCAAAGCAAGATGAGCATCGAGGTCAACCAGAACATTCCAAACGACAATGTGCAAGTAAATGTAAAATCACAAACAAACATGAAGAGCTTGCTGTGGAAAATGTTGGGCTGGGTAAAAAGTTACAAATTTGTGGAACAACGCCCTATAGGTATGGTATGTAAGCGCTGCTGGATACTACCTGGGTTATATGTACAAAATGGAAATTGAAGATACACGCAGTAACAACGTGGCTGCGGGAAAGTGCAAGTGGTTATTGAACTATGACCTTAATTTTAAAAGCGCTGCGACAAGCAAACAACAGCTGAGCTGCAGATGAGCTGGACAAAGTTTATGTGAGATGCGCACTTTAAGCGACAACGGTTGGTGAGGGGGGAAATTGTGCAGAAATGAGGTTATGTGGCAGGGGAAGATGAAGAGTTGTAGGGCAGGTAGCCGAGGGCGAAGCGGACACCACAAATTTTGCAGACAGACAAAAGTGTATGCTTGTTATATTAGGGTGTTTCAAAGCTAAAAGAAGGAACTTTGAGGCAATATCCGGAATAAAAAAGAACATGTAGCAAGAAAAAGTTAAAAAGCATCAGAAAACAAGGAACAAGATTAGAGAATCAGATATCCGGTAAAGGTTAGAGAACAAGAGATCAAATTATAAAAGAATAGTGACAAACAAACAACGAACCAGCAAAAAAAATGCAATCATTTGAAGGGAACAAAAAATAGAATCAGTTAAGAACTATCAGAACTGGATTGAATAAGTCCCAAATATGCAGTAAGAAAATTAGAAATTAGAGATAAGAAATCATCAAGCGTTAAGAAGCACGATTCGAGAATCGAAGAGACATAATTAAGGAACCAGCCATTAAGTATCTAGCATGAGGATCGGAAGTAAAGAAATAGGGGCTAATAATAAAGTCTAAGGTTCATGCGTTAGGCGTCCAGAAATTAAAACCATTAATCAAGAAACCATTTCATTTCACAAAAAGCAGGGACCAAGAGTAAAAGAAAAAACAATAATGAAGATACAAGAGTAAAAAAGATAAAAAACAATTTTCAAACAATCCTCAACAAAAGCAAGGAACATATACAAAGATCAAGATTAATGATAAAGAAACATTGGCTAAGAAATTAAAAACATTTATAAAGAAACAATAGTCGACAGAAAAGGAACATGGGAATAAAGTAACATGATCAAAACAGAACCAAACAAGAATCAAAAACCATGAGCACAAAAAATGGGACTCGTAATTGATGGTCATAAAGAATAAGCATCAAAAATAAAGAATCTACAATAAAAACGCAATCAGCAAGAACTTTTAACAAGAATAAGCTTTAGAAAATATGGAAACAGAATGGCAGACCTAGGTGGATGAGAATTTTTAATTATTCCTGGATATGTAGTGAGTGCCGCTGAAAATACCCCACTCGATTTTTCTAATGTATTTTGAAAAATTCTTTAACTAAAATTCATGTGCTAGTTTCACATATAAGTGTTGATTTTTTTTATCATGAAAATCTGTGAACTAGTGTTTCCAAGTTAAAGGAAAAATTCCTAAAACTCGGGTTTGACATTTTGTAATTTGAAGCCAGAATCTCAAAATGATTTCTGAGTATGGAGTATGCAGTTCTATATCTCATGAAATTCTAGTCTCACGAAGTGTAAGTCTCAATCCTCTTGAAAAGCCGGTAGATTTTTGGAAATTTTTTTCGAGTGTTTGATGTTTTGTCCATACAATTTGAATTACTCTGACAAGTTCTTATAGACACCCTAATGAAAAGTGCGTTTGCTAAGTCTATCAGTCCATCTACAACTACACATCTCTTTGCAGAAGCTGTGTCGCTGCAAAATTTGGCAATGACATTATCCCCGGGATGCACAGCTAAAGCATGTAACTGCACGCATCTACAGAGGGAGACGGCAGAAAGGAACTATTGTTCGAGAAACGGCAACTGAATGGAATGGCGCGCAGATTGAACTTGCACTTGCCAAAAATTTGCCGAATGCTGCAGCAGCCACAACAGAAAAAGAATAACAAAAATATATTATACGGCTACAGCCGCATATTTCTGCAAAGCAGAGATGATTTTGAGTGCAGATGAGAAAGTAGTAAAAATACTAGACAAAAGCTGCGTTGAGGGTATGGTTGAGGAACAACGATGTTTGTATAAATTGGGTGGGGCTTAGAGGAAGGGGCATTGCAGCAGAATTAATGCAAGAAAATAGAAAGCAAAAGGTGTTAGAGAGTATCAGAGCACGAGGCGATGCAGCGGCAACGTTGCGCGTCTGCCAAAGCATGGCGCTAAAGCCAGCGACTTTGACTGCACTGACCTGCCGCAATGCGTTTGATGTTGACAGCCAAAGCGCCGAGCTGACGCACACACACACATAGATGTGAGCGCGCGCATACGAAAACGAACGCACTCGCTGTGAACGAAGCTTGAGCGCTGCCGCTAACAACGTTAGCTATAGGCGCGCTTACCGAAAATACGACTCGGTTGGGGGTTGGAATAGATAGATAGAATACAGAGGTAGGCGCGCTGGGAGAATGATTGCACGATTTTATATACATACATAACTAAGTCACATTTTCCAAGGCAACTTGCCACATGAAGTTCAACGTCCGAGTGCCATATACCGTTGTGAGTCCAAGGACACAAACAAAGCAGCCGAATAAGCGTATAAGTGCACTAGCGCACACACACACACACATAGTGCTAGGCGCGCGCGCTCTCATACAACGACAAAGCGCATACAGGCAATTGTGAGCGTCCTGTCGGCGCTGTATATCAACACATACACATACTTATGGTATGCGCGCTTGTGTTTGTGTATGTATGTGTGTGTTGTGGCTTGCAGTTTTACGTTTTCACAATTTAACTGTTATCCTTTTTTATTATTCGAATGCCAAGCGTATATTACCTTGTAAAAGTCGTTGACTGCCATAGTCAACGTGTGTGTGTGTGTTTGTGTGTAGTTTTATATCCTTTATTTAAACTGTAACTGGGTCAGTGGTGAAAAATATTGGCGTCACTTGGCTTTCACAATCGATGCGAGTGGCAGGCTGAGCGCATATATAGACACACACACATACATATCTAGATATAATAATAATAAATGCATAAATACACACACACACACCTATACATACATACATATTTGATAAATATGTATATATATCTGTGTATTAGTTCACTTTCACTGTTGTTGTTTTTGCTTGTTGTATGTGTGGCACGCTGATGACTTGCCGTGGCGTCTATTTTGGTGCATTGTTCGGTGTCATGGCAAGTCAAGCGTTGTGCGCCACAAATACAAATGTTGATGTGAATGCGTGTGTGCGAAGCAAGAATAACAACAAATGTGAAAAATACTCAACTCAAGGCAAGTTGCGGGAAATTGTAGAAAATAAATTAAGTGTGTGCCAATTGGAAATGGGCGTACAATGTGGCACAGTCAGTAGAATGAAATATGGAGTTTTGCTCCCGTTCGAGCTTGTTTTTTAGTTTGTATTGAGCTGTAGTAAAAAATTTTAAATAAATCGCGACTCTAAAATTTTAATTTACAAAAACTTAACAAGTAAAAAAAATGGAATTTTGTTCTAAAAAAAATTCTTACAAAAATTCCGTAAAAAAAAATTATTTTATTTTAAACTAATTTAATTTTGTTTGAAAAAAAAATTCTTACAAAAATTTCCGAAAAAAAATTATTTTATGTTAAACTAATTTAACTTTGTTTTAAAAAACAAATTCTTACGAAAATTAAAAAAATTTTAAATAATAAAGTTTCACAAAAAAGAAATATTTTTCAGCCATACAAAGAAAAAAATATAAGAAAACTAAAAAACATAATTGACAAAAATTTAAAAAAAAAAAATTTTATTTTAAACTAATTCAATTTTGTTCGAAAAAAATTTCTTCCAAAAATTAACTATTTTTAAAATAACAAATTTTGATTGCTATTTCCAAAACATGCATTTAAAAAAGTTTCACAAAAAAATATTTTTCATTCATACAAAGACAAAACTGTCAGAAAACTAAAAAAAAGCTAATAAATTTACAAAAAAAAAATTTATTTAAACTATTTTCTGATATTTTGTCTAGAAAAAAAAATATACAAAAAAAAAATAAAAATAAAACTGTTAAAATAAACAGGAAACCTGAACAAATTTTTCACAAAATTAAAAAAATTAAATTAAGAAAAACCTTTCCCAAACAGAAAAATTTTCTTTATGAAGAGTTAGAAAACATTTAAGAAAATTTAAATTTTAAATATTCGAATAAAAATAGTTTTCGATATTTAAAGAATAAAAAAAAATATTTTTTTAGGAATATTAACAAAAATGTCAAAATATATTTTTTTGATTTACAAAATTTTTTCTTACATTTTTTTTATTAAAAAAATATTTTTCTTCCATGAAATGATTTTTTTTTTTAATTTTTTTTTCCATTTTTTTTCTTTTACAAAAATATTTTTCTTCCATGAAATGAACATCCGTAAAAGATTTTTTCTGAGCACTTCATGCATATGTTTTTAATAGAAAATAACAAACTAAATTTAAAAAAGTTTTAACCTTGTTTGAAAAAAATTTTCACAAAAATTTTAGTTATTTAGTTTAAAAATTTTTGTCTGCAAGTAATTAAAAAATATTTTGAATTTTTACATAATGACATTAGTCTAAATAATTGTTTTAAAATTTATTAAGATGCAATTCTTTTCCAAAAATATTTCTTCACAACAATTAAAAAAATTATGTGTAAAAACGAGTTTTTGAAAAGATTTTTTTTTTCAATTTCAAATTTTTTACAAAAATTTAAATAAAAGTTTTTTCAAAAATTTCTTTGTTTTAATTTTAAATTTTTGTTGAAGTTTCTTTAAAAAAATTTTTTAAATTTTATGTTCCGCACAAAAATAAAAGCAAAAAAATTAATTATGCAAGCCCAAAATTTGTTTCAGCGCTCTGAAGTATGAAAAGAATAAAATATATGCCTCATAAAAAACAGTTTGAAAAAATTTTGAAAAATTCTTTAGGAAAAAAAGATTTCAAACAAATTCGAGCAGGACAATATCAGTTCCGCTGGTCTCCTAAAACTTTGTAATGCCATGGGATTTATTATACGTGGCACATTAATTGCTTTGCTGCGCCTGGTGATATTTCATGTCACGAACTGGAAATAGTTAAGTTTGCGTTGTTGTGATGTTCCCAATTAAATACACATGCATACATAGCCATCACTGCACCAACAAAATTACAAATACATGAGCAACAAGGTAATATACATACAAGTATTGTCGTGTCTGTTGTCCGACCGCAACCCAGCTATGAGCAATGCTTGGCCCTGAGATAGTGTATTGGACCTTTGTCCTTCGTTGAGAAAGCAAGTATTTGATGCACATAGAAATCAGACTGATATCAGAGCTCCGAGATACATTGCGTAAACCCTTTAAATGCAATTTGTACGCTTGGTTTGTTGGGCAAAATTTGTACTTTATAAAAAGTTTAAATTTGAGGTGCCCTTCGTTTTTTAAGAAATCGAGAAAAATTACGTAAAAATGTTGAATGATATTCTTTTTGGTCCCTTTTTTTTGTAATAAAAATTAAAATGCTTTTCATCTTGCATTGTTTACCTTCATTATATTATTAAGAGGGCTTAGTATTAAAAAAAATATAAAAAAATTTGATTTTGAAAAAAATATCGAATTCGGTCTACATTGAAAATTTATAAAAAAGAAAAATGAAAAAAAAGTTAAAAAAATATAAAATTTTTTTTTATAAATATTTAAAAAAAAGCAATATTTAAAACATTTTTTTGAATATTAAAAGAAAAAATTTAAAAAATTTGCCAGAATGTTGAGGTTTCTCACTTAATTTTTTAATAGTAAGAAAATTTTAACAGTTATTATATATTTTAAAAGCAAAATGAATAGCAATTAAAACTAAAAAAATTATTTTTGGAACATTGTGTCTATGTTTGTTCACGCATCGCTCACAAACCACTGTACGAAATTTAATTAATTTTTCACCAACATTTTTCTAAATACCCCACTTAGTGTTTAAGACTACTACAGCACCAAAATTGTGTGTTCATGCTGTACACAGTAGTGGCAAAAAAAGTTGACCCAGAAACATTTTTTTTAGATACTATGAAATTGGAACTGGTAGTGTCTATATATGATGAATATGACATGAAAATGTTGATCGGGGGTCTCAGTTAGCAGCAAAATAAACTAAAGAGATCTTTTTTTTTAAGTTGTGCCCGTCTGTCTGTGTTTGTTCGCGCATCACTCCAAAACCGTTGCATAGAATTGAATGCAATTTCCACCAATGTGTGTCCAGGTGTCCAACTTAAGGTTTACAATGGAAATATTGTTGATTTATAAAATATTATTTTTTCTGTGCTGGGTGGAACCTCTCGTGATTGCTAGCATCTAGTCAAGAATTAAAAATTTTCAATGATAGACCTCGTTGAAGAAAATCGGTTCTTACTGAGATATATTATATATTTTCAGAGTTATTTGAGAGCCCTGTTACAGATTTCTACATAAATGCATGTTTTGCAGAAATATAATAGAATTGTTGTATATAAACTGATTGCAGTAAGGCTTTGCTCAGCTACACTTCAATATATGCCTTATATATCCCTGCAGCTACACATATTTATATATAGAAACATAGACATATTTATATGCTATACACTGTTGATTATATATTTCTGCAAAACTGCAAATATCTACTTTCTCTTTCACACAACAAAAGTATGTATGCTCTCACAAACTTCACAGAACTCAAGCTCACCCATTTTTAGGCGCCGCAACGCAAATTGCATTTACTACTTTTTTAATAGACCGCTTCTATTTCGGCTGTCAGTTATGTTCGCTATGTATGTATTTACGTATGTATATGTTGACATATCTAGTGCATTAAATTTTTGATTTTTTGCTGTACTTTTAATACCTTATACTCCTATGACATCATTTGATATCATCATCACGTCATTTCTAACCAAAAATATTGTCACAATTAGGCCAACTCGATTTTCTATGAGACTCCCAGACAAAAAGTAAATACAGCAGCAATGGCAAATTGTATCCTATTCCTACATAGAGACTTCTAGCAATATATTTGTGAAAAAGCTATTCAAATGCACTCAGTAGTTATTAACTGATGCGCGCGCAAACTTATAGACAGACAAACAAAAATTTTAAAAATGTTTGCTTTTGCTTCTGTTAAGCTAATAAAGTTCTCGGTTGTCGTTTCGTTGCTGTCTGTAATGCAGGGGTGGGCATTATTAGAAAATTTTAGTTGCGAGTGATCGCTTATTCAAAAATCCCAAAATTGTTCCAAAATGATCCCAAAAATATCCCAAAATGATCCCAAAAATGTCCCGAAATGATCCCCAAATTGTTCCAAAAAGATCCCAAAATTAGGTAAAATTTTCCGGGATCTCAAGGTACTTACTTTTTATTTTTAAATCTTATATATAAAATTCTCGTGTCAGGGTTTTCGTTCCCATACTCCGCCGAAACGGTTTGACCGATTCTCATGAAATTTAGTGAGCATATTTAGTAGGTCTGAGAATCGGCTACTATCTATTTTTCATTATTCCGGGAAGTGGACCAGAGACCGAAATATTCCAAACGTCTTTATTAATGGTGCGATTTTCTTCAAATTTGGTACAAAGGTACCACTTTACTTTTGTTATAATATGGGGTTACTTTTTTCCGGGAAGTGGACTAGGGATCGAAATATTCCATACTTCTTTATTAATGGTGCGATTTTCCTCAATTTCGGTACAAAGGTACCACTTTACTTTTGTTAAAATTTGGGGTTACTTTTTTCCGGGAAGTGGACAAGGGGTCGAAATATTCCAAACATCTTTATTTATCGTGCGATTTTTTTCCCTAAATTTGGGCAGGAGAACGTCTGCCGGGCCCTTCTGGTAACTGAATAAAAATGAAGTTTTATCGTTATTCAAGAATTCCATGAATAAAAAAACCATGTTATTCATCACTCTGAATTTCTTGATTAACATAATACATCCTATTTATCTGTTCCTACGTCTGCCCTATCTTCTTTCCCTACTTTTTCCTCAACCTGCTGCTCATGTTTTTTGCTCTTCTTTTTCTTCTTCCTAGCGCTCACATTCCCATCTAACTTTTTCGTTGTTTGTGTCCCTGTCTATCCCCTAAATTCAGCCTCTTCCTCTCCCATGCCCTTCCTTTTCCTTCTCCCTCTTCTTATCTTTCTAAAAACTTTCACTTTCAATCGTCATCTCTTCTATTTTATTTCCTACAATTTTTGACGGAAATCGTATTGATCGTTAGACAAAATTGAAATTAAATGATTTTTTTGACAGCTGACAGCATTACTTTTGACATTTGGAAAAGTGACAGCTGCGCAAAAATAAAAATAAAAAATTACAAAAAATGGTATTATATAAGACAGTCCATGTAAGCATATGCCGTTAATTAAACACAAACGCGTATTTTCCAAAAAACAAAAGTCGTAATTGATTAGCATAATTGAGTGAGCGCATTTTGACATTTCCCTCCAGCGGGTGTGACGTCTACGCCAAAATAACATAAATCTTTAGTGAAGTGAACACATGCCGAGCTACAAGAAAAGCGCAAAACCCTAAAGGCGCTATTTTGCTACGGCACGCTTCGTTAGCTGGTTTAAAAAACTTTGTAGCGCACCTCAGCTGCCAACTCCACCGCACTCGTCTTCGTACAAAACTCTCAAAAACTCCTCAGCTCCGTTTTGCTGCTTCCTATTTCCTGCGCGCGCTCGCATATGTGTACCCATAACATGTAAATCACATGTTTGCCAAACGCCTAACGGTAACAGCTGTCAAACTGCAGCATCAGCTGCTAGCGCGTGTGGTGCAATTTTTGTGTGCGCGCGCTCGTTTATGTTGTACACAGCGTTTGAAATTATATAATTTCCTCAAGCGCAACTGCAACGCTTGTGGGAAAATGTGTAAATCAGCAAAGTGCAAATGCAAAATGGAAGTTGGCGCATGTAAATTAAGGAAGAAAGATCGTTAGTGTAAAATAATGTGCAGCGCACTCATTGGCGACGCCATCATCAAACAGCATTTCTTTCTTTTTGATTTTTTTCCACTTTTTTCGTCTGCGCCGACATTTCGGACGGAAGTCGTCTCATACGCCAATGGGCAAGTGAAAGGAAAACAAATGTGATTTCCGTTGTGAATATGAAAATCGCAAATTTGCCGACAGTGTAAAATAACTCAACTCGCTCGTCGTCAACTGGGTGTAAATTATGCCAGATTTTTGTTTTGTATTTGCATTGATATGAATTCACCTTGTTTTGAACAAGGTTCGGGTTCGATTTTCATTCGGCATTTAGTTTTTCGTTTCATTTTAAGTTCTGGGTTTTGTTTTGGTTCTAGTTTTAATTTCATTTCCCTGCTCGGATCCAAGTTCAGTCGGGTTACCGTATTCAGTACTGCTTAGGTTTCGGTTCCAGGTTTGGTATAAGTTGTGATTAGGAGTTCGGCTTTTTCAATTAAAAGTCTCGTTATAGCCCTGACTTCGGTTTTAGCCCTAGCTGTGGTTATGGATTCGGTACCCGTTTCTGTTCCCTGCATATTTTTAAAGTTCCGGTTGTTCATTTGTTTTCAAGGAATACCCTTGGTTTGTGAAGATTACAAAAAAATACCCACAGCTTCACATTGTCCGCCGTTTACAACATCCAAAACACAGAGTGGGTGTGTGTAAAATGTGAGGTGTGATTGTTTGCAAAAAAAAAGAGTATTAAAAAATTAAAAGTAAATAAAAATTAGCAACGAGGTGCAAAAAGCCAAAAATAGCATGACAGTGAGCAGGCAGCACTTTGTAATTAAAATCAGGGAGCGAATAAAATATTTATTTTCGAAATTACAGTTCAAAAAGTCTTATAGGGGGAAATGAAAATTTCACTTTAATTAAAAAGTTAAAAATAAAAGTAGATTTAAAAAAAAAAGTTGTATTCCAGAATTAAAAAAAAAAAGTAAAAAATTATTTTTATAAATGAAAGTTAAAATTTAATTCGTATTCTTAAATAAAAAATTACAACAAAATGTGTCTCTTATTATTGTAGGCAAACAGAGAGGTACAATTTTATTTTGAGTTTTAAGTAAAAAAATTAGAAAGATAAAATTTTTTCTTAATTAGAACAGTAATTGTTTTTTTTTTTTTTTTTGTTATAATTTCCAAAATTTTTTTTATACTAGTAAGTTAAATTTGTAATTAAAAATCAGTGCAAAAATGCGTGTTTGTTAACTAAGACAAACGCGATGGTATAATTTTATTTTTAATTTTAGATAAATAAATTTAAAAATTTAAAAAGATTTAAAATACATTTTTTTCTAACAGTTACTTTTATACAAAATTAAAGTCGAAATTGTATTATATTAACACACGTAAAAGATAAAATTAAATTTTTTAAATATTTTGTGTAAAAAATAAAACTAAGCATTTAAAATTCCTAAGAAAGTCATTAGGTTACAACTTATAAAGCTTAACAATACCTGTTGAAGTTTTAGCATCAAAAAAAAATTTTTATTTAATTTTTTCAAGTAAAATTTTAAATAAAATTTTTTATGTAGTGAAAATTTTCCTTTTATTGTTAAATTCAGAATAATAGGTTAAATAAAACTTTTGGAAGCCAACCAAAATTAGAGGATAAAATAATATTTTTAAAGCCAACAAAAAAGATTAAATTTTAATTCTATAAATGAAAATAAGAATTTAATTTTTATTTTTTGATAAATAAAATTAATTTCACTGTTATTTTTTATTTTATAAAGGTTGTGAGCCAAAAGTAAAATTTAAATTTTATTTTTATGAGTGAAAGTTTAAATTTTATTTCTATAAATAAAAGCTGACATTTTTTTTTTAAAAAGGTCAAATTTAATTTTTATAGTTAAAAATTACTGTTGAAATTTGCCTTTTATTATAAAAGTAAAAAAATACAAATTTTAGTTCTACTTTTAAATCAAAAATAGAAGGGTAATTGATTTTTTTTTTTGGGTAAAGACTGAAAATTTGAGTCAAAATTTTTGTAAACACAAATTGATTTATATAAATAATAGAAAAGTTTTTTTTAATAATTTTTTGAAAAAAAAATAAAAAATTTTCTTTCTTTATTTAAGGCAAAATTTAACCATCAGGTTCTTTAAAAAAAGTTACAGTGCTATCTATATAAATAAAAGTAAATAAAGCGTAAAATTTATTTCTCAACTATTATGCTGGTTCGGAACGAGCTTGAGGCCTGCTAATAATTTTTCTGCAGCAAAAATTATTGTTGTTTTGGGTTTTTTTTTAATTTTTTGACTAATTTTTTTTGTTGAATTGAACAAGAAAAGTTTAGAGCAACCGCCATAGCTTTTCTTATAGATCCAATTTCACAATAAAATTTCAATATTTTGTATTTTTTATCAAATTTTATAAATTTGAAGCTGATAAGTCATGCTGATGTTTGTTTTTGACTTCTAGAAAACGAAAAGTTGATATTTTATTGCAAAAGAAAACTAAACTTTAATTTTTGTAAATAAAAGTTAAAATTATATTCCTGTTTATTTTTTTTTTTATAAAAAAGTGACAATTGGAATTAAATTTGATTTTTTTTAAATTGATATTGATTTGCTTAAATTTGATTTTTTTTTAATTTAATTTTTTTTGAAACTTAATTTTTACTAGAAATTTTTTTAAATATATAACTAAAGTCAAAAAAGTAATTTTCTTAAATCTTGGAAATTATAAACATTTCCTTTTTAATTAAAAATCAAGTTAAGAAATTAAAAAAAAGCACTAAATTTGTTTTTGAATTTTTTTTTTTTTTTTAGATTAAAATTTAAGTTCTATTTGAAAAGTAAAAAATAAAGAATACAATTTTTTTTTTAGTTCCAAAAATCGCAATTAAAACTTGAAAGTAAAATTGGAAATAATTTTTATCAATTTTATTAATTTTATTAATTTTAACACTTTGAATTTTTTTTCATACCCGCCATGCTCCCTGCTTCAAACACCGAGCGTGGGTGTAAATGAAAAGAAGACACAAAAACAATATCAAGTCTAGGAAATAAACACCAAATGTAAGATATATTTGGGTGCGCTACGACGACTGTGACATTGTTAGTAAGCAACGGCCGTCATGACGGAACTGTCAACAACTAAGCAAAATTACGAAAAAAACAAACAACAATAAAAAATTACAACGACAAAATGCAATAGCAACTTGAATAGGAAATAAGCAAAGTGAGTGTGCGCGCAGATTGGACTGCTGCCAAGCCTCAAGCACGAGAGTACAACAACAACAACAACAAAATGATAAACCCGCCAATTGTTGTTTTTTGTTAATGAATGAATTCATGCGCAAAGCGAAGTGAAAGTTGTTTGAATGCGATTAGCGCGCGCTGTCATTGTTTGTGTATTGAGCGTGTACATCCATTGCATTTACACATGTAGGTACATAGGAAGGTACACAAATATTACGGTACATGAATTTGTACCCACATATTTCTGTTGTTGTTGTTTGTTTTTTTTTTTACTTTTTTGCAACCATTGCTATTGTTAGTTTGTTTTCAGTTTATTTTTTATTATTTTTAAAACTTTTTATTAACTCCCATTTTTGTTGCTTTTTTTTATGTACCCAACTTCTCATTTGCCATTTTTCGCATTTAAAATTGCTCATGCCCAATTAAAAGAAAAACAAAAACAAAAAAAAAAAAAATGATAAAAATAGCAAACTTTAATGCGGTAATTTTACCGGAAAATTTATTGAGCCGACTGTGACCATTGCGTTTGTTTTTTCCTACTCACGCTGTGATCGGATATCTTTATTACGCGCAACAGCGAATTTTAAAGGTTTTTTTTTAATTTTTAGCTTGCAATTTGATTCATTAAAATTTGTGTCGCATTCGATGTGGAGCATGAAAGAGCGTGTGATATTTAGCGTTCGATTTAATGGAAAATCTCATTAAAATGTTAATTGCGCTAAAATATTTTATTCAACTCCAACTGTGGTGAATTTCATAGTAAAATAATTGATGCATATATGTAGATTATTAAAAACATTTAAGAAAATTTGAAAAAAAAAAAAAATTTTAAAAAGTTTGGCACTCACAGGGTTAATGTTTAATATTTCATATTCATTCCAACCTTCAAATAATACGGTTTCTAAATAACTACCAAATTATTGTATTGCCATCGGCGAACTCTACAATATATATTTTTTTTTTTTTTAATTGAACGAGGGCGGCGAACCCCTTTTCACCCCCATCCATTAGTGCACTGGCTACGCTCATGAACTCAAGAAATTATTGTACCTTCATTGGCGCTTAATAAGTGTGCAAAACTGCAATTGAAACGAGGAATCTAAGGTGGACAACCAAGATAACCTCCTTTAATCCCCTACACACCCCACCCCTGGTTAGGCCCATAAGCTCTTAAATGAACAAAGATTCTCACGATCAGGGAGTAGCACCTAATGAAACCAATGAAGGTGGGAAAGCACCTTAGTGTATGGTAAAATGTGAGTCTACCTGCCTGCTTCGTTTCTTATAATTTATCCGAGTCCTCACCTTCGTGAAACCATCAAAACCGCATGTATATGTAACCATTAATCAAGAAGAAGAAATAGCAAGAGAAAAACAGATGTTCGAACACAGCACACACATAAAATTTTATTGAACTTTTGACCCAAATCAAACATTTCTTGAAATTCCTAATTCTTCACACTTCTATTGTGGACTCTCTCATGTTTCTTTTTTTACTTTTTATTAACCCACAATGTGCCAATGTATCGCTTTTCATAAACACAATTAGTGTATTTTGTATTCATTACAAATTTATAATGCATTGTAATTACAACAATTTTCCTATTGTTTACATAAGCATTTTATAATCTTAATTTGTTTTTGATGCTACTTCTTCTTTACCAAGCAAATTTTGCAACAAAATAAAAGTTATTATCTCACTTTGAAAGTGGCGAATATGTGAGTACATGCATACATAAATATATGCAGTAGGTGGTATCAAAAAAAAAAAAAGTTTGTATGGCGGCTTCGAAAAAAAAAATGTGGCCAGAAAAAAAAATCTGGCAACGCTTTTTCAAATTTCAATCTATTACATTAGAGTAATTAACTTAGTTGTGGGATAATATTTTTAAAACAAATTTAAAAGAATGTTAGTAGTGTTTTGCACAGATCTATAGAGATTTTGTATAGCTGTGTGGTGAATTTTTACAAAAAGAAACAATCTGGCAACACTTTTCAAAATTTGTATTTGCGGCATTTGTAGAAACAAATTCATATCGTCCAAAAAATGTTTAGTATAAAATCTCATAGAACTTAAGTAGAGTATTCCAGAGATCTTTAAGAATTTTATATAGCTCTGTGTTACCTATAGGGAGTAGAAAAAAAATCTGGCAGCCCTTTATTAAATCTAAATTTTCTGCCAATTTGGTACCAAGTTCATCAAGAGGGGAACATTTTTTTTTTAATTAAAAAGAACGTAAGTAGAATTTTTTAGACAACTTTTGTTATTTCTCTAGCTTTCTAGCTTCTATTTTGTAAGGTCCGGTAACTCTGTCTGGAATGTCATATTTTGTATCTGTCTGTATTTTGTCAGTTGTAGTATCAACTAATTTATATTAAGCTCTTTTATAGAACTTAAATTGAATATTCCAGCCATGGAACTTTTTTTGCTATTTGGCTCTATTTTTACTTCGGAACAGAAAAAATCTGGCAACTATTTATCAAATTTACAATTTCTGCACTTTAGTACCAAGTTTTGTCTCGAGGGGAAAAGTCCATTATAAAATTAAATAGCACTTAAGTAGAATTTTTTAGACACCTTGGGGTACTTTCTATAGATATCTGGCTGCTATTTGATTAAGTCCGGCAACCCCGTTTCGAATATCAGTTCTTGGCAGTTGCAGTGCCAAGTTTCGTCTCGAGGAGAAAATTCTTTTATAAAGATATATAGAACTTAAGTAGAATATTATAGAGACCTTCGGGGGATTTTTATAGCTATCTACCAGCTTTTTTGTAAAGTCCGGTAACCCTTTTTCAAATATAATTTTTTGGCATTTGTAGTCTTAAGTTACTTTGTATTAAACTGCTTATCAGGATTTGAGAGGAATATTCCAGCAATCTTAGTGAACTTTTTGTAGCTATCATTCTATTGCTATTTCGTAGCTGAGAAAATCTGGTAACCCTATTTTGAATTTCAACTATCGGCATTTGTAGTATCAAGTGTATCTCGCGCTGAGAATTTGTTTTAAAAATTTTATAGAACTTACGTAGAATATTCCAGATATCTTAGCGGAATTACCATATCTATCTGGCTTCTTTTTCGAAAAAGAAAAATAGTCTGGTAACACTTTTTCAAATTTGTAAAAGACATTTCTAGCACGCAATTTGTCACAGGGTGAAAATTAAATCGCAAAATTTAATAACAGAATTTAAGCGCATAGAATATTCTCGATTTATCACGTCAACTTTTTCGGCAAACTTTTATTTTTTTCGACACGGTCTAATGTTTATAAATGTATACGTATGTGTTGCGCCCATATAATTTGCAATTGCATTGGTGATAGTATTGCTTTTCATTAACCGCTTGCTTCTTGTTGTTGTTGTTATTAGTTGTTGGCGATGTTGTAACTTGCAATTTTCCTTTCGATTGCGCAGAGACAGTGAAAAAGTGCAACAACAACAAATAGCACAACAACCAGCAATTGCATAGTCACCACAAACTGCATTTTTCCACGTAATCTTGCACATTCAAATTGTTGTTGTTGTTCTTGCTGTTTGCTGTTGTTGTTTTCCTTATATGCTAGCTGTTAGTAACTTTGTTATAGCTGTTTATTTGTTGTTGTTTCTATTACATTTTGGCTTTGCAATTTGATTGCAATTGCAAGCATGCATTCAGGTTGTTGTTGTTGTTATTATTATTTGTTTTGCTTTTCTTCTTTAGTTGTTGGTTTGTTGGCATGTGGTTTAACTGCATCTTCCAATCGCTTTGTTGTTGTTGCTCGTTCGTTGTTGCTTGTCGCTTTTCTAGGTTTCCTGGCTGGTGTTGATTGGCTTTTCGCCATTGTTGTTGTTGTGCTTATAAAGCAATTGTTGCTTTCGTTTTCGTTTGTTGTGTTTTTGTTGTTGCTTATTTTGTTGCAAATTTTTTTTCATGTCTTTTGGCGTCAGTGGGTAAATGTTACGCAATTTTCTAGTTTTAACTTTTTTTTGCTTTGCAATTTTTTTTCCGAGACTCTTCGTCTTTTATGGTTTGATTAGCTTAGTTCGAATGAATAGTGGGACTGTGGTAGTTTTTGGATCTCTCATTGATTACAGAAGCTAATCTTTAATGTGATTTCAGTCTTGGGAACTCATCCGGCTATTTTTAGGGTATTACCTCTTACTGAGTTTATTTTCTTTTTAAAGATCTATCCAGGGATTCAGAAGATTGTACTCTAGGTTATATCAGTCTAATCAGGACCAGGCAGCCTTAATGCACCCTACGGTACGTAGATTAAGTACTTCCTTATTAAACTTTCTACCACTGACAGTGTTTTTACAAGGTTGCCACCTAATTCCAGTTTTTTTTTTAATTCAGTGTGTTCAGGTAATGAAACGAAAATTATATTTGATAAAAAAAAAATATTTAATTATTTAAAAAAAAACTTTGGGTTGATTTAGAATTTAGCGTTGCCACTTTATCCTTAAATGTTTTTTTCCGCATATTCGCTTACAGCTCCGCATCAGCTGTACCAATTGAATTAAGCTTTTTAATATAAGTAATATATTACATTTCAAGCGTGTCTACTCAAGCATTGCCATTCGATATTTTTTATAGGGTTGCCACCTAGCTGATACATATATTTTTTTAAAAGCATTTAAACATTGCTGTATGGATATTAAACGATGCTTATTTTACGTCGAATTTCAAAAAAAAAATTTCTAAAAAGTTCGCATTCAAGGGTTGCCACCAATTTTTTTTTTTAATAATTTTTTTTATATCCGTCGAGTTTTTAAAACTAGCTTGCACATTTCAGTAAAGTGTTGTCTGTTTTGTGCTACAATTGAGCTATCTTAGTTAATATTGGCGAATTTTTTAATGGAGTTGCCACATATCTGAAATTTAAAAAAAATTTATTCAGATATACCAATATATGCAGATATCAAAGGTAAGCGATTTTACAGCATATTTCAAAAACGTATTTATAGCAAGGCTTACAGCTTAGGGTTGCCACTTGATTTTATTTTGTATTTTTTTTTAGCATATCCGCTTTATTTCAAAAAACTTTTATTTGGCACATTTTAGTTAATTTTTTTGTGTAAGTGGTCTGCTACAATCTAAGCTTCCTTATTTAATATTTGTCACTTTAAATGTTTTAGTGGAGTTGCCACATATCTGAAATTAAAAAAAAAATCTATTGAGATATGCCAATATGGGTATCAAAAGGAAGCGATTTGAGGTCGTACCTCAACCAAAAAATTTATAGATATGGTTGCCATCTAGGACTACTCCTTACTCCTATGATATGCCTAAATTTTTTAGTTGTCCTCTATTATCTCAAAATTCAGTCAAAGTAATTAATAAACTAAAGCTTAAGCTCCATGCGCAGATCGACAAAACAACATAGCACTTTCTTCCTTACCCTTTCATACCGTCTTTTGTTCAGCTAAGTACTCCCATCTGAATTTTTGTCACGTTTTGCGCGCGTTCACGTCATCTTTGTTTTGCATTTGAATAGGTTTTCGAGTCATTCCTACTTTTCGTTTGACATTAAACTATTTTGTTGTTACTTATTTTGGACACATTTTCTTAGTTTTTACGTAAGGCTCACATTGAACTTAACAAAAACTTTTTACATTAAACAAACAAAGGCTTTTAACTATTTATGACTTTGTAATTGTATTTGTGTTTTTTTTTTCTTATCTCTGGGATGTGTCTTGCATACTGAGTACTCGATAATTGCTCAAAGCAAATAAAACGTTTTTAATAAAGTGTAAATATTTCGCTGAGTTTTGTAAATATTTCTTTTACAATTCATATTCACAGATTTAGATGGGTGTGCACTTATGGTGCAGCTAAGTGTTTATGTGCGAATTGGCAATGAAGAAGGTTTCGCGTGCTTTTTTCGTTTTTATTTTCTTGATGTTATCTATAAATTTCACTTTCACCTTTTGTGGCACCGACAGGCAGCTATTCAATAGGGTAATCAACGCGATGGCCTCTTTGACATTTTAATAGCGGAAAAAATGTTGGCAAGAAATTTATGTGCGGTTCAGTGAGGGCGCGCAGTTACTGATTGAAGAAATTTACTTTTTATTATTAAGTTATTAAGGCCATTGGCAAGTCCAATGCAAAAGTGTCAACAGTGCGTGGAATTTAATTTTGATTGACGATTGACGATTTTAGGAAAAATAGTGTAGTAGAACTCTTTTCCAGATTACTACTCACTCTCCTATCCTAAGCATCCGAAAATATAATAGAATATAAAATAAACAGGTGGCAACCCCAGGCAGTTATCGACCTTAGGAATAAATGAATGGAATGCGCCCAAAAATACCTTTAGTTTGGTACCCATATTGGCATATCTCATGTTATGTATATTTAAAAATTTCAAATACATAAGTGGCAACCTTCGAAAAAAATTAGATGCGCCAATATAACAGCTTTCAATATTGCATACTACCTATGTATTTTCTGAAGTTTATCCAACTCAGCCAGTTCTTTTCTAGATAATATCAGATATGTAAATAAATATATAATAGAATTAGATGGCAACCCTGGCAGTTTAACCCAATTAAAAATATTTCTGTTGAAATATGGAAATGAAGCTTTTGTTTCATACTCATATTAGCATAACACACTTAGTTTAAAAAAAAAATCCAACAGGTGGCAACCCTGAAAACATGCTCAGTGGCAATATTTAAGTATTTAAGCTTGAAATTAAGCACTCGCAAATATATGCTTATACTCCTTAAGAGATCATTCAAATGGATCAATTAGTTTTCGTTATAAAAGCGTATATGCAAAATAAATCAATGTAATAAGAATAGGTGGCAACGCCAGGTGATAGACAATATTTTAGAAATCAGAAATATTTTTACTGATATATGGCGTCAAAAAGCTTTTATTTGATACTCATATAAGCGTATCTTACTTAATTTAAAAATAAATCAAACAGGTGGTAACCTTGAAAAATCATACTGAATGGCAACACCTTGGTTGACATTTTTAAAATGAAGCACACTTTCTACTTACTAAATTGCATACAAAGCTAGCTGATTCGAAATTATAAGATTATTTATTGGACCTTTGAAATTGTTTGGTTAGTTCAGGATCCAAGCTAAGCTTCTGAAAGAATTCTATACAAGATGTCACCCTTTTGTTATTGTTGTTGTTTGTCACTCAAACACGCTCATCTCAGCTGCAGATTTCTATATTAAAGCTCACACAAATTCAATCGAATCACGACATCTCTTTTTTTTTCATTGCTCCTACTCTGCTTCATTTGCTTTACAAAAGCTCCAACTGAACTCTTCTCATTGTAAATATTTGTGCCCACTCTACTTTTGAAGCACAATGTAGGAAACCTTTTATGAACCGCACTTAATAGCTGATTTGTGTGTGCTTGTCAAACCAGCTGTTCAAGCCATTCAATCGAAAGTGCAAGCGTGCAGTATTAATAATGTAATACAAATGAATATTAGGGTGGTGCTATCGTAGGGAAGGGAATTTTCAAAAGTTTATGGGACATAATTTAAGTTAAACTCGAAAATTTCTGGTGGGCAGCAATATGGTTTTAAAATTAATCCGATGGGCGGGAAATTCAAATTCTTTCCATAGGTAATCCCTGAGCACATACAAAATTTTCGAAAAAAATGCCACCCTAATGTACCCATATACATTATTTGTACATTTAAGCCCGGTTATTGAACTTTACTTTTGACATTTATACAGCAAACAATATTTCTTTTTGGGTTGAACTCCATTCAAAAAGCTCGCATATCTGTCAGCATGTGTTTGTATGTATGTATTTGACTTTTATCTACACATTTTACAGTTATTATTTGTTTTTTCGCATGCGGGTGTAATTGTAGTAATTATTGCGTTGTCACTTTGCCACGAATTTAGGTGAAAGATATAAAATTAATTTATTGCTTTTTGAGCAGGGATCGAATTGCTTAAATATTTTCGGAATTCCTATACCATATTCAAAAATAAAATTTAAATTTTAACTCATTTTTTTTATCGAAAATATAAATTGAATTTAAGGCAAAAATAAAAGTAAAACGTGATTTTTAAATCACTTTAAAACTTGACCTTTAGGTTTTAAGTCAAAACTAAATTTGAAATTCTTATTTCTATTATTTAAATCAAAAATAAAAGTTAAGCCAAGATTTTAAATTTATAAGTCAAAACTAAGTTTTGAAAATTAGCTTTTAGTTTATTGAACCAAAACTAAATTTGTGGTTCTTACTTCTATTATTTAAGTCAAAAATAAGAATTAACATTAAAGTCACAAATAAAAGTTGAAATATGGCAAAAATAAGAATTCAAATTTGACTTCCATTATTTAAGTCAAAATTAAAGATTTAAATTTAACTTTTAATATTTAAGTCACAAATAAGAATTAAAATTTGACTTCTATAATTTAAGTCGCAAATAAAAGTCGAAAACATTTTAGTCAAAAATAAGAATTAAAATTTGACTTTTATTATTTAAGTCACAAATATAAGTTGAAATAAGACTTTAATTTTTTAGTCAAAAATAAGAATTAAAATTTGACTTCCATTATTTGATTCGAAAATAAAAGTTAAAAAGTGACTTAAAATATATAAGTCAAAATTAAAATGATTTCTTTTATTTAAGTCAAAAATAAAACTTTAAATATGGCTTTAATTTTTTTAGTTAAAAATAAGAATTAAAATTTGACTTCTATAATTTAAGTCAAAAATAAAAACTGAAATATAGCTTTAATTTTTTTAAGTCGAAACTAAATTTTGAAATCGGACTTATATTATTTAAGTGACAAAAAAAAGTTGAAATATGGCTTTAATTTTTTAGTCAAAAATAGGAACTAAAATTTGACTTGAATCTTTTTGTCAAAAATAAGAATTCAAATTTCACTTCCATAATTTAAATCTAAACTTTATTTTGAAATTATTAATTAATTAATTTTAGTTTTTAAGTCAATGGGAATTTTCAAATTAATTAAAAAAAAAATTCAAATATAAAATTTTTGATATACTTTGAGGGGTTCGATAAAAGTGATTACCGCTTCAGTCCCTGTAGGTGCTCGTACTGTGAATTTATTGGGTGAATTTGTATTTTATTTGTCTTTGCTGTTGATGTAGAGAAATTTCTAACACCCATTGTAGTTTTGAAGGGTTACAAGAGAAATTTTAGGGTCAAAAGGTTATACTATGGAAGTTAGCGCTTTTCGAGCGGGTCGCCCGGTACTTTAACTAGAGAATGCTGATAACAGGGTATGGATAACAGGGCGTTGTATCAATATTTTGAAAAAAGCTGTACCTTCATAGACTGTTTGTGGACTTCTTGGCATCCAAGTTGTATATTTTACGTTTTCAGACTCAGGCTTTCAGAATTAAACTCCTACACTAGAGTGGCACACTACAGGGTGACTCATAAACTAGAATTTCAGGAAGCCAAACAATGACCGATAGGTAAAACGATTTGGTGTTCATTCTCTGGGCTCTCAAAAATTATAGGAATAAAGTAGATAAGGGACGCTTCTATAGAAGTGGGGCGAAGTTCTGCTGCAACCACAATCAAATGAACGGCATGCCCTAAAACAAATCAGCAACCAGCTAAAAATAAACCTCAATAGCCATTCGTCTACCTTACCTACTCCCCCTCCTCCACCTCTGCCACAAAAGTTGCTTAAGACTTCAAGCCCTAGTGCGATCTTTTCACCTCACTTCTTCACTTAATTACACGCCAAAGCTGCACTAAACGTTTGGTAACCCCGCCAACAAGCGCTTCCTTACTACCTTTAGCCTTTAGTGGAGAAGCAGCGCGCGCACACAATAAATGCCTATAAATGGCTGACTATTAAGTCAAAGTGGGTTAATCGTCGATGACCGAGCGGTCATATTTTCTGACCCTGCATGCGAACGATTATATAATTTATAAAGCGCCCTAGACGACGACCACCCAAATAGCTAACAAAAAATTAGCAACGTCCGCTTTTGCTGAGAGTACTTCAATTTGCGAAACTCAATGGCAGACTGCAAATTCAATGGAAGACAAGGTGGACAAGGGAACGGATGGGTGAGCACAACGGCAAGGCAAGCTTGTAGTGCAAATCCAATTGAGTATATGGGATGCACAGTGCATAAATCAGACCCACGTTTTGCAGAGGATTGAAAGTGAAAATGTTGGTATGGTAGTGAAGAAAAGAGTGATGGGAAAGAAGAGCTTTTACGAGCTGCTCGTGCATGAGCGCTTCAAGAAATGTTGTAAAAGTGTGCATGTCTGCGTGTGCGCCATTGTACTATGGGCTAGTGAATGAAAATGCACTGTTGCCTTGCTCCTCCAGCGCGCTAGTAAGTAGCTGCTCAAAGCGCCCGGAAATGTGTGGCGATTCGTTGGGATGCAGACATCGTTTGTCGGTTTATCGTTAGCACCAAAACAACATTACCTTTCACTATTTCCTTCGCCACATGGCATAGATCTTGCCTTCCTCTACGTTGTGCACACTTCACCATTGCCTTAGGCTGCTGCAACTTCATTCAAAACTCCAGCAACAAATACAGTTTCAAGCTGATTATGTCATACAAGGAAGCAAATGCTGTAGGCACACGAAGCTTTGTAACGTTGGCGCAAAAACTTGTTCAGTGTTTGAAGTACGTTGGGCGGTCGCGGTGCGACGCAGCGGTAGCAGCGAAGACATGTTTGAAAACCGTCACAACAACAACTAAAACTCTTTGCAGCCAGCTGTTACAAATGAAAAACAACCAACCACTTCGCTTTTCTCAGCCATGTAAATCGCCTGCTGTGTTACTGCCTTCCTTCATCAAATTCACTGCACTTTAGCTGCGCGCGGTTAGCTTGAAATTGTATGCGAATTTCGATTGTGTAACAGTAAATTGATGAGTTGCAATGTAACAAAATTTTCATGGCGCACATGATACTTCTTTGTTAACTTTTTTATTGTTGCAAACATAAGGACGCCCATGAATATGGCAAAATGTTGCGCAGTTGTTTAAGCGAGTCATAATAGTTTTTATTCTCTGTTAACCGTATTTATGTCTGCTAATTAAAAAACTTTTATGGTAATAGTTTTATTGATTTGCATGTAAATCAAAATTAAAAATTAGGCAATATTTGGACAAGAATTTAAGCACTGCAGCTACAGAGATTAGCAGAAAGCACTTTTTAAGTGTTTCAAGGCAAACATATTTAACAAATATACATCAATTAATGAAGTTCGAATTTTCGAACATTAACTTTGAAAATTCGAACATGAAATTTTGCAATTTTTTCATCTTTTGTGATTTCAAAAACTCATTTCGGTAGTTTGAAAAATAAAATTCACACTTTTACGGAACTAATTTTAAAATAAATTTGAATAAATACTATTTTCGAACTTAGATTCTAGAAGTAGGAATCCCACTTTTAGCAATAGAAGAAAAACAATTTAGCACTCTACAAAAAGTTAAAGATTAAAACGGGAGCAAAACGCAAAGAAAACATGGAGACAAATTTGTCTAGTTCGAATTTTAAAACAGAACTTGGATTTCGGAAATAAAATATTGCTAGCTTGTCATTTCAACCACTTATGTTGAAGGTTTTCTAAAAAAAAAGTACAATAATTGTAAGCAATAGTATAGTATAGTAGTATAGTAAAAAAAAAAAATATTTATTTATTCGAACTTCGGTTTTCGAAATTGAAATCCGACTACAAATTCGAATTTTCAAACTAAAACTTCGAGCATTAGAAAACTAAGGAAATATAATAACAATGAAGTCAACTTAGTGAACTTCGAATTTTCGAACATTAACTTCGAAAGTTTCGAAAATGAAATTTCTCGCACTTTTACGCTTATGAAATTTAAACAATGATTCCGAGACTATTTGAAGTTACGATACAAAATTTTTCTGTACTAAATAATAGCCAGATAAATTTAAGTTCAAGGTAAATTCGTATTTTCGAAAATGAAATTTCCCATTTTTTCAACATTTTATTGTTGTGCGCATAGTTCTGTGCATTAAAATTTTCAAAACTAAGATTACGAGCATTGAGAAAATAGAGAAAAAACCTATTATGTCAAATGCGTGGACTTCGAATTTTCGAACATTGACTTCGAAATTTAAAATGTGGACTATTCCAGCGAAACGTAAGCGTAAGGGTAAATACGTAATTTCGAACATTGATTTTAAGATTAAAAGTGCTAGCTTTGGACTTGATGGGACTTAAAAATATCTTCGAATGTCCTAGCTTCAAGTCTGTAAAAGCTCACCTTCAAACATTTTCTTTCACCAGAAAGACTTGCCAAAGCCAGTAAACTCAAACTACATGATCTAACTATCTGAAGCGAACAACCTTATCTGCTTGCTAATACTTGAAGCTTAATCTCCAATAACGTGCTCCAAGGTCCACAACACATATCACTCCCACTTGACATAACAATTAAGTTCGAAAAAAGGGGGAGGTCGTAACGACTTTTCCATAACAAAAAAAAAAGTTCGTGGAAAATATTTAACACTTTTTAATAATTTTTTTTTGGCAACAAAAGCGGCCAAAAGTTCATTTTAGCTCATATACCAAAAAGGTCAACGGATAAGGTCTTTTACATAATAAGCAGCCAAAACTTCGCTAGCCAATAGAGAAACCACAAAAACTGCAATGGCTCTAAGTCAACGTCAAACAAAAGTGTGTTACGTAACAACCAAAATGCAGGACCAAGCCAAAAATAAACGAAGAAACAAAAATGTTACAGGATTGAAGGATGGTTGTTGTTGTTGTTATTTTAGCAAGCTTGTTATAGCTCGTCAAACAAGCGGCGTTTGAAACTCGCTAAGAAAAAAAATTTGCCAAAGTTGCTGATTAAATCAAATTAATGCCTACTCCAATTGAAGTGCAAGCGTGAAGGCGCAATGGGGCAAAGCCAAAAGCATTATAAACCCAAAAGAAAAAAAAAACAAAAAAACAAATACAACAACAATGCAAGGAGTTATGCTGCCACATTTATAACTGCCATGAACGTCGTTCACGTAATAGCGCCACCACATTTGCAGAACAAGTTTTTCTAGCGTTACAATTTTCCAGACTTTTCCGCGTTGATTATAAAACCAAATGACAAAAACAACAACAAGTGACTATGGCAAAAATAAAAATAAAAACAACAAAAGAAATGTTTTGTGCAGAAACGTGCTCAAATTGAAACGAAACCGAAAGCGGTTACGAAGTCTACATGGGAATAGTGGGAGGAGGTTAGTGGGCCCGCAGCGCCTTTTGTGACTTTTTCATTGTTGTTGTTGTTGTTGTTTCTTTGAGCAAGTTTCGAAGGTCCATTGAAGTTCATCTGGAGTAAAATAGTTTTAGGAAAAAAAAACAAACACCAATTGTTTTAATTTTTTATTAATTTCAGTTAGGTGGCAACTCTGGAAAAACCATTTACGGATATTAATTGCTGCGATAATAAGGTACAAAGGCCACGCAAATATCAAAATTCAAAGAGAGTGATAGAAATTAAAAAAATATGAAGCCAAATTAAGAGACCTCGAAATTTCGAACATTAACTTCGAAAGTTCCGAAAAGAAAATGGCGCACTTTTCTGTTCTCGAAATTACAAACAGTGGTTTTAAAAGCTTTGAAAATTCAAATACACACAATTTGGTATTTATAACCAGGTTAAGAGTTGTATAAAAGCTTATTCTGCAGCAGACAACGGATAAGGTGGCAACACTACCTAGAAATATTTTTATTCAAACTCTTTTATGCCGTACATTTATTTAGAAATGTCTTTGTTCAAAGACGTTGTAAAATATCTCCCGTTTGATATTGACATACCTCGCTAAACTTTTTTCAAAACTACAATTATGTGGCAACTCTGTAAAATATTCTCAGTGACAACTCTTATGTAAAAAGTCTCACTGCATACCATATTGGTTAAGAAAGCTGTAACTACGTGCTCCAAGCCGCTCTTAGCTCATAATTCAGTTCCGCCTATGCCTCGAGAGACTTCAGAAAAGAAGGACTGATGAAGAGCTGCCAGATCAATCTATGCATCTAGAGAAGAGAGCAAAGTATGAAGAAGTTATTTATAGATAAACAGTGGTCCATTCATTATCCAGAGCGCTAGCCTTTGGGCCGTGCTTTCGCCGGTATAGACAGCAACAACAGTAGCTTTTACCCATCAGCTGTTGCGCCCCTGGTAGGCACGTAATATCGAACAAAGCGAGCGAATTGACAGCACAAAACAAAATATATATATAACAAAAAACAACAATAACAAAAAGTGAAAGATCGCCATGTTGCATGCCACATGTTAAATGCAAAAAAAAAGCAAATTGAAAAAAAAAAATTAAAAGTGGCAAAGCAGGAAAATTAAAAACGAAAAATGGGTAGCTTGGTTGTTAGGTCGCGCGTCGCTCTGTTGTACGCGCCAACTCACTGTCTCAACTTACGAAGCGTCAGCGCATAATACAGCTCGCGCTTGCCTTGTTGCTTGCACATTGTTTTTATTGTAATGCACAAGATCAGCAAACAAGAAATGTGCTCGCGACAAAGCATAGAAAAGTCGTCGCTTACATAATAATGACGCTCAGCTGAAAGTGGGTCTCAATGTTGTTGCCACAAAGCGCATTAGAGCAACATAATAAAAATGCAAAGACTTGCATTTGTTGTTGTTGCTGTGTAACTAGTTATATGCTATGGCGCAACATGCAACATTGGCGAAAAAGCGAAAGTAAAAGAGAAAACGCGCGGCTTGAGAGGAGTAATCGTGTTGAGGTTTGATAGCGCAAAACCGCTTAATTAGGGTGAACGCGCGGTGGCTGGGGTGTTGCGCGCGTGTCGTAATAAAGTTGTTACCAGCCGAGGCGCTTAAGTTGCAATGCGTTGCAAGTTGATTACTTAATTGCAAGCAAATGTATTTTTTTCATTAAATGCGTCAAGTGGGACGCGCGCTTGCCAGCAGGCATTGCAAAATACAAGAAAGTTGCACCACTTTTTGCACTATTTTTTGCACTTGCACTTTTTCTCATTTTATTAGATTACATGGTGCTGCGAATGATCAGACACGTTTTTTATATCACGCAACCTTTTTTTTTGTTTTTTCTTTTTTTTAACTCCACCTCTGCCATGCATCTAATTTGCAATGCAGCTGCTTTGCTTGCAACACCCATTAACACGCCAGTTTTGTCGCGCTTCTAATTTCTTGCTGCAACCTTAATAATTACACTTTCTTTGCCCCACTCCAAGTTAAACGTACGCTCAGCTTTTTCTACTTCGTTGCAAACATGTTAGATGACTTTTTGCAGTTTTTTGCACAACAAAGCTTTTCTTTGTTGCACTTTTTGCAAACTCCCATTAGTTTTTGCCGTTGTTTTCATTACATCGATTGCTATCTGTGGGTTATGTAATTTTTTTGTTTTAAACTTTATTTAGTTGCAACTACACTTGAAATGCCATTACATAACTCTTCGATTTTTTTACGAAGCTTTTTGGAAGCTTTTATCTGCACCCACATTTTATATGCACTTCTTTTGCTTCTGCTTCTTTTTTACACGTTTAACACCTAAACTCCTGCAGCATACGTTCATCAAAATGAATCAGTTGCATCCATCTTAGATAGCATAGGATGTCAAGGCGTCTACTTTAGCCCAGCGAAAGCTCCAATCGAGCTTTTTTTGTACTATATCTTCTACTATGTCGAAAACGGCTCACCCGTTTTGGTTAAAATTTGGTATATAAATAGTACGTTAAATTCTTAGACTTTCTATCTGGGCGTTGCCACTAGTTTTATTTTAACCAGGTTGCCACCTATTTGAAATTTCTTAAACATTTTGTCAGATACGGCAATATCGATATCAACCGAAATGCATTTACCATCATATTTCAGCAAAAAAAAAATTTGGGTGAACTACTAGCGTTGCCACCTGATCTAATTATTTTTTCGAGAACTTGTTTATTAAATTATTTTATCGAAAACTATTTGACACATTATTACGTAGCTAATCTACTAAAATCTAAACTCGCTTACTTAGACGCTGTTACTAAATTAGTTAGTTAGTTTTTTAGAGCTGCCAGATATTTGAAATTTAAGAAAAAAAAATATCAACATGTGTACGAAAGGTACTCTACGTCGTATTTCAAGAGACATATTTCAAGGAAAAATTACGAACTAGGGTTGGCACCTAATCCTTTTTATTGTTATTTGATATCCTTGCCACCTATCTCTATTATTTTTATTTTATTTTATTTTGCAATAAATAAAATTTTTTTCATTTTATGCCATATCCGCTACTGTCTCGAAACCCACTTGAGCCATTATGAAGTACTTGTGAACACAAAAAGTATTCGAAGCTTTTAGAAGATTAAAAGGGTTGCCACCTGTTTGAAAAAAATTTAAATAATTTTTGGCAATATGGGTATCAAAGAAAGGGTAGCTAACGTCGCATTTCAGAAAAATACTTAATAAATAGTATGTTTACCACCTAGAGTTGCCACCTTTCGCTATTATTTTCATTTTCTTTTATATTCGGTGTTTTATCATAAACAAATCGGTCTATTTCAATGAGCTTTTCACTATAGTTAATAAGCTTCATTGCAAACCTTTCGGCTACGGTGATGCCAGTTCGTATGCTTGGACAGGGTTGCCACCTAATTCGACTTTTTTTAACTAAACTCGATATTTTAACATGGGTATGCAAAAAAGGTATGGTACTTATTGTTAAAATAATATTTTTAGGTAGATTTACCATTTGTGGTTGCCACCTAATCCTTTTTATATCTATATTCATACTCGCTTTTATTTTGGAAAACAAATTTTTTCATTATAAAGAATTTTTAATGTATTTAATATGCTAAATTGTTAAGTGGAGGATTCTTAAGTTTTGCCACTTGGGATATTTTTACAGTGTTGCCACCTTTTGGATTTGTGTTTTATATTTTACAAAAAAATTAGGTATTCCGAGGATTTCATATGAAACCTATAGCCCATCAGATCTTTTGTTCAAGAGATGAATAAAATTTGCTTCTATGGAAAAATTTAAATAAGAAACTCTTCCTCTTCACCTTCATGGAGCTCCCACAGCGCAGATAAGATGTTATAGCTGCTAGCATTACAGCTAACAACCCACACGAAACAGAGAGCTATTACGAAATCGGTCAATCTTGAGCCACAGGCAAGAAAAAAATGTAAACCACAAACCGCTCAACCCGCAAGTTAACGTGAAACAAAGAAAGAAGAAAAATGTAGAAAAATCAAATAAACAAAAACAAAAATCAAGTAATGAATGATAGAGAATTCATGACGATCATCGTCGTTGAACGTGAAAAGCGGAAAAGTTTGCAAAGGAGGCCAACAACAACAACAACAAATCTAATGAGTTAACAACAAATGATACAACAAAACCAGTAACATATGAAACCAATATGTATGGGGAGGGCGGGAGTTGCTGATGAGGTGGGATAGAGACAGACGCAGCTGGCTGGAGGCAAATATATATACGTAGATACATGTACATTTATACACACTTTTTTATGCTCGTTTGCAGTTCGTTACTTGCTGGAGTGCATTTGAAGTGAGGCTTCAGCGGCGGGCGTAGAAGTGGAGCTGCAAGCTTTTGCGGCATTTGAAGTGGTTTTTGGCACAAATTTACTTTGTAAGCATGCAAGTTTGTTTGTATGTATGCAGTTAGTTATATCATTCATATATTTATGTAGCTTTTTTATTGAAGAAAACTGCATTTCGAAGTGCAGCATGAGAGACGAAGAGTTTGAAACGCTGATAGCAACAGACAGCAAAACAGCGAAAGAGTATACTTTTGCCTGTGGCAGTGATGATATGGCATGAGGGTGGGTCTTATATAAAAAGGCTAAGGAAAATAGAATAAGATAATAGAGAAAAAGGCGACGGGAAGTAAAGAGGAGAAGGGAATCATAAGGGAAAGGTGAAAAAAATGTCACCGGAGAGGCGACTCAGAATAAATGATTGAAAGTTGTTGGAGCTATACCTAAGTAAGCATAGACATAACGTAACCATAGTCTGGAACTGTTATCGTGATGGTGTAACGACTAAGGTTATGAATTAATTTTGAATATACGGTTAAGGTTATGGTAAGGGGTTATTCTACGGCTACGGTTAAGTTCAAGGTTACATTTATAATCGCAATGTCTGTTATAATAATAGTTACGTCTACGGTTACGGTTATGGTTAGGGGATTTCTATGGCTATGGTTAAGTTTAAAGTTCAAGACGTTACCGGTTATTGAAAGGGAAACGACTAAGGTTATGGCCACAGCTATGGTTACGGGTCAAGTCTGAGTTTACGGTTAAGGTTATGGTAAGGAGTTCTTCCAAGGCTACGGTGAAGTTTACGGGTAACGACAAGGTTACATCTATGATCACAATTTATGCAATAATAATAGTTACGTCCACGGTTACGGTTATGTTTAGGGATTTCTGTATTTGATAAGGTGCATAGACAGGTGCATGCTGTATCTACCAAATCATTTTTTTAGTAATTTTTTAATCTAAAATTTTACTTTATTCAAGCTGAACCACCCTAATGTGAATGCATTTTGCAGCCGTAATTTAGCAAGTTGTTGTAAATAGATATCTGCTGTGTGTGTTTGTATGCGACAACAACTGCAATTGCGATTACGTAAGCCATGTGCAGCGAAATTGCAAATGCTTTTCGACAACAACAACGTGAACATAATTTTTTTTTTCTATTTTGTGGACTTTTATTTGCAAACTTCACTTTTACATGTTGCCTACTTTTTCTATAATTTTTTTTCGCTGAATTTTTTTGTGTTCTTTTTTTTTCAATTTTATTATAGCAAATGATTGCAGTTTTTGAATTTTCTGTGCCAGCAGTGTAGGTTGGCGGTGTGGCATGTTGCACAATACTTGCAGTTGAATGAGCCAATGAAAAGCTTTGCTGGCTGCTCCACGGTCTGCCTGTCTAACTTTAGCTGAAGTTGTAATAACAAAAGTGTAATCTATAGAAATGAAAATGAAATGGGGAAAAACGAAAACGAAAATGAAAGAAAATCGCACATGGCTAGCGTGAGTTATGTGGCATGTTGCATGAAGCTTGACATAGCACATTTTGGAGTTCAACTGGGCCAAAAATGGCGATTTGGGAACGATATTTTTTTTTTTAAACTTTGCAAATTATTTTTTATTTTTGTTTTTGTTGCTCTGTGCCATAACATTTTCCGGCATATTGTACACATTTAGGCACTTATACGTATGTATGTGTTCGATGTCATGCTACTTGAACGTGCTTCAAATTTTGGGGGTCTCATTTGACATTTAGTGAATGCCTTTCTTTTGTAAGTCATTTTCAAAGTTTCGAAGTTTGCTGAAACAGAATTTATGTTGCCTTTCAAAATTTGTTTTTGTCCTATTCCAAAGAATATGAAACCAAAAATTAGCTAAAAAAATATGTAGGCAATATCCTTATCTGGTTTCATGATTGTGAATAAATATTTTTCTTTAAAACATACTCACTTAATGTTGTTTTTGTTTCTGAAGGTGCTGAAGAGACTGGTTGGCATTCCTTAAAAGAAGAAAACGGATTGAAAGTTAGTTATTTTGTAAATTTCAAGGGCTCAAAATCAGTTGATTATAATAATTTATTTCAATTTAATTAATTTATAAATTTTTGAATTAACTAATAATTTTTTATTTTCATAGAAAATTTTAAAAAGTTATACGCGGTATAGTTATAGTATTATTTCGAAAACAGCCCGGAATTTTCGTCAGATTAATTCATAAAGTTTTGCTATTTGAAAAAAGAAATTTGCTAAAAAGAAATTTTTTTTTGTATTTGCATACACTAGCACCAAAAAAGTAATTCATTAAAGATATTGACTAATTTTTGGCTTAACTAATTAAACTCAACTAGAAAGTTTAAAAAAAAAATTTTGCAAAAAATTTAAAATAAAAAATGTTCCAAAAAAAACAAAAAAACATTTTTAGATATATCGGGTCTAATGGGAAAAAATTTTGATTTGCAAATTCAGCTTTTCATTTTTAAAAATCGAGAATTTTGTAGAATTTAAAATTTTAAATTTGAAAATTTTTTGTATACCTTTAAGTTCCCCCATTCGAAAACGCATGACTTGAATCTTAACTTAATGCCAAAAACTAACTTTTTCGATTTTTAAAAATCGCGAATTTTTCTAAAATTAGAAATTTTAATTTTTTAAATTTTTTTTTTAAATTTTTGTCGAGAATTTTTTAAAGTTAGAAATTTAAAAATTTTATTTTCAACTTTTTTTATACCTCTAAGTACTCCCACTGAAAAATGCATAATTTGAATCTAAAATTTAGTGCCAAAATCTAACTTTTCAATTTAAAAATTGGGAATTTTCTAAAATTTAATTTTTTTTTTTTCACATTCAAAAATGCATGATTTGAATCTTCTAATTTTCTAAAAAATCCCTTCGATTAAGTCAAAACATTAAAAGTAGCAGTTCATAGTCACAACCACAGCATTTTTCTGGAAAAACAGAGCACTCTAAAAGCTCTTTCGCAATCAAGACAAAATGTATTCCAACTGCAAATGCTTTATCAATCTCAATTTTAACATAACTATGTATTTGTTGTATAGGTAATAAAAATAATGCAATAGCAAAAACTGCACATTTTTAAGACAAGGCAGCGCAAGGCAAAAGTTAACTCGATTTTCATTTCAAACATTTCTCGCTTACTCTCAAAGCTTTCGCAACACTCTCTCTTGTCTAAGGAATTGCATTAAAACTATTTATTTATTGAAAAAAAACAAGTAGTTTTTCAGTTACTTAAACTCCTCTTCTACAGAAATTGTGCACTGCAAAAAATTGTGAGAAGGTTTTGAGGCATTCATGGGTTTTAGAAAATGTCTTAAACTTTTTTCTTGTGAATTGCAAATTTTTCTTCTGGGGTCTTGAATTTCAATCTGTAAAAAATTAGGTCCTCACTGCAAAAGTCTATCATCTTTAAATAGTTAAAAAAAAAAAACAAATTAAAAGGATCAGAAAAACAAAAGTTTTTCAATTTTTTTTTAATTTTAGAGTTTTTTATTTTTTTTTTTAATTTTAGAGAATTTTTTTTTTTTTTTTGTAAAATTGGTATGACATTTTTTTTAGAAATTTCTTCATTTTCATTTGCTTCAAAACTGAATTTTTTTTTATTTAAAAAAATTTTTTTTATCATACATACATACATATGCACATAAGTCCATACTTATTTAGTCGAAAAATTTTAAAATTTATGCTACAATTTTTCACTGTGTACTGCAATAAATTTCATACGAAAAATGTTGCTTATACCACACGTACTCCGTACTTTCCATACAATTTATTGCAGCTTGCTTGGGTAACTCAGCGCTCAGCTCACAACTCTTTGACGTCTTTACGTACATACATACATACGTATGTTATATCAACTCACAAAGCTATATCATTGTGTTATTGTACCTTGTTAGTTGACAATTGCACGTCACCAATGTGCAATCCCACACATACACAGATATATACACAGCTCTGCCGCATTGCTGCTCACACCGGTGCATAAACGACCTCATACCAAAGAGCATGTATGAATAAGAGGCACCAACACGTATGTTCGAGCAGAACTACTCGCTACATTTGCTCGCTGTTTTCTATTAGGGTTTCAAGGGTTCCTCTTTGTGCATTTTCGCAATTTATTTAGAGTGACTTTATAAATAACAGCTGATCGAATTTTTGTTATGAGTAGCTTACTTCATTGAGCTTTTCATGAAGTTGAGTTATTTGCGGCATTGCGTTTTCATGAAGTTGAGGATATTTGCCTATGATTTTTGTGCAAATTGGTCAACTTAATGGAAATAAAATATTAAATATGGCAAATATCAAAATATTGGAATATTTTCATTTTATTAATTGATAATTGATATTTGAATATACTTTTTATTTTATTTCCATAAAATATGCATGCAAACTTCCACTTTGCCTTGCGATCATAGCAAAGGTCCTAGGTTCAAGTCCCACCTTAGGCAACATAATTTTTATTTTTTTGCTTTTTTTAGATACTATATTTTATTTTTTTAATGAAAAAACCCAACTTTTGCAAAAAGCTAATTAAAAATAACAATTTTTAACTGTATATGCAAAGCCTGCTTGAAGATATGCAAGGCATGCTTATAAGTAGGTACCTATGTAGGTACATATGTAGGTATAAAATATTCGATTGCAAAGTGTTATGCAGTCAATGATGTGCAAAGTAGAAATATTATTTAACTAAAATAAATAAATAACCTATTTTTTAATACCTATTTTTTCGAAAATATTCTTACCTATGTACTTCTATATATTTTTCCTTTCATTGAAAAATACCTACTTATAACCTATTATTTTTATAATTATACAAACAATCAAAATTACATCAATATCTACTATCCTAAAATTTTATCCAAAAAAATAATCAGTCATAGGTAATCAGATTTGATAAGAAATATTCATAATCACACAAATTTTGCAAGTACAAAATCTGTGTACAAGCATCCATATGTATGATGCGGTCTAACATATGTATGTGCATAATTGTCAAGTCTGCAAGCGAACGCTGCATGGATGAAGGATATATGTGCAAACATTTAAATTTCGCTAAAGCTCAGTCAAATGTTCAAAATTTGCATAGGCATAGCGAAAATGCAATTATGCCACATAACACCTTCATCCATGCAGTAATGACATTCACACATAAATACATATCGTCGTTGATTTCGTCGTTGACACGAGCTTCAAGTGAAGCGGTCGTTGATCAAAAGTGTTGCCGCACACAGTTTGCTCCTACCATTCAGCCACTACCAAAAAATGGAGTAGTTTTTCACTACTTAGTAGCTATTAACTTCTGTTTTTTGTCATTCAATAATGACTTTAAACTATCTTAAATTATTTTAGATATTAATTCCATATTCCTATATAAGTTTTCACTAAGAATTGTATCTAAAGTCGCACATAATTTTGGTAAGGAGAGAAAAAGCTCCACTTTCAGTACATAGTAGTGTATTTGAAGGGTACTTCTGTGCCATCACAGCCACACTTGGGCGAAAACAAACATGGCTTCCCAATTTTCGACAGATTTTAAGAGGCACTCCAAAGAGAGGTGCAAATGAGCCATAGCTTATGCTAAGAATCAAACTCCTTATGAATAAGGGAAACTTTTATTAAATTATTTAAAATATGTAGACGTAAGCTTTTTAGATTATTTTTTTACTAAAGTTTGGACCTATTGCTGAGCAATAGCTGTGCATTTTTATTTTAATTTTTTTATGAAATACTTGGCTCATGAATACAATTAAAGTTTTGTACCAACTTTTCTTCGCAACTTGCCCGCATTTGAAGGTGCGGTGGATATGGAATACCCCGCTTGGATTGAAGTTGGATTTTAGAAAATCGACAAAAATTGAATTTTATGATTTTGTTCAAATGCAATGTTGCGACATTTCAACCATGTTGCGACATTTCATCCAAGATTCCTCGAGAAAATATTTTTTTTTAAGAAGAATGAATGAATTCTTCTTCTTGCATATTTAGGTCTGCGCGTAGAAAAGAGTTTTGTTGTTGGATTTTGTGCGTAGAATGGTTTTTGTTTTTGTAGCGTGATAGCTTGTGGACAACACATGCATTTAGAGGGGATAGCGCGGTGACGTGAGGGTATGTCGATATTTATGTGTGGCTGTGCGCATACGTATGTACGTACGTTTGTTTGTTGTTTGGCCATACATAAATACGTATGCACGAAAATATGTGCGTGCGCGGAAGCTTTGCGCATGCATACTACTTGGTGATTTGTATGGGAATATAATTTTGTGCTTTGCCGACGGCAAAATGCATTTGTGCTATAAATATTTATATGCTATAAATATTTATTTCCTATATTTAGTTTCATATTTAACAATATTTGTATGTATTTCAAATGCTATAAATATTTATTTATAAAGAACCAATAAATAATTTTTTTGGTGGTAGGTATTAAAAGGACATTACAAATTCAAAACAAAGTTAGCCTTAACAAAAAGTTTTGAACAAATAAGCAGATAGCAGATTTGAATTATGATAGTAAATGCCATACCTTATGAATGAAAATGTCTACTATTAACAATTTTTATTTGTAAAAGCTGAAACCTTAATGTATAAGTAAATGCAATCATAAACCTTAATTTTTTACATTAAAATCAAATTCAAGTAAAGTACTTGATTGACATCATACGCATCCTTAAGATAAAATGTAGGTATGCAATGTAGCAACTAGGAAATAATAAAAACGAAACATTTTTTTAATCAAGGACGGGAGTCATATAAATGCATAGATTTGGGTTGCGAAATATCAAATTAATATTAAAAAGGTTTTTTGGTATTAACTTTAATTTTTGCATCAAAAATTAATTCCTCTAACATACTTGCATTATTTGATCAACGAAAGCCAAAATTCACCGTCAGCGCACTAAATTGAGTCGCTTAATCAACTCATTCCGTTTGTTTACTTTTTGCGTTTAATCAATTTCAACTCATAAAAAGCAAACTTGACTCAAATAATTTGAAACGATTACGGACAAAGCACAAAGAGGAGCTCATGTAACCCTAATAGAAAACATCGAGTAGAATCGAACATACGAGTTGAAATTCTGCCGATTTTCAGATGAGAGGACTGGTGCCTCTTATTCATACATGCTCTTTGGTTATATACTAAGTTATATCAGAACATAGCGAGTAAATATTTCCTTCAGCATTTGCAACAATAAATTTAACATGCAACTGAAAATGCATGCGCGTACATAAACACACACACACACACAAACACATATATAAATAAAATACTCTAATGCATAACTTTGTGCGTTAGTCCCGGTTGTTGAGGCATTATAAAAATAGATACTGAAATTAGGTCGGAAAGGCAATGGCAAACGACAATAAAAAATGAAAAGAACAAAAACATAAAAGAACCAAAACCAAACATAGAAGCAATGCATATAAACAGAAAACAACAACATGCATGATAATGACTGCAAGCAGCTGTGATTTGTTTTAATTTTGTTGTTTTTTTTCTTTCTTCTATTTTTGCAGATGTAAAGCGCAAAGTTTAGAGCATTAAAATGTAAAGTTTTGAAGTGTGTGGCCAGTAGGAAATGCATTTGAGAGAGGTGGGAAATGTCGAAAAGAAAATTTAGGAATTTGCAAAAAGTACCTACGATTTAACAAGAAGAAAAAAAAATTTGTTCAAGGTAAGTAGGTAATCAATATGACTAGTAAAAAAAATATATAAATGCCGATAACAGTCGTTATAAATAATAGCAAATTGATAGTCAATATAAAATAAAAAAATTTATTTAAATAAAAAAATCTCCTAAGGCCTATAAAGAACTCTATAAAATATCAAAATTCGATGAGTTTGCAAAAATCGATAAATTTATTAATATCGATTAATTTGTCTAACTCTATTTACATAAATAAATAACGAATATCCAAGATTGGTTGGAATGTGGTAAGAGCTGCGATAAAATTTCAAAATTCGATAAAATGTCACAAATCGATAAATTTACTATCGATTATTGTCTAATTTTAACAATTTAAATAAATTTGCGAAAAAAGATAACAAATATTCTATACGCGTTGAATATTAGTAGAAGTTGCTATAAAATGTCAATATTCTAATAAAAAATCGATAAATTTATTAATATCGATTAATTTGTTTAACTCTATTTACTTAAATAAATCTGCGAAAATAAATAACGAATATACAAGATTGCTTGGAATTTGATAGGAGCTACGATAAAATTTCACAATTCGATAAAACTGTACAAATCGATAAATTTAATTATATCGATTAATTTGTCTAACTCTATTTACTTAAATAAATCTGCGAAAAAGATAACAAATATTCAATATTCGTTAGAATTCAGTAGAAGCTGCTATAAAATGTCAAAATTCGTTGAAATTGAAAAATCGATAATTATTAGTTTCGATTAATTTGCCTTACTTTATTAATTTAAATAAATATTTGAAAATAGATGACAAATATGCAAGATTAGTTTGGTAAGCCGAACCATCAACAAACTGTTGCTTTCTTTAAAACTTTCTTTTTAATGACAAGCCGATATTTTAGATATTTCTATAAAAAAAAATTGATTAAGCCATACATTTTTAAAAACTTTAGGTGACGATAAAAAGGTCATATAAACTAAATAATCTCTACGAACCGAGCCCACAGTCGAAAAGAATTAAAAAAAGCTTTAAAGTCGGTGCAAATAATCGATAAAAATCGATATCTAAACCGATAAATGCATGCTAATCCTTAAAAACTTTTATATAATTGATACTAAAATCGATAAAAACTAAGTTTAAGAATTGCCTGTTAAACTTAAACAATCGATGCAAGTAATCGATACCGAAGTCGATAAGAATTTAAAGATGTGCAACTAAGCTTTAAAAATCGATAAGAAGCTTTTTGAAAAAAAACGAGTTTCTTATCATAAAACAATATTAAGGTTGAAATATATTTCTAAAATTGGCAAAAGAATTTCCAAAAATATACTCAAATGTATAAAAATTGCCATTTGTCAACTAAAACAACTAATATACTTAAGAATAACCATGAAAGCTTATTAAAGTCGATACAAATTTGCCATTAAGCAATGCGAGTCTTCGCAATTCAAATCGATAGTTTACTAGAAATCGATAAATTAGTACAAATCGATAAATTTATACAATTTGATAAATTAATTAGAATCGATAAATTTATAACAATCGATAAATCGAAAAAACTCGATAACCTCTTTTAAAATATACTCCTATAATTTTTTTCTCCCAATCCGGACCAAACTGTGATAAATTTTACTGTTGTATTACCGATTGAAGTGGAAGCCTGCAAAGCAATCTTCAATTTATTTTTAAGTACCATCCTAATGTATACTTTATAAAGTACATATCCTCCGCCAAATTCCTTTGTCACCTACAAACTTAATACAATATTGTTTATAGATATAAATCCCTCAGTCTGACATTCCAACAAATCAAGTGTCGTTGATAAGCACGAAAATTAGGGCAAGCAGCGCTCTAGCAAAATAAAAAAGTAAAAAAGAAAGATAATTGCCATTAAACTAACTAAACTCCACATGCAATAGAAGTCAAGTGTGCAGCTAAGAAAAATGCATAAACACATACACGCACACACATACTAGCACTCACGCACAAGCACATTTCTTTGAAGCTCGCTGAAGCACCTAAGAAAGTGCGGCATATGCAGGCGGCTAGGTTCTTGGCTGAAAACGAGATAAGGCAAAGACGACACACATTTTTTTCTAATTTATTTATTAATTTAATTTTTTTTTATTATTTTCTCTAGTACATACTTACATAAGAAGTGCATACATAAAAGTGAAAACGACAAAAGGCAGGAGGCAGTAGTTGGATGACTGGTGTGTGAGCTGCAGTGCATCAACTGCTGTTTCAGTGGGGGTGGGGTTGTGTGGGTGCTCAGAAGTGTAGTAAAGTTGTCAAAATGCCCGTTCACCATAGCCATCCCTCTTCGTCTTTCACTTCAATGGCTGCCTCGCTCATAGCACTCTATCTCGTCTTTTTTTTCTTTAATCTTTATGAATGCGGTACAGTTAAGTGTCATACTAAAGCACAAGTAGGTATCTATGTTTGTGTAACTTTTTTTTTAATGGAATTAATAGCCAACGTTGCATTTCGCCTTCACCTCCAACAAAAAGCCTACACAAATATATTTATACTACTTTTGTCGTTAGATTTGTTCTAGTTGTTGTTATCGCATATTGTTATTTGTTGTTGCCTTCAACTCGACGCATAATTGAAGTTGAATGTACAGTGTGCCATAGAAATGCGTAAATTAAATGCAACAGTGACCCCAGCGCAAAATTTTAAATAAAAAAATTATGTTGCTATTATCAAATGTGTTTGACTCTAGCGCCACCTATCGGATAGTTATTAAAGGTTAATTTATTTGAATTTCTTTACATGAATTTACTTGACTTCTATAACGTTTTCGGAGAGTGAGTGCCTCCCGGTCAAAGTCTTTGAAGTACCCATAGAAAAAGCGAAATACTTTGAGAGTCCCAAATTAAGAACGTAGAAAAGTAAGAATAAAGTTTACCAAAACATGTTTTTGTTTGATTTTTCCTTTACTTTTTTTCAATTATAAAACACTGAAAATAAAAAAAAGTTGAGTTTTTCAGAAATGCTGGAAGAATAAAATGTTTAAAAAACATTTTTGAATAAGAGTTTTTACTAAAAATTAGATTTATTTTATCCAATACCAAAATCACTAAAAGTAAGACAAAAATTATGAGCTTCAAAAAAGTTTTTAAAATCGCAGTTCTAAAAATTTTACACATTTCAAGCTAACATTTTATTTAAGCAGTTTTTTTTTATTAATTTCTAATAAAGAACACGACCCATTATGTTTCTCAAAAAAGTTTTCAAATATTCATGATTACAATTTTTACTGAAAAGTTAGTTTTCATATTAAAATTAAATTTGATTTTCTTAATGAAAATTTTCTAAGAACAAAGAAGCTTAGGTTTTCAAAAACTTGTTTCAATACTCATTTTTTAAATTTATTTTTTTTTTTTAATTTAATAATTTGTAAAATTTTTACTATATATTTTTATACCCAGCGTACTAGTACTAGTACAAGGGTATTATAACTTTGTTGGGATAACGGTTGGTTGTACAGGTATAAAGGAATCGAGATAGATATAGACTTCCATATATCAATATCATCAGGGTCGAAAAAAAATTTGTTTGAGCCATGTCCGTCCGTCCGTCCGTCCGTCTGTCCGTCCGTCTGTCCGTTAACACGATAACTTGAGCAAATAATAAGATATCTTCACCAAATCGGCATGCGTACTTATTTGGGTTCAGAATAGATTGCTATTGAAAATGGGTAAAATCGGACCATAACCACGCCCCTTTTTCGATATCGAAAATTTCGAAAAACGTATAAAACGGGTTAATTCAATATCAGAAGCAGCTACAATGATAAAATTTGCAATATGTATTGATTTAGATGTTCTAAGGCCGATTTTATCAAATTTTTTTAAAAGGGGCGTGGCACCGCCCACATATATTTGAAGAAATTTTCAAATTTTGACTCTCAATAACTTCAGCACAGTTTATGCTAGTACAACGAAATTTTGTAGAGGGCATACTATTGCTGTGTTAAATTCAGATATAGAAAATAAACGAAATCGCTTAGCGACCACGCCTACTTTTTCATAAAAGTTATATTGAAAGGAGGTGGAAATATTGAAAAGTCCATATCTAATTAACTGATACCGCTATAATAATATAATTTGGTACATACATCAATTTTCATATTCTTTACATTATTTTTGCAAAATTTTGGAAAGTGGGCGTGCCACCGCCCACTTATGAGTCACGCAATTTTCAAATTCGACTGCTAATAACTTCAGAACGGTGTGAGATAGATTTACGAAACTAGGTACCAGGCATCTTATGTTTATGTAGAGTACTACCATAGAAAATAAGAAAAATCGGTGAACGACCACGCCCACTTTTGGACTAAAGTTCTCTAAACGAGAGTTAGGAAACCGGAATATGCAATATCTGTTTAACTGATAAAGATATAATGCTAAAATTTAGTACACTCATTCACTTGATGATGTTATTAGTGTTGTTTAAAGGTTTTTTGGTAATATTTTGGAAAATGGGCGTGGCACCGCCTACAAGTGAATAAACAAAATATCAACATTTCACTATTAACAAGCCACTGTGAAAGTATCATAAAGATCTGCAATGAAAACTGATCTTCAAATAGGGACAAACAACATAATAAAATCCGTGGGCGTGCCACCACCCACACCCACACATTCGCTATTGTTTAGGCTGGGAATAGATTGGTTTTTAAAATGGGCGAAATCGGATGAAAACCCCGCCCCCTTTTCCTGGAAACTAACGCTGGGTATTAAATGTTCGGTTCACCCGAACTTAGACTTCCTTACTTGTTTTGATTAATTTATTAAAATCCTTTTAAAAACAGAGAAACCCTTGGTTTCTGAAAATAAAAGTATTTTTAATGAAAATTTTTAAGAAGAAAGAAAAGCTTAGTTTTTCAAAAACTTGTTTCTATGCTCATTTAAAAAAAATTAGATTTTAAGTTAAAATTGTACTTAATCCTTTTTTTATGATTAATTTACTAAAAACCTCAAAACAAAAAAAATTCCAGTACTCATCTGTGAAAAACGTAAAAACAAAGCAAAATTATGTTCCTTAAAAACTTTTTTCAAACAAATTTTTGAAACTTTTATTGCAAAATGAGATTTTAAGTTGAAATTGTATTTGGTAACAAAAAAAAAAAGTATTAAGTATTTGGTTTTTAATTTAACCTTCTTTTAATTTCGTAAAAACCTTTCTCAAAAACATTTTTCAAATCCATGTTTTTTTAATTTTGCTAAAAAAAAACTGTATTTTATTTTAATTTTAAAATCAATACTTATATTTTTTCTTTTTATGATTAATTTAATAAAAACCCTCTAAAACAAACAAAAATTGTTTTGCAAACATTTTTTTTTTTAAAACTTCTTTTAAAATTGTCTTTTTTTAATGCGATTTAAAGTTAAAATTGTATTTCGTTTTCTTTTTATAATTAATTTAATAAAGACTTTCTAAAAACAGGAAAAGCTCAAAATCCATCAAACAATATTATATACAACTTGGCCCAAAAACAATTTCGGGAAAAAAAATTTGTTTAATAAACTTTTTTCAATACTAGTTTTTGAAACTTTTATTCAAAAATATAAAGCTAATAATAAGATTTTAATTTAAAATTGTATTTTTTCGTTTATTATTTAAAGAATCTAAAAAAATACAGAAACATGTTTTCAAAAACATTTTTCACTTTTCAGTTTTAAAAATGTCTTCGAAATTCGGATTTCAATTTAAATCCCTGTTTGGCTTTCTTTTTATACCTAGTAGTGCTTCGCACACAAGGTATATTAACTTCATTGGCCTAACGGTAGTATGTAACGGCATAAACGAATCGAGATAGATATTGACTTATATATATCAAAATGTTCAGGAGGAGAAGAGAAATTGATTGAGCCATGTCCGTCCGTCCGTCCGTCCGTCCGTCCGTCCGTCCGTCCGTCCGTCTGTGAACACGATAACTTGAGTAAATCTTGAGATATCTCAATGAAACTTTGTATGCAGGTTCCTTTTTACATATCTCTGAACGGTATTGAAAATAGGCAAAATCGGTTAAAAGCCACGCCCACTTTCTATATATATAATATTTTCGAAAATACAAAAAGAGTGATTATTCAGTACATAATACACCTATAAGGATAAAATTTGGTGTGTACCTTACCGTTAAAGCAAAAAATAAATTTGTGAAGAAATTTTTAAAAAAGGGCGTGGCACCGCCCACTTTTGATTAAGTCAAATTTGGAAATATTATTAATCATAAATCAAAAACCGCTCAAGATAGCAAAATAAAATTCAGCACACATATTTATATAAATACAGGCAATATTTCGAAAAAAAATTAGCGAAATCGGATTAGGTCCACGCCCAATTTTATACGAAAGATTTTGAAAAGGATCATGGATATATTGAATATGCTATAACTTTGCTTAAACTAGCTGTATATCATTTCTATTTCACCTCTAAAGTGTTCGTGGGCAAAGAAAGTCGAAAGCACAAAATTTTTGGAAAATGGGCGTGGCCCCGCCCCTTTATGGGGGATTATTCCACAAAACTTTCCATGCCATAACTCCGGTAAAAATTGATTTATTAAAACGATATTTGAAGAAAGTGTTCAACATATAAAGCTAACTCTTTGCTGAAAAAATAAACAAAATCGGTGAACGGACACGCCCACTTTTTGAATATAGTTCTAAAATATTTCTTCGTAAAATTAAAATCGCGATATTTCCATAATTGTATAAGTTATATAAATAAGATTTTACACACATATTAACCTTTTTAAACAAAACTAAACTGTAAAAAAATTTTGTGGATTTTGGTGAAGTAGGCGTGGCGCCTCCCACTTTTTAGCATAAAAGCTCTGCTATTTTCAAAAGCGATTGGTTGGAATTTCAAGAATGTATTTCAATGAAATTTTGTGAGATGCTTCCCAATAGTATGTAGTATACTCCTGCCAAAAATTACGCAAATCGAATAACAAACAAGCAAGATTTACGGGCAAGTAGTTAACACCCTACTGCCTTTTTTATACCTAGTAGTGCTTCGCACACAAGGTATATTAACTTCATTGGCCTAACGGTAGTATGTAACGGCATAAACGAATCGAGATAGATATTAACTTATATATATCAAAATGTTCAGGAGGAAAAGAGAAATTGATTGAGCCATGTCCGTCCGTCCGTCTGTCCGTCCGTCCGTCCGTCCGTCTGTGAACACGATAACTTGAGTAAATCTTGAGATATCTCAATGAAATTTAGTATGCAGGTTCCTTTTCACTTATCTCGGAGCGCTATTGAAAATAGGCAAAATCGGTTAAAAGCCACGCCCACTTTCAATATATATAATATTTTCGAAAATACAAAAAGAGTGATTATTCAGTACATAATACACCTATAAGGATAATATTTGGTGTGCACTTTAGCGTTAAGGCAAAAAATACATTTTTGAAGAAATTTTTAAAATGGGGCGTGGTACCGCCCACTTTTGATTAAGTCAAATTTGGAAATATTATTAATCATAAATCAAAAACCGCTCAAGATAGAAAAATAAAATTCAGCACACATATTTATATTAATACAGGCAATATTTCGAAAAAAAATTATCGAAATCGGGTTAGGTCCACGCCCAATTTTATACGAAAGATTTTGAAAAGGATCATAGATATACTGAATATGCTATAACTTTGCTTAAACTAGCTGTATATCATTTCTATTTCACCTCTAAAGTGTTCGTGGGCAAAGAAAGTCGAAAACACAAAATTTTTGGAAAATGGGCGTGGCCCCGCCCCTTTATGGGGGATTATTCCATGAAACTTTCCATGCCATAACTCCGGTAAAAATTGACTTATTGAAATTTAGAGAAAGTGTTCAACATATAAATCTAACTCTTTGCTGTAAAAATAAACAAAATCGGTGAACGGACACGCCCACTTTTTGAACACAGCTCTGAAAAATTTCTTCGTAAAATTAAAATCGCGATATTTCCATAACTGTATAAGTTATATATATAAGATTTTACACACTTAATAAGCTTTTTAAGAAAAACTAAACTGCAAACAAATTTTGTGGATTTTGTTGAAGTAGGCGTGGCGCCGCCCACTTTTCAGCAAAAAAGGTCTGTTATTTTCAAAAGCGATTGCTTGAAATTTCAAGAAGGTATTTCAATGAAAGTTAGTGAGATGCTTCCCAATAGTATGTAGTATACTCCTGCCAAAAATTATGCAAATCGAATGACAAACAAGCAAGATTTACGGGAAAGTAGTTAACTCCCTATTGCCTTTTTTTTTATTAATTTTTTTTATTTTCATACCTTTCATAAGCCCCATGCAAAACTATTTATATTTTGTTATTTAGTGATAATTTAATTTACCACTTACAACAGAAGTGTTTTTAATCGAAAACAATCAGTTGTTTTATACCACCTTTTCAGGTATTAAAATAGACCTGAGTTAATTGGGATAACGCAACAGATCACTACTAGGTATTTAATGTTCGGTTACACCCGAACTTAGACTTCCTTACTAGTTTTTATTAAAAAACGCTAAGCAAAGAAATACATATATATATTTTTTTTTTAATTTTTCAATGGTCAATTTTGTAATTTTTACTAAAATTAATGTTCTGGCATTACCGCTAGAAAAAATAAATTCTGAATTTTTTAAAAACTTCTGCGTTTCACTTTTTAAGTCAATTTATTTAAAAAACTGCAAACTCATATTTAAAAAAAGTTGACTCTCAGCCTTCAAACAAACTCAATATTGAAAACGCTTCTAAAGCACTTATAAAACGCTTATTTTTTTAAAATCTCGATGTAAAATGCTTTTTGGGTATTAATTAAGCGTAAAAAAGAAATGTTGTGCTTATAAAACTCTCTATGCGTAAACATGTCTTAAATCATTGAAGCGCATAAAATGTGTAAACTAGTAAATATCACTACAGAATTTTCTTTCCGACTTTTCTAATTTATGTATGTTTGCCTATAAAAATGCGAGTGCTGCCTACGCACGTTTTGACTTCGTGATGGAAAATTAGAAAAAACAAGTAAGGAAGTCTAAGTTCGGGTGAACCGAACATTTAATACCCAGCGTTAGTTTCCAGGAAAAGGGGGCGGGGTTTTCATCCGATTTCGCCCATTTTAAAAACCAATCTATTCCCAGCCTAAACAATAGCGAATGTGTGGGTGTGGGTGGTGGCACGCCCACGGATTTTATTATGTTGTTTGTCCCTATTTGAAGATCAGTTTTCATTGCAGATCTTTATGATACTTTCACAGTGGCTTGTTAATAGTGAAATGTTGATATTTTGTTTATTCACTTGTAGGCGGTGCCACGCCCATTTTCCAAAATATTACCAAAAAACCTTTAAACAACACTAATAACATCATCAAGTGAATGAGTGTACTAAATTTTAGCATTATATCTTTATCAGTTAAACAGATATTGCATATTCCGGTTTCCTAACTCTCGTTTAGAGAACTTTAGTCCAAAAGTGGGCGTGGTCGTTCACCGATTTTTCTTATTTTCTATGGTAGTACTCTACATAAACATAAGATGCCTGGTACCTAGTTTCGTAAATCTATCTCACACCGTTCTGAAGTTATTAGCAGTCGAATTTGAAAATTGCGTGACTCATAAGTGGGCGGTGGCACGCCCACTTTCCAAAATTTTGCAAAAATAATGTAAAGAATATGAAAATTGATGTATGTACCAAATTATATTATTATAGCGGTATCAGTTAATTAGATATGGACTTTTCAATATTTCCACCTCCTTTCAATATAACTTTTATGAAAAAGTAGGCGTGGTCGCTAAGCGATTTCGTTTATTTTCTATATCTGAATTTAACACAGCAATAGTATGCCCTCTACAAAATTTCGTTGTACTAGCATAAACTGTGCTGAAGTTATTGAGAGTCAAAATTTGAAAATTTCTTCAAATATATGTGGGCGGTGCCACGCCCCTTTTAAAAAAATTTGATAAAATCGGCCTTAGAACATCTAAATCAATACATATTGCAAATTTTATCATTGTAGCTGCTTCTGATATTGAATTAACCCGTTTTATACGTTTTTCGAAATTTTCGATATCGAAAAAGGGGCGTGGTTATGGTCCGATTTTACCCATTTTCAATAGCAATCTATTCTGAACCCAAATAAGTACGCATGCCGAATTTGGTGAAGATATCTTATTATTTGCTCAAGTTATCGTGTTAACGGACAGACGGACGGACAGACGGACGGACGGACGGACGGACGGACGGACATGGCTCAAACAAATTTTTTTTCGACCCTGATGATATTGATATATGGAAGTCTATATCTATCTCGATTCCTTTATACCTGTACAACCAACCGTTATCCCAACAAAGTTATAATACCCTTGTACTAGTACTAGTACGCTGGGTATAAAAATTGAGTGAAGTAAAGCAAAAAGGCGCGCAAAATGGAGTAAACTAAAGAGGAATGCATTTGAAAGTGCAACAAATGCACAGCGTATATTCCATTGTGGGTTTAGTTGAGAGTGCTATTGCGTGAATAGCAGGGCGCCAGAATAACTATTAAAAAATAAAATTAATTAGATCTTCGACTGAGAAACATAATACTGCTAACTGCAGATATTCGAAGAAAATTGATATAAGGGTCATTCTTAATCCAATAGAATTCAAATCAACACTTTTTAAATTTTTTTGTCTGTATGTTTGTGCGCGCATCACTTAAAAACTGCTGAATTGAATTGGCGCAACGTTTCACCATTGCATTATTAGACGTCTAGCTTACGTTTTAAGATATTTCTTATTTTTATAACACAGCCCGTTTTGGAGTAAGCGACCAATATATGGACTAGGGTGACCCAAAATGTGTTAGTACAATATTGGTATCAAACGAAAGCTACTAAAGAGTACTGCAAGAAGCGTTGTGATTACGTTCGATATCTCAACTGGTTTCAGAGACATAATGATTATGATTAGTATTTTAAAAGCTTTCTAGTATTAGTAAGAAAATAAAAATCTAAAGCTAGGTAATTTTTTTTATTAATTTTTAAGTGATAAAATTTACTCTCTGAGACTTGTTAAAGCCATTTTTTTATTTCTCTCCCGGTTACTAAAGGTACGAAAATCTCTTTGTTAGAGTTCGGGTTCGAAAAATTGTGTTTCCCACTTAGAAATCTATCCCCCTCTTCAATAACTTCTTTTTTAGTACCTTTTAGATTGTGCGAGTGTTATTTAGGAGCTCTGTTGCATACATACGTATTTGTATACTTCAACGCTACATTGTAAATAAAACGCAACAGAAATGGGTTAAAAGTTTATGGCAGCTGTTGACTTGCGTTTGATGTTATGAATGCATGCGCCTGGTTTTAGAGTTTAGCGGGATAGTCGGGTCTGCGCTAGCATATGCCTGAGGTAAACGCCTGTATCAACAAACTAGCGAACATAAATATGCACTTACATATGTACATATAAGAGGAGGTGTGTATATATTTTTGTAAAACAAATATGTACTTTAGAAATTCTATGATATTTTTATACACATTAGGGTGTTCCTTAAAATTTTTAAGGAGCTATTTTTTCCATGCTCAGTGCTTTGAACGGTAGTAATCGGTATTCCAAATATATTATTTTTCAGTTTTTGGTCTATTTTTATTTATGGAACAGTCAAAGCTGATAAAACTTTATTTGAAGCTATCCGATACAAGTTTTCCTCTCGATTAGGGACGATTTAGACCTTAGTTCAAAGCTTTAGATTTGAGAAAATAACTTTTTTTGGGTCCTGATAGTGTGAACTTTGTCCCTTAATAAACAACCCTTAAGCGTTTTCAAGTCGGTCCAAACTTCATTTGGGATTTATTCGGATTTTTTAGTACCCATGGGATTGAGGTTAAGGCTAGGGAAACTCTCTTTTGAAGACCACCCCAATACACAAATGTAAGAACTTTGTTTCTTGAAGTCAATATCTTGAAGTGTTGTTGTTTGCTTTGAAAGCAATTAGTGTGTAAACATAGGAAGTCGTGTCACGCCCTGGAAGAACTCAATTTACATATGTATGTGGGTTTTCGAAGTAGAAAAGTTCGTTCGTTCCAAAATAGCCAATGGAGTTCCTGGATGTACCGATTTGGCCTTGGACACACAACATTGCTGAAGCCAAGTCCTTCTCTACCTGCTTTTTCCGAAGCAGCGATGGTCTCTATTTTGATTCCAAACTAACATACATATCTCAGCTTGTCCCTTAGTACAAATCCTCTGTTAAATCCATCTATACTCCAATTTTCAGCAAAACAACAAGCCTAACATTGTTCTAAGCCTTTATGCTCTAAATCCACTCAGAGTTCTTTAACTTGAAAACAAAGGTCTCTCATTCTAAAAAGTCCATCAGTGAAATAACTTCACTCCACATAATAAGTTGCATTAGCTAAATCAACAAAAGCAGCAATAAATAAATACTTAGACGCTGACAGATTGCAGCTGCTCCATTTTCATTCGCACCATTGACCGTTAGTGGGCGCTGCACTGTGGGCTTGTTTCAAGTAACATGTGTCAAAATTTACAAAATCAATTTAAAAAAGTTATAAAAAATTTCGAAAAATTCGTACTGAAATTTAAAAAAAAGCATTACTTTTGTGCCTTTTTTTTTTTTGACTTGTCAATTTTCAATACTTTGTTTTTTAGGCAACTAAAAAAAAAAACTTTTTATTTCAAAGTATTTTCGAAAAAACTTTTCTATTTTTAAAGAAAATCGAAAACAAGTTTAAAAATAAAATAATTTTTCCGACAGTACTTTAAAAATAAAGGAATTGTTCGAAAATATTTCCAAAAGATTAAAAAATTTTTTTTAATTTTCGCATATTGGAAATTTTTTTTTACTTTTAAAACTGTTTTCGAAAAAATTATTTTTTTTTTTAAATTCTCATTACTTGTAACTCAATTTGAATATTTAAAAATAATTTAAAGTTTTTCAAAACTCCAAAAACACATCTCAAAACTTTTTCCAACTGTTTTTGAGTAACCGCTCTTCTTCTTACTGTATCTTATGCATTTCGGTTTGAGCAAAGTTGATGCAAAATACCCCACAGTGCACCGCTACTGGTCACTGCACTGAAAATAAGTACTAAGAACGAGTGACTGAGTAAACATAAATAGCAAAACGAACTAACAAAAATAATAAAAACAACAACTTCTATACAAAAAAAAAGTTTATAAAAATTCTAAGGAGGAAAGAAATAATAAAGGCAATTCATTTAGTTACATAACTATGTAAGAGGAAGAAAAAGACACTGAAGTATTTGCTAAATAAATATAGAACAACTGACTTGTGGACGAAACGACTATGCGACAGATATTATGCGACCGATGTAATGGCTATATGGTAGAAAATATGTAGAAAAAAATTCTTGAACAGCCACTGAACTGAACGAATAATAGGAGTACGCTTTGATGAGCTGATAGCGAGGAGTACTTTGATGGATGTGTAAGCACGACCTATAACTGGGTAAAATAAATTGATAGAAGTTGAGGCCCAGATCCCATATCAGTCAATAGACATGAAGCACTTGATAATGGAATTCTAAACAGAGCCATTACAACAAAAGTATTGATTGTGTAAGCGCGGAAAAATTAGAGAAAAGGGGAGTTTAGGAGCTCTTTGTTGGTTTTCTTGGAAATTATATGTTGATTTAGTATTCTAAATTGTTTTGAACTACAGTGACTTTCAAAAATGAACAGTTTTTATATATAAAATGAAATTCAAAAATTCCACTAAACTTATCTAACCTAAGCCAGCCCATACTATGAACCCGCCTTCATCTCTCCGCCCATAAAATTAACACACTTGCCACTCAATGTAAACTTCAATATTCAAATTTTTTTAATTTTTCCAACTCCAAATGGGTGCTTGTCACGCATAGCTGAATAACGGTCAGTGAGGAAAAAATGATATATCGTTTTCATGATGTGACATGTAATAAACATTTACGACAAAACGATCTATCATGTTTCTTAAGTAATGAGAAAAATATGCAAACAAGAAATTTTAATTAAAAACAAATTTGGAATTCAAACCAAAATTAAAAAAAAAAAAAAATTTAAAAGTTAACTTTGTTACCGAGCTAGGAAAATGTGCGAAAAAAAGTTTTAATTAAAAAAAATTATATACACAAAAACATGTTTTGCCGAGAAGCCAAAAAAAATTAGTTTTTTTATTTTATTAATTGAGGCGCCGCAGTTGTAAGTATACGCATATTAAACGCAAAACAAGCGACTACCAACAGTGCTGGGTGATGTTGCATTGCGTTGCGTTAATGCGCTGTTATTGCATTTATTTTGAAAATCAAAAATTCAAATAAAATACGATGTTTTAAATATCTTTAATCAAAATTTAAAAAATGCACCAAAAAAAATATTTACAAAAAAAATTGTTTATAAAAAAAATTATTTATAAAAAAAATTATTAAAAAAAAATAATAATAATTTATAAAATAATTAAAAAGATAGAAATTTATAAAACAAATAAAATAAATAAATTTACCTTGGTGCATTTTGTATCAAAACACCAAATTTTCATTCCAAATTTTCATTTAAAATGTAAATTAATTGTTTTGCAATGACAAATAAAGTGTTTTCTTTGAAAAGTATAAAAAAATTTAAATAAACTTTCCTTGAGCAACTTTTTGATATTTTTACTATTTTGGACTAAACAAATTTTGTTGTTGGAAAAGTGAAAAGTCAAAACCTTCTTTTTCAGAATTTTTCAAAAATTTTATGATTTTGGATCAGAAAAAAATTATTTTTGGAAAGTGAAAAATCTAAAATTTAGAACAATTTTTATTTGCATATCTGTATAGTTTGGTAAAAACCACATGCTTTGTTGGAAAGTAAAATATCCAAAACTTATATAAAATTTACTTTAACTTCTCGGTATATTTAAGATTTTGAACCGAAAAAAAAATTTTGTTGGAAAGTGAAAAATTTTAAATTTCAAATTTTTTTTATTTTAAAGTTTGTAGCATTTTTATGAATTTGGATCGAAAAAAATTTTTTCATAAGTCAAAAACCGAATATGTGAATAAATATTCTTTGTAAATTTTTTTAAAATTTTTATGATTTGCGACGCATGTATCGAGCTTTTAAGCGCCAGAGGGCAATTGCGCCATCATATCAACACATGAAAAATTGCGGCGTTACCCATAACTTATCGTGGCCAATGAAAGTGAAATAGATCATAGTTAGCGAAAAGCCGCATAGAGACAAGGCATGACAGTTATAAAATTGGCTATGGGCAAAGGCACGGCCAAACCAATTGCGTGCGCATGCGTGTCGGTCTTCATTTTTGTGCTCTTTTTTCCAACGCTTCCTATTGTTTTTGTTACTTTAGTTAGACGTATGAGCTCGCAAGTGACAAGCGAAAGCCATTGTGCATAGTTCAGGCAACAGAAAAAACAATTGGGTAACGGTGTAAATTTAGGAAGGGCGATGGTTTGTATGTTTTATATTTTTTTATTCATTTTTTTTATTTTTATTTATTTTTTTTTTTCTTTTTTTTTTCTTTTCTATTTCTTTCTTCGTTATTGTTGCCTTGTATCGCTGATTGTGCGTAACGGAAGCGCCATTTTTATTACAGCGGCCTGATGTAAGCTTGCCAAACGAAGCGTGCTCTATGACGCGAGCTTTTTGCGTAGACCTTCAACGATGGCATTCACCTTTTCCCAAGCTGTGTGGGCATGCTCTTCGTGTGGTGCGTTTCAAATCGCTCGTCGTTGTGTGGAAATGGACAGCAATTGGTTTGCTTGGCCTTTGTTTGTTTTTTTTTTTTGTGTAAAAGTTACTAAATTTGGAAATTACAATTGAGCGTTTTGAAATAAAGTTCAGGGTAAACGAGGTGTGAAAATGATATACAGCTGATAAAGTCAGATAAGAAGATTGATCGATGGAAATTTTTTAATGAAAACATTTTTTTACGGAAATGAAGTAACGAAGTTTGTCGTAGTGGGCGATACTGCAAGTAGTCCGGAAAAGAAGAAGAAAATTGCATACCAGGCTGTACTTAGGCTTCGGAATATGAAGCTTTAAAAAGCTCTATCGTCTGCCTTAAATATATATATGAAAGGACTTGGAAACCTCTACTGCCAAAACCTCACGGAACTCAGGGATATTAAGCCCAGGAAGCTGCTATAATATCAGATAACCCCGGCCTGATTTTAGTCGAATGTGGATCCCACCCAATTGTTTGATAGATCTGAGAAACTGGTCAGCTATCATGAAGTGATCAGAGAGACATAAAAATCCAGCCTTCCTTCTCATAAAATACACATCCTTTCTATTCGCTATAGCTACGGTCCCTGCTCCTCACTCCGTGAGCTCACACAGCTATTTGCCACACATAAAATACCACACCGATTGCATTAAAGGCGCCATTTTCTTGATTTCCCGCAAAATAAAATCTAGCAGCAGGCACATTATATACCCGCCTTCCCACCACGTGACAACGCGCGCCCTCAAGAACTATAGAACTTTCATTTGTATGCTCTGCATTCAAGCACACTCCACTGCCTATCCCACTTTAAGCTACAAATACAACCAACAATAAATATACAGCTGCTGCTGCTGCTACCCTCACGCCTGACTGCACAACTGCTCAACTGTCGATTGCACGGCGAAAGTTTAATGGGACTATGACCGCTTAAATAGCTTGTACGAGTGTGGTGTGCAACTCATAGAGACAGCACTCAAGCACGTCGAGGCAGATAGAACACAGAGAAGTGCACATAGAATACGCATAAAATGGAATGAATGAAAAAAAAAAACAAGAAAAACAAAAAAGTCATAAACACAGTGGCTCATAAAAGTGTAGCAGCATGCATATTAATGAAGGCTATTTTGTGGATTGTTGTTGGATTTTTGTTAAAGCTTTTGAAGCGCATGAAAGTCATGCCGACAATGCGTGGCGCCAAGCGTTCGTTATGCATGAAAGCGAAAATGAAAATTGTGTAGTAAAAAAAGTTTGTTTTTTAGCTGGAATGAAGTTCTGTGAAAGTGCTGCGAATGGTTATTGAGGTTATGTTGTGAAAACGGAGATGAAGAGTGGCAGTAGGGCGCTTGTGGGGTGCAAAGTAGTTTGTGAGGTTTCAATGTGATAAACTCAAAGTAGTCTTTGGAAGACGGGGAAATTTTGCACGAATAAAGGCTTAGTCTCGTCCATAATCATCTAGATAAAGTCGGAGGCGAAACGTTGGAGTCGACCATGGTTGACGTCTTCTTTTCAGCTCATCCGAGTTGTGCGCTCTACCTAGCGAAGTAATTTTTAAGCTACACGATGATTTAAAAATGATTTGCAGAATTCTTTATTTCGATTTCTCGTCTCCGACTTCCTCAAAGATTGGTATTTTTAAATAAAATTAGTAATTAAGCGGTTAAGAATTATAAAGTAATCATAAGCTAATTGCTAACTGAATGAAATGCTGTTGAACCAGCGCTTTTTGTATAGCATCCCTGCTATAATTTTCTTCAAGTGCTACAAAAATTTGTAAAGGGTTGGTCACAAGCTAAAAAAATGTTTGATATATATAGGGGGCGTGGCACATCCCATACAAATGGAATTTTTCATAGTCCATATCTCTGGAAGTATTTAGGTTAGACCACCGAAATTTGGTTAGGGGTTATATGATATTAATCGCTAACACCTGCATGAAAACTATGGTTAAGGATATCGGAGGCGTGGCACCTCCCATACGAATGGAATTTTGAATAGTCCATATCTCTGGAAGTGTTTAGGTTATGTGGGGGGAAGCCCACGGGTATAAGCAAGTTATAAATAAAAAATTAAATAATTAAAAAAAAGCTTTTAAAAAAAATTCAAAGACAGCAAAAAAAACAATAAAATAAAAAAGAATTAAAAAATTTTTTTAAATGTAAAAAACTGTTAAAAAATGCGCAAACCAAAACTGAAAATTGGCAGCAAAGAAATATTACATAAATGGTAGCAAAAAAATATTAGATACAAAAATTTAATAAAAAAAAAAAAAAAATTTTTAATTTTAAATTTTTTTAAATTGGCTGCAAAAAAAGATAACAAAACTTTTAATCGCCGCTTTCAATCCAAGCATTCCACAAATTTTATACGCTTTTTCAAAAATGACGTTTATTATGTTATTTCTTTCTATTTACTTGATTTCCTCAAATTGCATTAGCAAAACTAATTAATTAATTAACTAATTACAACAGCAACTAGGAAAAACGAAAACATGAATTAGGCAACAAAACAAGTGAAGTGCATGTACATGATAGTACAATGCGGAGGGAGGGGGGGGCAGTCACTTTGGAGTGCAAGAAGCAGAGGAGTGAAAAAATTTGCATCAAAATTTTTTGCAAAAATTAACACGAACAAACAAAATTGCATTCAGTTGCAAGGCTCGGATAAGCTGGAATTCCCAATAAACCATGGAAGAAGGGCGTGCGTAAATCGATGGTGGAGCAGAGATGTAAAATAATGCATTCTTTTGCGAATAATTATTCATTTGCTTTATCGCAAAAATATTGCAGTCATTTTTTGAGTTCTTTGACTGGGATTTAAAAAATGAAGCCAACATTCAGACTTGATTCTGCGACTTCGAATTCTTTTTTCCATTCATTTTTTGGTTATTCATGATTGCATTCATTGAATAAAAAGTTTCACTGAAGTCAATTGAAGTCTGTTGGAGTCACATGGATTCATTTGAAGTAAGTAAAATATTTTTGTTGCAAATAGTTAGTGACTTCACCAAAACGTGCTGCACAGAATAACGCCATCATTTGGTTTACTGGGTATGCTTTCCAAGCAAGAAAAGTGCAAGCAAGCTCGAGCACATAACCAACGATCAAAATTGCAGTTGCCATCGCTTCCCTTGCCGCCACAACCAATAATGCAATTGAGTGCGCCACAAACGGTAATTAGTTGCATGATAGCAAAAGCATGCATGCAAAAATTCACAACAACACTTTTGGAGTGTGGCAAATAAATAATAAAAATGAAACAAGTTTTATGCAACAGTTTCACAGTCATAGTCACAGTCATATTTGATCATATTTATGAAACGAGTATAAATGGCTTAAGACTTTGCAAGAAAACAAATAGAATGCGATATCCATGGTAGTTTGTTAGGTTTGTGTGCATGACTGTGGAAACAAGCAACAAGCACATACTGTACCCGTCGCCCGCCATATGTGGCAAGCTGCATTTTAGTATTGTTTTGGTGTTTTTTATACCCAACTGCGCATTTCATGTGTGCATTTCCATTAAAACTCCCTGGCGGACTTTCTCCACATATCGCTGCAATTCCTTACTGCAGACTTTCCCTACCTTTTGGATATTCTAGACACCTAACCCTTTCATTCGTGCACCTTTACTAGATTTCTTTCGTTTGTCTATTTTGTTTTCGTTTGTTTTACTTTATTTTATTTTGTTTTTATTTTATTTTATTTTATTTTATTTTATTTAATTTTATTTTATTTTACTTTATTTTATTTCATTTTATTTTATTTTATTTTATTTTATTAATTTTATTTATTTTATTATTTTATTTTATTTTATTTTATATTATTTTATTTTATTTTATTTTATTTTATTTTATTTTATTTTATTTTATTTTATTTTATTTTATTTTATTTTATTTTATTTTATTTTATTTTATTTTATTTTATTTTATTTTATTTTATTTTATTTTATTTTATTTTATTTTATTTTATTTTATTTTACTTTATTTTATTTCATTTTATTTTATTTTATTTTATTTTACTTTATTTTATTTTATTTTATTTTATTTTATTTTATTTTATTTTATTTTATTTTATTTTATTTTATATTATTTTATTATATTTCATTCTCCTTTGTTATTGTTGTTGTAGCATTGCTACATCCTGCCTAGTCATCACGCTCCTTACCCAGCATAGCCATCAGTACCTTCCTTAGAAAGTCAGGAAACTGTTTCGACTGGAGAATAGTTAAATTTGTGTTAGGAGAATTTGGTAGACACACCACTTGCGAGCCAAATATTCTACATGCCGGGGTTCAGTCTGCATAGCTAGGGTCTTAGGCTAGTACCACTATCCAGCTTTGTGTTGTCGGCTGACCCTGTGACGCCCATTCATTAGTTTCTGTTTATCCATTTATTTTTTAAATCAGTCATTCTGCTAAGCAATTTGTCGATTTGGTCTTGCTTTTCGCTCTTCATCTTTGCTTCTTCGTAAGCTTCAACTACTTGAGCGTTGCTCCATCTATGCCATTTTTCAGACTCGCTTTGGTGTGACTTATTCTACGCCGTTGAGCCAATCCTCTCTTCGCCTTATCTAGAAGCTCCATAAATTTATTTCCTACTTGTTCTTTTTGCTTTGCGTATATACAGCCGTCTCTCATTCAACCTTTTCACCCCTGTTTCTCCGATATCTGGTCTACATTCCAGTCTTAACCTCATATTTTCCTGTTCATGTGGATACCTTTCTGTTCTCTCTTTAATCTACCTCACTGTTCTGCCTTTTAATTTTAAGCCAGTTCACTCCTCAAACTGTTCTTTTATCTACTTTTCACATGAGTCTTTTCAGTTCTTCTATCTCCTTTCAGCTTTTCTCTCTGATTTTAACTCTCCTCTCCCTTCTCAGGTCGCTTTTCAGTTAGTTCTCTTCTCCATTCAGCTCCTTCGTATATCCATTTAATTGTTTACTGAAGTAAGCAACTTTGCTTCCTTTTTTGGTTCTCTGTCGATTAGCCTTCATTTCTTTTTTCATTTTTTCAGTCTACTTATATATTCTCTCTTATTCCCTTCCATCTGAGCGTAGTCCTGAGAAGTTTACGATTTCATCATTTAACCTTAACATCCATCTACTTTCTAATTGTATTACCATTAACTTTCACCTAAATACTCTATACTTTCATTTTCCCATCGGTTCTCTCATACGTCTCTCTATACGTTCGTCGGTTCATCTAGGTGTCATCCCTTTACTAGACTTATTTGGGTGTTTTCTTCCATAGTACGTTGTGGGAATTGTTATCGAAATCTTCTAATCGTACTCCTGAGAAGCAATGAAGATAGAGCGTCTTTCACTTACCACACTTCCACCGACTTTGACTTCCACTTTTCTACACTTTATTTCCATCTTTCCATCAGTTATTGCACCCATCTACTCACTAGGTTTTTCCTTCCGTCGATCTGTTTCACTTTGGATTACTTTCATTCCGTTGATTTTCACTTTTTAAGTCTGTCCGTCCGTCAGTTAGTTCTTTCTTATGCTAGTTCCTCACCATGCATTCCGTCTTTCCACTTTTCAATCTGTGTAACCTATCTTAATATACATACATCTGTTCGTCCATCTACATAATAAGCTTTTTTTCAATCCGTCCATCCCTCTTGCCAAAAGTCATTCGCAAATCGCAGTCCCCAAAAGACACCCACTTCAAGTTGAATAAAAATCTTCGAATTTGTAAGTTATGAGCAAGCTCGAGACCAGTTAACAATAATTCTAAACGAATTAATATTGTCAGTTTTTGGGAAAAATTGATAATTGGAGAAAAATTACAAAGAACAAATCTACAGCGATGGATAGGATTACATGTTTCAGAGTTTCCAGGCTCATCATCAGATCCCTTTTCGGACACGGATTCGAACTCGTGTCTGCACCAAAGCCGCTGTTAGAAAATTCCAACACTAAGCAATGATGCCCTGTGACGTCACAATGCACTTATCTCCACTTCAATTAATTCCCTTTTGTTTGTTTGTTCTTGCCAACAGTATACACAAAATTTCTTAAGACATGCAGTCTTTATGTTATGATGTGTGTTGGTCTTGTTGTTTGTACATATTTACATATGTACGTAAACCCGTGCTTTGGTTTCATCTTCTCATCTGTTTTACAATTATTTTAGTGCAACTCGCAACTGGCTATAAAATTTTCCACTCCATTCAAGCTCAGACTTTCTTTTTGTTTTTTCTTTCGGTGTGTGCAACTAATAAAATGATATTTTTGAAAAAAAGAGGTGTCGCCGTTGCCACTGTCGCTGCCGTTTGTTGTTGCTACTGCTTGTTGATGACGAAAAAAAAAACTCGGAAAATTACAATGAGCTTACTACTGGTTATTACGTCACACACATTATAATATCATAAAATGATACTCGTCCATAAAAACAAAACGATTTTAGCATTATGTCACTATCGGTTGGCTATAAAACCGCAAGTCAAAGAGGGAAGGGTTTTGCTAATTACAACATATGAGGAAAAGTAATGTGATTACTTGACGATTGGGATGTGAATAATGAGAAAACGCTATTTAAAGTTTTAGATTGTTGATTTTTTTGTTTGTTAAAGAAATAATAAATGTGATTCTGAAGATATTCAGGAGATCTCGAGCTTGGGAGATGCTTAGATCGTAGTGTTAGGATTGCTTCAACAAAAACTCGAGAATTATTATGAATTTATTTCTAACTTTTTAGAACGACAAAGAGCTGTTAGTCATTTCTATAATTTTTTCGATTATTAGGTGGCAACCCTCTGTTCTAATTCTATCTTAAATTATTTGAATTATTGAAAAGTGATATAAAATACCTTTTATTTGATACCCATATCGGCATATATCATTCAGTTTGAAAAAAAAAAATTTTAAGGGTGGCAACCCTAAAAAACATGCTTGTTAAAAACAATCTATTAGAAGCACTCGAAATGTTGAATATTAACTGAATTAAAAAGTTGATTCAAATGGTTCTAGCCGTTTGCGTTATAAAAGCGGATATACAAAATATAAACATAAAAAAATATTAAGTGGCAACCCTAATTTTTAACTCTAACTAAACTTCTAACGAACTTTTTTGTCGAAAGATTACATAAAATACCTTTCCTTTGCTACCCATATCGGAATGACTTTTTTTAACCTAGTTATGTGGCAACCCTGTAAAAATATGCTCAGTGGCAACACTGAAATAAGGAGCCTTCGGTTGTAGTAGATAGCTTATAGGCAAAATTTTATAGGAAGAGGTAAAATTGGTTTTGAAATAATGCTAGAAATTAATAACAAAATAATTTATTTGGTTTAGGTGGCAACCCTTAATTGTTACGTAAAATACTATGCATTTGATCTCCATTTTAGCATATCTAATTAAGAAAATTTAGATAAGTGGAAACCCTGTAATGTAAAAAATTCATTAGTGGCAACACTTTTGTAGGACAACGCAATGGGCCTCTAGCGCTTTGTGGAACCATCCCCAGTGAGTTCTGATCCAAGCGAAGGTCCTACTAAACCAGCAAGAACGAATTGCTAGCCCCACGGAAACCACGCTTCCGATCGATGAAAATTAATCCACTTCTTGCGTATCTAAAGGAGAAACGGCTTCAGCTCAAACCACGTCCTCATTGTCATTGGCAAGCATCGACTTTTCCATTCAGCTAATCAGTCGTAGTGACGAGTTTGGCTAAAAGACCAGCGCTTAAATAAAGTGTCAAACAAAACTTTTAGCCGAGCTTTCCAATTCCGTAAAAAGGTCTATCAATGCAGCTTTCGAAGTTTCTTTCGAGTTTCGCTTTACCTAACAGTTTTTGTGAAAGTTATTCTTGGTTATTTTTAAATATTTTTTTGGTTATTTTTTTGTTTTTTCTTTCAGACCAACAACTTTGCGGTGACCTTCCTTTCACAGAGCTATTTACAGCTCAAATTTCAATTTCTCCCAACACAAAATTATCTTTGTCTTTGTTTCGGTTTCTCTCCACGCATCAATTCCGTAGATCTTTCGAAATTTTTCAAAATTATACCAGTTTAAAGCACTATCATACAAATATGTATATGTATGTATGCGCATGCGTAGCTACGCAACATGAAATGTCAATGCCCGCTTAATATTTTAAGCCCTTCATGCATTTGCTCTTCGACCTTCCTTTGTAGCTTCAAATCCAGTTTTTTGGTTTGGTAACAAACGAATTGAAGTGCACGATTTAACTGTTTTGTTGTTGTTGTTGCTGTTGTAAGTAACGAAATTTATTTTATATATTGACGCTACCGCACTTTCTTTTATGCGTGGCTAATGTAAGCAATTGACTGAGGTAATACAAAAGAAACGTTGGTATGTATTTCTTTTTTATCTTTTGTGGCCTCTTTTAGACAGCTTTTGAGCGTAACATGCCGAGTTTTTCAAGTTTAGTTAATATACCAAAGGTTTCGGCCAAATATTTATCTTGTTTACGAGTACAGGACTAACTTTAAAATGAATAAATATGCTTCGACACAATAGTCTTCCTGGGTCTGCTCTGAGCCTTCAGATTTTGTTCGCGTGATATGATCTCATGCATATCAACAGCTGAGTAGGTCAACCATTTTCAGAATACTTTTCAAAACCCCGCTGTCTCAAAATTTGTTACAAAAACGCTCCATCTTAGCTGAAAATGTATGAATTTACATTGAAATAAGACTTCCTTCAAACAAGTTAGTGGTCGTGATATATCAATTGTTGCATAGATATGATAATTCGTATATTAGATGTGATGTGATCTTAGCATGGTTTCATATCATATGACATGACCTACAAATTATTAAAGCCTCATATATCTATCTACATAATGTCATGTGATCTCAGATCTGATAGCAATTGAATGTATCAATCGATGTAGCGATCTTATATTATATTTAAATTAGAAGTAATGTGATCAAGGAAGTGATCAAATCTGCAACATCATATCATATGATCAGAAAACTCCGCATGATGTGATGGGACAAATATGCGCTCGGATTACATCTAATAGTGATGTACTTAGATTTGATCCAACCAACTTCGATATTTTGTGTTAATAAGACATCATTTCATGTGATTTGTGCGCGTGCGATGTGAAAGAATGTGATTTTGCATAATGGTCACGATATGATATGCTCAGATACGATATAACTCTGTCTCAGTGATATAGTATCAATCGATACATCTGACCTCAACCCATTTATTCCAGTTCGACTGCGTTCATTTTTTGTTGTGTGTTTAACAGGTGTCATGTCATATCATATGATGTTACCATCACAGATGATCAAACAACAAGTCAACCATCAAGTCAAAACAAAAAAACGTAAGCGCATAAAATTCGATGAAATGTTTTTTATGGTCTTGGTTGATCAAACAGATTTTCTGTCAAAACCAAATTTTTGGTCTTTCGGGCGATTTACCAGCATTCAAATCAATTTGGGACCCGTGACTATGTGAGACTGAGATGTGATGGTATATGATGCGATATGATCTGATTATTCCACCTATTATGTGAACTGTTTTGATATGATCGGGTCAAATTAAGGTCTTTCAGGCATTTTACAGTATACAAAACAATTCGGTATCCAATGTGACTATGTAATACTGAGATGTGATGCGAGGTGATCTGATTACGTTTTATGTTATGTTGAAGTATATAAAATAATATAGCCAGATACGACATAATTTATATAATATGATATCAACCGATACATGGAGCTCTAAGCTCGATTTAAACAGATTTGGCTATTTAATTTGGTCAGAGGTGACTTTATCCATTTGATATGATGTCATGTGATACAATAAGTCACGCCAAAAGCGTTAGGGTAGCACAATTTGATTTCAATGGGATGTGATTTGACCAGTGATCGTATTTGGCATGGCATAACTCTTACTAATCTGAATGATGTCATAGGTTATGAGATCGCATAATATAATTGAAATCGTGTGATATGATATCACTCGATGCAACGATGTGTGCCATTATTATTAGACATTTCTGTCAATCTACCAAATTTGGCAAACTTAAAAAAAAACGGCATATAGCAAATCGGTAAACCGGTCTATGTCGTTGAATGCAACAATAAAAATAATATTACAACATGTCAAAGGTCAACATAATTTACTTTTTATTTGAAAATTTTACTTTTTATAGCGCGTTAATTATTGTTTTTTTTATGGTAGCAATTAAATTTTGTTGTTTTATTTTTTGTTTGTGTTTTCATTGCCTTTCTTTGTGTATATTTAAATGTTTGCTTTTGTTTTTTATTATTATTTCTTATGCATTTCATTAGCCGAAATGAAAAATAAACTTGAACTTGCCAGTTTACTTTTACTTTGGACGCGCCGCTACCAGTTTTATGCGTCTCCACAAGAGCTTCAGCGTCCGTTAAGTTGATTACGAAAGTAGTGTATAACTAAAACAGCATTTTTTTGGTAATGCTTATTAAAAATAAAACAACAACAAAGTTATGTTTGGCTTCGAGTTGAAGGGCACACGCACGCGTAACGCAGCTTACCGAAACTCTTAGCTTGGAGTTTTGTTGTTTCGCACGTTTGGTAGCTTTTGAGTTTGTTATATTATCGTTTTATTGCTTTACACGATTTCACTTTATGCCCTTTTTCAGCTCTCTTTTGCTGGTCATTGATCATGAAAATTTTTAATTTAAATTTCAAGTTTAGTGAAATTTTTATTTTGGGGCCACAAGTTTAAATGGCGAAGCAAGAGGTTGGAGAAGTGGAAGAAAACCAAGGAAATAAATATGTTGAGAGGCTTGATAGATAGAACTGGTACTTCCTTAGTCTACATCGTCCCGTATAATATTTACACTTTCTTTCTCGCTGTCGAAACGAAGGTTTGGAGGACTGTTACTGATATGAGATGCCCTCTTTCGAAATAATTCAAGTACGCTCCTAGTTTCCATCACTTTTTAGTATAAGTCCGACTGGGGCCAGAACGATTTTCTGATCCTCGCCGTCGTAGTTTTCACTGGCCGAGAGATTGTCTTTTTTTACTATTTTCGAATCTTTTTCCTTATCTGATGAGAGACGGGGATGCAAAAGAGACACTTTTAAGAAGCCTTGGAACTTCGGTTAGTTATTGTTGTTAATTGTAATATTTTTGTTGTCCCCTTGCTTTTGCTTCTTTATTGTTGTAACTCTGCATGAAAGTGAAATTTCTTCAATTTGTTTTATTTATTTATTATTTTTACTTCAAGTTCTCTCTTCAATTTGTTGCTCATTATTATTGCTGCCTCACACGTGTACACTTCCTTGTGACATTTATTTGTTGTGCAAAATTTTGTTGTTGTTGTTTTCTTTTCCATAAATAACAACGGTGTTTTTTATTTATGACACTTGTTACTTCAAGCCATAAACATTAAAACGAACAATTATTTTGTTTTTGCCTTAAAATGGTGTACACTTAAGCATAACAAATTGTTGAATATATTTCGAAAGCAATTAAATAAGTTAAAAGAGCGAGAAAGAAAAAAGTTAAATGCTGATGATGCATGCAAGAAGTAATTTCGCAAGTACTCTCCGTAGGGTTGCTCATGGTTTTCTTTACATCGGCTGAGGTGATGGTCACTCTATTTCAATATTTGTTTCAAAAACGCGCTATCTCGGCTGAAAATATTTTGATTTTTCTTCGAGATAAGGAATTTTAGAAACTTTACTCCGACACAGGGCGTTCCTGAAAAAAAATTCTGAAACAGGGTGTTCCCGAAAAAAAATTCTGAAGCAAGATATTAGTTTCAAAAACGCGTTATCTCGGCTGAACAATATATTAATTTTTTTTTAAGGCATTTTAGAAAACTTATTCCAACACAAGGCGTTCCTGAAAAAAATTCTAAAACAGGGTGTTCCCGAAAAAAAATTCTGAAGCAAGATATTAGTTTCAAAAACGCGTTATCTCGGCTGAACAATATATTAATTTTTTTTTAAGGCATTTTAGAAAACTTATTCCAACACAAGGCGTTCCTGAAAAAAATTCTAAAACAGGGTGTTCCCGGAAAATAGTCTGATTGAGCAGTTTGATGGAAAATGTATATTGATTTTTCTTTGAGATAAGGCATTTTAGAAAATTTATTTCAACACAGGGCGTTCCTGAAAAATAAATTTTAAAACAGGGTGTTCCCGAAAAAAAATCTGAAGCAAAGTATTTCCGAAAAAATTTATGTAAAACAGGATTTTTTGAAACTATTTAAAAATTTTACTATGACACCCACACCATACCCACTGTTAGTGTATTTATTAGAAATTCACAACTTCAGATAAATAACCTAGTACCTACACGAAAAATTTTCTAATAATCATTCTGACATTTCCGCCTCTTTTCAAGCGCATCAATACCCTACCACACCGTCCTACATCTGAAAGTCAAACACATCAATCATGATAAAGTCGGATAATGCCCTCGCCGTGTGAAAGGGCCAACAGCAAAGGCAAATAAAAATGTATTTTATGTATAGAAATGAAATGGAAATGAAAAAAAAACGTAACAACAACAACAGTAACACATTATGTTCGTGATCTACAACAATGATAATGATCTAGACTAATCTGACAAGCTACATAAGCGCATAAGCACGCAGGTATGTAAGTACAATTGAGCTTTTCTATAAAAAAAAATATGTTTTGAAAGAATTTGTGTTGCCACTAAGCCTTATTGCCACACACACTTTGGTCATTTATTTTAAAAGCTAATTTCCCAATATGTTTTTCTGCATTTCTTTTCTTCTGCTGAATTCATTGCTTGACTTTTACAACACGCATTTCAGCTCCTACGCACCACTCATTAGGATGGTGAATAAATAATGACTTTTTATTTTTTTCATCGATTTTTTTTATCGATTTTTATTTATAACAAAATTCTGTCATGAAAGGCTTCTCAGCAAAAATCATCTGCTTCGTAGATGCCGTTCGGAGACGCGAAAAACCGTAGGTCCCAACAATTTGTAGAAAAATTTCAAAGCGGCACACCACAAATTGGAAAAGAAGCTCGGCGCAAAAATTTCTTACAAGGTTTCTTCTCTTCGGTTTTTCTTTTCTTTTTTACTCTATGTTTTAGAAAACAATTTGTTCTGAGTTTTGTTGGTTTTTGCATAAATAAACGTTTTTTTTTGTTATCGATTATTTTTTAGTAATCGATTTTTCAATCGATTCTGTTAATGGCAACCATCAATTTTAAGAATGTATTTCATTTTTAGTCTTAAATAGGGTTGTGTTTAAATAATCGATTTTTATTTTAATCGATAATTTCAAGTAATCGATTTCTGGTCGAATTTTATACTGGAAGTGATCGATTTTTTATTAATCGATTATAAAAATAACTCATTTTAAATCGGTACTGAGCAAAGTTTTCTGATATATAAAAACTTATACATACATATTTCCGAAGGCATTCTCGGCATAAAAAATCGAAGCATGCACAAAGTTCGTTTAAATTATTTAAAGTCGATATTTCACATATCGATGCATTTCTAAACAAAAAAAAACTAATTTATCGACTTGCGCTGGCATCCCTACCACCCACTCGTCAGCTACTGTTTCTTGTCTCCATATTCTCCATGCGATCCTCATACACTCCATACTCCCCGCTCCGCAACGTTATGCTTTTTATTTCATTTTATTTCATACACAAGTTCTCTACTTCGCACTTTCATCTTATACTCGCTTTCAACTCTTTCCGCTTTTCATAATTTCTTTTCAAGTCTTTTGCGTCTTTTTTTTTTGTAATTTTTATTCACTTCAGTTTTTGTCTGTTTTTTTTTAATTTTTGTTTTTTGTTTCATTTGCGTGTTGCTGCTGTTTGCTTATGTTATTGTTGTTTATTTGTTGCGCTCGTCGTTCAATTTCGTATTTTTGTTTTCTATATAAACAACTACACAAGCTTACAGACACACACACATTTACACATTCAACGTGGTTGTCGTTTATGAAATTGGGTCAGCCATTGAACCCGTTGCTACTTCGTTGGCGTTTAACTGTGAAGCTCTGTTGCTATTGTTGTTGTTGTTTTAGCTGTTATTATGCTATTTGCTGTTGGATGTACAAACATACATACATATGTAGCTGTTGTTTCGTTGGTTAAAGAGTTGCCGCTTGATTGAAATTTTCTGGTAGATTTTTATTTGTTGTCTTAAACTAGTCCATATCAAATAATTAAAAAAAAATATAAAGTAGCCAACAAATTTACGATTTCGCTAATGAAGATGTTGATGGAAATCCATGACAACTAAAATAGCAAATATCGGACTGAAGACTAATAAAAAGGTTTCTTAAAGAAGCTTATTTACTAATTAGTGTACTCGTACAGCTGTAACTTGACGAAAAAGATCAAAGAAAAAACCTCTGCTAAATTAAGTTTTTAATATAAGCATTAGGCTGTTCCTTATTTTCTATGTATAATTTTTTTTTCAAAATTATGATTTCAAAATAACCAAATAATTAAAAAAAAAAATTGAGTAGCCAACAAATTTACGATTTTGCTAATGAAGAAGTTGATGGAAATCCAATGACAACTAAAATAGCAAATATTGGACTGAAGACTAATAAAAATTATGAACTTATTCTGACTCTTTACCTCAGCTTAAAACATAAAATCTAGTGTTTGGTACCAAAAATATTTCATTTAAAAATAATGTACACTCTAATGCACCTATTAGCCAAATATTTGCAATTTAATTTCACACTTTACATATTTCCATACAAACACACGTAATCACATAACAAAGAACATGGACGTGTGAAACCTCCAAACTGTTGATAATAAATTTTATTACCATTTTATTGCATTTTTAAAGTTGTAATTTTGTAATAAACCAATTATCTGGCAGCAAATTCCTTTTATTATCATTAGCTTTTTGGCGGCCGCACTGACTGCTAAGGTTCTCTGGTGGTAACGCTTGGCTGGCTAATGAATGAGTTACTTCCAGCGTGTTTCAGAAAAAGTGCCTTGAGCTTTTGTATTTTTATTTCTTAAATTTAAATTTTTTTATTTCATACCTTTTTTTAAATTTTGCTGACAGTAATTTTTTTTACTAACATGAAATTAATTAAAGTTTTTTTTTTAATTTTTTTGGTAATTGAGTTTATTTTAATAACATATATTTTGTACTATTTTATTTATTTATTTACCTATTTTTTTTTTATTTATTTATATATTTTTATTATTATTATTATTTAACTATACATTATACATATATTATTTTGAATTTTTTTTTTTCATTTTTTTTTATTCGAAAATTAATTTTTTTTTGAAATTTTTTATTGCTCTCGCAAATTGTTACTTTTATTTTATTTTAAAAATTTAAAATATTTTGTATACAATTCTCATTTTATTATTCTAAATATTTTTCATTTAAATTGGGCTTATATTTATTCTATTTAATCGTTTATGTAATTAAATTTATTTGTAATTTTTTCTAGTTTTAAATGTTTTATAATTTTCTTTCAATTGCATTTTAAATTATATTACATTTATTTTAAAAAAAATTTTTTGTTGTTTTTACATAGTTTAATAGATGGTTTTAAATACTTTTTTCATTTCACTAAAATTTTCAATATTTCATTTTCAGAATTTTTTTTATTTTATCTTATTTAATTTTTTTCATTTATTTTTTTGTTAATTTATTTTATTTTATTAAATTTTATTTTATTTTATTTTATTCTATTTTATTTTATTTTGTTTTATACTATTTTATTTTACTTCTTTTATTTTATTTTATTTAAATTTATTTTACTTTATTTTACCTAAATTCATTTTAATTTTATATTATTTTATTTTATTATTTTTTATTTTTTGTTTTACTTTATTTTATTTTTTTTTGTTTTATTTAATTTTATTTGATTATTTTACATATATATTTTTTTTGCATATATGTATTTTTAAATTAAAATTTTTTTTAATTTTTTTATTTTCATATATACCTACTTAATTTAATAAATCTTTTTATTTCATTAAATTTCTAGTTTAGTTTTCAAAACAATTTTTGGTGCTTTAATTAATTATATTCCATTTGTTTTCTTTTCTTTCTGACGCTTTGCTGAGTTATCCATAGACAATATGCAACCGCGTCTTCTGTATTTGACTGCTTTGCTTTGTTACGAACTCGCTTATTCTCTACGCCGATGTAACAAAGCTATCTTATTGTTTTTGTCATTACGTGAGAGTTTATTGAACTTTCGTTTTCATTGCAACCAACGTGACAGCGTCATTTTCGCTGCCTCTAACAGTTTTTTTCTGTAACTCGTATTGCGTGGAAGTTGCTTCGTATATTTTTCTAAATTTTTTTTTTTAAGTTTTTTTTTTCTCTTCATTTCTGCTGTTTTTGTAAAATTACAATGTTGCATTTGTGGTTATTTTTGCTTTTGGTTTACCACTTTTGTGTAATTACATGTTATTTTGGCATTTGCCACTCGGTCAGCAAGTCAATGTTGCACTAAAGCATGCTAACGGGTATGTCAGCATATAGCCAAGAGTGGCAAGTCAGCTTTTATTTCCTGGTTTGCAGGAAAGCGTGAGATGCTATACTTTTGCTTTACTTTGTATGATTACATTAATGTATAACCAAAGTATTGAATGACATTTTGATTGTTGGAAAGGAGTGAAGCTTAAAAAAATCGCGCAGCTTTCGATTTTCAAGTGTTATATGGGACTGTAACACTTCCTAATTTTATAAGGTTATGTTCTCAAACGCAACCAAGGCTTGAATTAAAATTAGTGTTTCAAAATAACATAGCATTAATTTTAGAGAAGCTTCTCTTTCCTTATAGCTCAGAGCTTTTGATACTCCTTTTTCTTCCATCTAGACCACCTCTCTACCGTATTCTCAGAATTTAAGTGTTCCGAGTATATTCCGCTACAACCCATATCCACATTCGTCCCAGGTTTGTTCATAGTCTTACCAGGGGAGGAAGTTTGTCATGAAAAGTGCAAAACCCAATAATTATTCTGATTCCCTCAATAACTTTGAGTCATAGAGTTCTGATTCGTAAGAAAATTTTCTCTATAGCCCAGCGCTTGGACGTTTTATTTCGGAGATAAAAATTATAAAGCCATTTTCATCTTGAAAAAATATGTTAAACAACTTCATTCTATCCCTGAATCATATTTTCATTAATATTACGTTGTGTTGAGATTTATTTTTTTTCAATTTTGCTTTCGGTCTTCTGGAAATCGCTTTCTTCGTTGAAGCTTTTCTTGTTGTTAGATCTCGGAAAGAACTCTTACCTTTTTTTTGTTGTCACTAATGTTTACCACGTTTAACCAACAAATTCTCCAAACGTTTTCTCACGCCTTTTCGAATTTATGTACCTTACAAGTTTTTCTTAGCAATGAGAGTTGATTTCACAGCTGACAACTAACAACTTTGTTCTATCAATTTCTATCAGCTTAGCACATATAACTATTTACAGTTATGTAAGAACAGCATTATATAACTTCATATGTTTCCTCCTTTCTTTCTAATTCCTATGCAATTCTATATGGCCACTGTCAGGTTGCTTGTTGGCCAGGAACCCAGAAAATTGGCAATGCGCCAAGTAAGCCAACTCATTTAACGGTCAACACACATGCACATGTGTAGCTATACAATGAATACATAAGTGTGAAATTAAAAGCAATGCCTGTGGACTATATTTATAACTTCACATACAACCCAGTGTTGCATTGCTAACATCATACTCCGTCTACACCTAATACGCGCCCATACATATTCTCTCACATAATTTTCCTGCTATTCACATTTCTGCACATCGTTTACTTTTTCTAATTGCATAGCGCTATTATTTTTTCAGCTTTTTTCTTTCACGTTTCTAGCGCTCGCTTGCACTTCCTTGATTTTTTTCAATGTATTCATGAATAACAAAGTTTCGTAGGAATAAAGCTAGACATTACCTCATCCTTTATGACTTGCGCTATGTTTCTTTACCGTTTCCTCACCTTCGCTAACTTTTCCATTTATTTTCCTTTTCTAAAGTTCTTTCTTTCTTCGTTTTTTTTTTTTCAATTCCGCTCATTCACTTTTCATTTAACGACCATCGCGCTGACAGCCTTCAGTGTTCTAGTCAGGGCATTGGCACACTTTCGAGGTTGTTTCGCTGCATTGCATTTGCCATCCTACTCATTGGCTACCTCAGCCCATCTAGCTTTAAATGCTATAAAACCCTTCCACTGCTGGCATTCAGCTGTGTTATAATTTTAGACCAAATAAGTGGTTGCTTTGTGGAACAGTTTTTTAATATACATATGTTTAAAAAAGTGAGGTTAGATTCAACAAAAGTTTTTTTTTTTTCGAGAAGTTCGCTGGTTGGAGTAGGAGATTTTCAAGCAAAACAAGTGTGGTTAGATTATAAAAAGCTACATTTTTAAGAGTTCTCTTTGTAGAACTGGCAGAGGAAATAATACTTTCTATAAATTTTTTCTTATATTCCAACCAATCACAAATTCGTACTATGACAATTCAACCATCCGATACTTGGACTGAAATACTTCAATATCATAAATTGCATTAGAAAATCTAATAATTTCGGATCACGTACTTACCGTTGCATCGGCTGAACTTCCTTTGCTGAAATTAGGAAGACAAAAAATATATAAATTTGTAGGAATATACTAAGTTGTATTTTATATATGTAAATATGAAAAGTTGAAAATAAATAAAATATATATAAAACCCTTGCAAGAATAGAGTTGTAAAACGTGTCTAAAAACTTGCATCTTTCTTGGAAGACGCTTAGTTCTTGAGATAGTCCAAACATTTGAATACATTTTTTTAAATTTATTTTTATTTTTTTGGTTTTTCTTTTATCTTTTTTATAAAATCTTATAAAGTTATTTTAATTGTCTTTCTTTTTAATTTTCATAAATTTTTGTTCTCAATTTTTTTGTTATAATAAGGGGGAGGGGACCAAAATATTTCAACCGATTTAATTGCCCTTTCTTTTTCAAGACAGTTGAAATAAGCGAATTTACTACTAGGAGAAATGGGAAAAGACAATTTTTACGATGAGATCCATTTCGAGATATCTTTGAGATAGAATCATTCGTATTTCTATTATATTCTTTTAGAGAACTCGCGAGCAGAATGAGTCGACAGAAGTGTAAAACTGTTCATAAACTTGTATCTTTCGCGGCAGGCGCCTACTTCTTTAAAGGCAAATCTTTTTTTATATACTTCCTTTCCCACTTTTTTTAATGTTTTTTTAATTTTGTTTAAAAAAAATTTTTTTTGATTTTTTTCTATTCTTTTTTTTAATTTCGTTTTCAACTTATTTCTTAATTTTGTTTTTCATCTCTTTTCATTTAAAAAAAAATTAACTTTTTCTTTCAATTTTTTATCATTTTTTTTCTTTAATTTTGTTTTCAACTTTTTTTGAATTGTTTTTTGATTTTTTGTTTGTCTGTTTCTTACTTACTTAAATTTTTTTTTATATTTTTTTATATTTGTTTTCTTCACTTTTTTTCGTTAATTTTGTTTTTAATTTTTCTTTTATTCTTTTTTAATTTTTTAAAATTTTTAATCAACTTGGCAACTCTAAGACCTACCGCAATATGCCTCATGTTGAGTTAGTAACAGCGTAAATAACAACAAAAACCTTAGCACCCATCATAAGTTAGATACTTGCAAAAGCCATGACAGCGCCAGTTCAAATGTGCAAAAAACAACAAAACAAAAGCAAAAACAAAAACAACCAAATACAAAAGTGCTAAATAATACTCGCCTTCATTTTCACCGATTTTGCGCGACAAATACGCGAATGCACAAATAATCGCACTCACCTACACAAACGCATACAGTCACACACATGAGCACACTCATGCAATAACATTTGCAATGGCGAGGCAATGACTACAAAAACACCAACAATAAAAACTACGTAGAATGTATTAGAATTGCATTAGAAAAGCCAACAAAAGCCGGTGCAAGGCTGCAATGTCAGTGACCGAACAATCCGAGTGCCTTGGTGCAGCCACAGCAACACAGCGTATAGCACATGGTAGCCGATAGCCGAGACGCTCGTTGCGTTGCGACGTGACCGATGCGGTTGGTCGTCGGTGGTCTGACGTACATACATGTGCACAAACATACATACAAATATATAAGAGCAAATACCTTAAATGGTGCGCGGCAACGCGTCGAAAGGACGTGAGCACAATGCAAGGCTGAGAGTTAATTTGAGCGTATGAGGTGAGAACATGGAGGTGTGTTTTTGTGTATTTGGTGGGAATTCGCAATAAGTCGTAAATATGGTGAAGGTGTGGATTAGTGGTGCTGACGCTTGTGCAGTCTACAGGTATGTTCATGATTCATGAATTAACTAGTGGAAATTAGATGAACACAAAGAAGACGTAGGGAAGGGCTTTGTTTAAGTGGGGAAGTTAGTTATTATTGTGTGATTAAAAGGGGAACATATGGGTGCTTATTGTAGTCCGATGCTGCTTTTTGGGTGCTATTGATTGGAATCTTCTGAGGTGGTACAAGAGCACCTATTCTCGCAAGTCTTTTTTTAAAAACAAAAATACCAAATTACGAAAACCATTTTGTCATTCTATGAACCCCAAATGTCAGAGATTTTTCTCTGTTTTTTCTTTTGGACTTTCCACACTTCCAAGCTTTTCAGCTCCACATAGCTCTCCCACAACCTGCCGAATAAATATTTATTCATACAAGCACCTGCTACTAAGAGAACGCAGTGCAGAGAGATCAGCGTAAAAAAGAAAAAGGCTAGAACCAGCAAAATTTAAAACGAATGCATAGCAACTACAACAACACCAGTCAAAGTAAGCGCTAAAAAACTCAATTAATAATAACAGCAAAAACAATTTGTGAGTAGCTCAAAACAAACAACAAATAAACTTAGACTCACCAACAACGTCACCAACAAATGCATGGCGACATCTAAAAACACAATAACAAGCAACCAAGGGCGTTTGTTGCCATTTGAACGTGCTTGCCAGTATGTCAAACGCTTGTGTTGTTGTTATTTTTATTTTTTTTTTTGTGTGCATTTTCTTGTTGCACCGTAGTACAATGTTGCCACACATTGTCAACAATATGCCAATGGTCACAGGGTGATGGCAAAGACAATTTTAAATAGTTACAACAGGCAACTATGGGAACAAATAAGTAAAGAAGCACAACAACAACAAAAAATATGCTAATAGAATTGAAATCGAAGGCAACTTGCAACGTGAATAACAAAGCGACAGAACAAACAAACAACAGCCATGCCACAGTGTTGCATGCATTTGAGACAGTGGCAACAGCAGGCCTTGCACTGCAACTAACAACAACAACAAGTAGCAATAATGTTTCACGCTTTGCCAAACCAATTTATGCGCAATAAACGTGATTTTGGTTCGACTGGATTTTCTTTAACAAACTACCGTATTACCATAACGTGGCAAACTACATAGAAACTTAAATGTTTTTTTTTTTTTGTTTTTCATTGTAAGGTGCTTATGACTTTATATCTAGCTATATGTACATACATATATTCAACTGGCACCTACTTCTCCTCGTCTTGTTTTTTGGTTAATTGTAACTTGTTTATTGTACAAATTTGTTGTTCTGATTTCTATCTCACGCCTGAACTTCAGGCCAATATTGCATCGCCACCGTGAAGTTTGAAGGACGCGCATATGTATGTTTCGTTTTTTATAGCTGTTCAATTTGCTTCTGCATATTTTTTGCCTTGGTAACCTCTAATGCCGTTCTAAAGTTTAGCTTCGCTTGATTTGTTAGCAGCACTTTTGCTATGATAAAGTCAAGCACTTGTTGCAAGTGCTTTTTTGCTGCTAAAATTTTTGTGTTTTTACATTATGTTCTAGAGTTCTAGGAAAATTTGTTAAAGGCATCCCAACAAGGTCACATCAGTAAACGAAATTTCCGTTATCGCAGAAGTTTTTTAGAAACGCATTATTCTCTCGTAGCAATTGCTTAAGTGCAGCTGGCAAATGAAGCTATTTAGTTTTTTTAAAGATATATATCAAAATTTTCATCGAGCTATTTTTTCAGTCTTCAACTATCACCGCTCTAAATTTTAATTCTCCTTGATTTCTTAGATTTGTTTTTCCTATACTAAAATTACTAGCTTGTTGCAAGTACTTTTTTGCTGCTAAAATTTTTGTGTTAACGCAATCTTTTCCGAAGATACAAGTGATGTTCTTAAAAAATGTATAATACATATATATCATGGTCCTCATCAAAAGGCAATGTGTTAGATTTTAAATACACTTTTTAGAAGCTGATTCTATTTTATTCTATTACTTTAAAATAGTGAAAAAGAACTAAAAATTTGTTTCCCAAATCGGTTTAGTTTCTGTTTCTAAGTTTAAGAAGTTTCCGAATTTTCAGATGTACCAAAACAACAGAGAACGCTGTTCTAAATTTCATTCACGTTTGATTTAGAAACAGAACAATGCTTACTTTAAATCTTACCTCTCTTTGTCACTGCTACGTTACAGAACAGTAATTTCTGTTAGAACAATATATTCTAAAGCTATCGTGAGTTTAAATAAAGGGATTCTCATCGAAAATTTTGGCTTTAATAAAACTCTTTTTCAAACATTTGGAGTCTATTCTTGTTCGGTAGCGAATCAGTGTTGAATTGCGTACTTGTCCACACTGCATTCGTTCTGACCACCAAATAAAATTTGAAAATATCAAATAACCCCCTCCGAAAAAAATTCAAGGTACAGCCCTGCGTGGTCCAACATTTTTTTGGGTTCTTAAAAAAAAAGTTTTTCGTACAAACTTTCTATCTTTTTAATACTTACGTTGCATATAAATAGTATATTTTCCATTATGTCAACAAGATGTCAAAACTGACAACAACTGTCAATATCTGAGCGGCACCATTCCACCTTCACACACAGCACAGCTGACAACTGTATCAATATATTTTAAATACTTTCTACATAAACAGCAAACGTTACAGAAAAATATCTATTTGTTGAATCTGACAGCAGCGCACTCACTGCCATACAACAGAAATGTCATCTACTGAGAAGCTGGCATCCGCTGCAGCTGCCCTTCAGTTTACCTTAACACTCAACTCTTTGGATCTCTATTTAGTTTTCAAAGCTGCATATAACAACACAGCACACGCCATTGTCAGCGGATGACAGCTCATTTGTCTGTCAAAGTAAAATGCAACACTGCTTTGCTTGTTTGTTTGCGCAATAGGCAAACTGACAGTTGTGGCAGTGAATGACTTCTTTCCAGCTGTAGCTGAAGCTGACAAGTCTCAATGATGCCCGTTTGGGTGGATGAGTGAGCGGAGAGAGATTAAAATGGATGAACATTTTATCTTTTTTTTCTGAGTTGCGAAGTTTTCTATGCTTTTTCTATAAAACTGCATGAAAAGTTGGAGCAATGTAGAAATAAAAAATAAAAAGTTTTAAAAAGCTAATCGAAAAGAAAATTCTTTCAGGCTCAACAATAATAAACAAAATACAAAAATAAAAAAAATCAGCAAAATGTAAGAAATATGCCGTTGAGCAATAGCAGCAACAACTATAAAAATAAATAATAAAAAACAAACACAGAAATGCACAAACAAAACATTGACACAACAACAACAAGCCAACCAACCAACAGACAGCCAGCACCACAGTCGCATATTCTTTATAAACAAACAGTTTTGAAAGCATGTAAAAGTAGGTGAAAGGTTGAAGAACTGCCATGATAAAAGTTACAACATCAACACCAACACCAGCGTAACAACGCTGCCCACAGCAAACATAGACAACAGCAGCTAAGAAACCACACAAGCTGATTGCGCAAACAAATGAAGCAGCCATCGTCAATGTTGGCTATTATAGTTGCCACCTGTCTGCACCCGTCTGCAGTATACATACGAACCGCAGTCAGCCACAATTAAAAATGGGCTGCGGAAAGCAAAAGCAACAAGAGCGCCACGCACGTATGTCTCTTGTGGCTCAGTGAGCCCTTTGTGGTGTGAAGTGCTGAGTTAATATTTTTTTCTGCAATTTTTCACAATGAAAAGGTTGAAAAGGGTTAAAAGGTGGGCGTGGCTCTTGACGATTTCGACTATTTTTACAATAAATAGTTGAATTCAATATTTTCTGCAACTTTTATTAAGGCGAATAATTTTTTTTACGACTTATGGCTAATTAGTTTTGTTCAAGAGTAGACTTTAAAAAGGGAGAAGCCACGCCCACTTTTGATAATTAATTTTTTTCGAATTTCTGCACACACTAACTATTTGCGAGTCAAATAGTACTGTCAGAAAATCTTTTGGCACTGAAATTTTGCCTGTTATACTTTTTTTTTATAATTCTTTTTATAATCTTTCACTACAAAAAGGGGCGTGGTTTTTGGCTGATTTCGTTCATTTCTCCTATAATTTTCCTGCATTAATTTCAATGTGTGCACCGCGTTTTCTTGTTATATCTTCAAAGGTTGATTTATGATTAATTTAATTCTTGTAATATTAACTTATTAAAAAGTGGGCGGTGCCACGCCTATTTTTTCAAAATTGATATTTATCAAACTTCTGTGCATGCGAATGCTTTGAAAATCAAAAATAATTGATAGAAATTAATTTTTCGCAGAAATATCTCCTATTTTATATGTCTATATAAAACTTTTACATAATAAGAGGCGTGGTCATAAGCGGATTTCGTCCTTTTTTGTCCGGAATATTGCTTGTAATAAGAGTAATCTATGTGCGGAATTTTTTTATAATATGTGTTTACTTTCGACTAATAATATTTGTAAAACTGGCGTTATAAAAAAAAGGCGGTGCCACGCCTACTTTGAAAAATTTATGTTATCCCAATTTTTGAGCCTAAAAACGCTTTGGCAAAGAATGGTTAAAAAATTATTTTTCGCCTATTATATTTATCTTTGATCCTTTTATGAATCTTTGAAATAAAAAGGGGCGTGGTCATGAGTTGATTTTACCCACTTTTGAATCATCGACAAGACAACAAAGCATTTTAAACTCATTTCATAGCACCTCAGCAACATAAAGAATTGACCTACTGAGCACATGAATCATAAAGACAACAACAACAAAAGCCGAAAATAATTGACAACAAAAACCTGATATGCTCTGTTGTTGTTGTTGTTGTTGTACACACACAATTTATTATCTCTTCTAAATATTGTTGACACTTTTATCATCATCTTGGCTCCACTTTCGGTTTCCCTACTCTTCTTCTTGAATGGCTTTCAAGTTGACATAGTCTTTTCATATTCTGGCTGTGCTTTTACATGCCTTTGACTTCTAATTGATATTTTTAATTGCTTTTAAATGTGCTGTGTGCACGAATGCTTCCCCTCAGCATACATACATACATATGAGTATGAAACCCAGTAAGCATTTTGAAATTCGTTTGGCGATTTTAAAAATGTTGAAGTGAGTTGCTAACCCAAAAGCAACTCAATTTAAATTTGATAATATACTTTTATCGATTTTTATGTTCACATTTTATCGATTATTAAATTCGATAATGTACTTTTATCGATTTTTTGTTCATATTTTATCGATTGTTATGTTCAAATTTTATCGATTATTAAATTCGATAATTTATTTTTATCGATTTTTTGTTCATATTTTATCGATTGTTATGTTTAAATTTTATCGATTATTAAATTCGATAATTTATTTTCATCAATTTATTTTTATCCATCGATTGTGTTCATATTTTATCGATTACTACTATTTATTATTTAATTTTTGTCAGTTCTAGTATTTTTTTATCGAATATATATACTTGCAATTTATTCTTAATTGATCGATTATTACCTATTGTCTATTTATCGTTTTGTATCGATACTTTTTAGCGATTTAACTTAACAAATATCCTTAGTAGAAATCTTCCACAACGGACTCAATAAATAGTCCCTTTCGACACTTCCATTATCTAAATGTTGACTGGGTACATATACTTATAGATACCACACATAACATAAATATTTATATGTATCTATGCTTACGTTGAAGAGTTGTTTTTTGTTGTATGTTGATATGGAATTTTCCGTTGGAAAATATTACCACAGATTTCGTAATGCCCACCAAAAAAAAAGTGGGACACACCACAAACAAATCAAAAGGTGAGTACAACTCAAGCGATAAATAAAAAATATAAGAAGGTTTTAAAAAGTTTTAAGCGCTTAAGCTCTTATGAGGATTTAATTAGTTCTAAACGAAAAGCGATGTGGGAAATTTTGGGTCCACAAAAATAATTCAGCACAACGATTTTTGTTTTGTAACGATTTTTTCAAAGTTTTGCTGGTTTCTAAAATGCTAGCAGAATTTGTTTAATTTATCAATACCTATAAGTTTCTTCAAAAATGTATTCCAATTTTATTTATGTGCATAACCTACCGATTATTTATCGATTATTATTTTGTGTCGATATTGTGGGTTTAGGTCGATATTTTTTTGAATTTAACTAATTTATTATTATTAACGAGTAGAAATTTATTTAATTCGATCAAATTTGTCAATTGTCGATAAAACGCCAGCAATTCTTACATATTTTAACCGATATTTATACATATCCATTTGTCATCGATTTTCAAACCCAAATAAATCGATTTAAATAATCATATTTAGATTTTGCGATTCTCAAAACCATAGTTATCAAAACGATTGTTATCGACTTTTTTTCTAAAGGATTTCTTTTAGCGATTTCTTTAGTTTTGTAAGCTTTTATATTGATTTTCAAAAATTTCTGTGCGTGTTATCGATTTTCATCAGTGTGTATCTAGCATTTTCCTGTAACTGGCTATGGAACTTTATCGATTTAAATAAGTTTGTTCCGATTTTTATCAATATTTCTAATTTTTATCCAGTATTAAAATTCTTCGGTCTTTAGACAGAGGACACGTTCATTCCAGTCTAATATAATCAATTTTTTCATATTTAAGCAATTAAGTTAGACTTCGAATCCCGATTTTTATATCTTTTTTAGCGATTATTTGATGCTTCACATTTTTATAGATTTCTTCATATTCTAATAAGTTCTTGTTAGTTCTTCATGTTCGGACTATTGTAATCATTTTTTGTCGTTTATCGATTATTTGATTTTTAATTCAATTTTAACCGATTTTTTCTTAGTATTATCGTAATTAAAACAGTAGTTTAAATGTTATCGATTTTTATTAAATTGCAAGGAGCATTTGCCATTTTTAATGATTGAAATAAAGATGTGCCGATTTTTATCAAACTTTTTATCGATTTTATTCGATGTGAAGATCTTACAAAGAGAATGTCTGGATTTTTTTTTTAATCTAGTTTGGTTAATTTTTTAAATAATTTTTTATCGATTATTTAATACTTTCTACTTTTTTCTATACATTCTTTAAAAGTCTTTTAAGCGATTGTAAATAGGATGAATCTATTAGATTTTAGTGACCGAATTTATTTGAATCAGCACGAAGCGATTTATTCGACTTTTCGATATTTTGATGATGATATCAGCTGTTCGTCCTTTATTTGTAAGGATTTCGGGTGTTTTATCGACAATTGACGACTTTGATCGAACTAAAAAAAATTTTACTCGCACTTATTGTTATCGCTATTTAAAAATTTTAATCGATTTGTACTTTTTTTTATCGATTTCTTTGTTTATTCAAGTTTTGCATTTTGATAACTTTTTTCTTGCCGATATTTATAATCGGTTTTCTGTACATATTTACTATAATTTTCTTCAGTGCATCTCTTGTTTTCGCACTATAGCCATTTTTTATTCAAAGTTCAATAATAAATTGCTTTCGTCGCGAAAACGGGCACTTGACCGCATTTCGGGGTTGAATTTAATTTCAAGTTGTAAGCACAATGCAAATGTCAAGTTTTGTAATTAATGAGAAAGGAAGGTAATCAAATTTAAATGTAATCAAGTTTGTATATATTTTCGTATGAATTTCTGCATTGTAAAACAAAAAAATGCAACCTTGCACCGAGTTTAAGCTTAAGAATGAAAATAAAAATAGCATGGCGCTTAAATAAAATTGTAATATTCAGTGGGTTTTTCTTTATTTATAGTGAAAATGGGACATGTTTTCTAAAAAAGTTTTCTTCCAATTAAAATTGTTTGTTGTTGCCCAATTTCATGTAAAAACCCATCAAAAAGCAGTTCAGCGAAATGCAAGCACTAAACGAGGTGAAGGCGATATTGACGTACAGGTCGATGAGCCCACGATGACAAAATATCAAAACATCAAGGAGGGCCACCGATTTGAAATAGAGCCTGGTTTCGGATTTTTAAGGTTTCTTTTTGTTTAGTTCTTCGAAAGTAATATTTGTTTCCAGGTTTTTTTCTAGAATGGATGGTCCATTTAATTGAAAAAGGACTTTTGAGATGGACTAAATGACTTGGACCAAAGCTTCAAACTTGCTTAAAAGTCTGACATTACATATGAAAATTTGTTTAAATTCTTGAAAAGTTTATAATTATCGATTAATTGTTCGAGTTTTATAGTTATCGATAAATTTATCGAGTTTTATAATCATCGATTAATTAATCGATTTTTGTAATAGTCGATTAATTTATCGATTTTCACACACTCTTATTCGATTTGAACTCATTTTTGCCTCTACAAATTTTCTTTTACTATATTTCGAAAAAAAAGTTTAAATTTTTAATCATTTTTTTGCGTTCGATTAATTTATCGATTTAATTCGATATTTTAATGTCTTATTTAATTTGGTTTCATATTTAACTTCGTTTCGGCATCTATATATTTTGATTTTATATTTTTTAATAGCATTTTTTAATTCTCTAACAATTTATTGTTATCGATTAATTTATGTATCGATTTTATTGAATTATTTTATTCTATAACTGCAGCTCTTATTTTATTCGTTTGTATCAATTTAGCATTTCAAATTTTGTTTTATTCCATCGATTTTATAACTATTATTTTTTCATTCATCTCATACTCTCTTTCATTTCCAGCTCGCTATGGCGCTTTTTGAGTTTTTCCCACCGATACTGATTTAATAACATTTTAATCGAATCTTGACGAATTCAATCACTTTATTATATTCCAATCTACTCTTATCGATCATTATTATTTTATCGAGTTTTTCGATTTGTTATCGTTTCCTATTTCAAACTTTTTTTTTAAGTATTCTTCTTGTGGTGCAATAATTTATCGAGTTTGCATCTGTTTTAAACATTTTTGAGCCCATTGTATTTTCATTGATCTCAAATTACTTGTATTTTACTAATTTATCGACTTTTTCACGACTCTAAAATCTTTCGAGGACACAATGGACTTAAATTAATTTTTTTGCTCCTCAAGCGTTATTCACATTTTTCAATTTATTTTACATATCTACTTTTTCCGATTGTATCAATTTTTTATCAAAAATTTCTTTGAGTATCGATTTTTGCTTTTATCGAAATTGATCGATTTTTCCCGTTCTTTCTTGCCTCTTATGTAGTCTTATATTTTCCATATGAGCTTCTACGTTTATGTTAATCCTTAGCAGTATGTACCGATATTTATCGATCATTATTTTATTTCTCATTAGTTCTCGTAATAACGATCTCGAAGCTACTCACCCCTATTCTGCATTACAATTACGTTCCCGCTCTACGCTCCGCTTGGATCGTAAATATGCATTCTGAGTTACGCTTGGATCGAAAGAAAAAGAGGAAGAGCTATACGTTTTTCGAAGTCAGCTGTTTGCCTTGGAATGTGTGAAATTGAAACATAACAAAGCAATTTAAATTACACAAATTATTACTTTTGAAATAAAAGCAAAGCTTTATTATGATTTATAAACTTAATTGTATATGTTTGAGCATTATTGAATAAATTGAGTGAAATTTTATAGATCAATTGACTGATTGTAGCAGACAACGAAGGACCAACAAAAAGCAAGAGGACACTGTTGGTGGATGTTACCACATCGTCAGTAGGTAGCTGGTATTTTCCATAGAGCTAGTGCTAGAAGAGTGCGCTTTGTCGACCAGGTACACAGATGGTTGGCGTCGCATCATGGGGCCACACCATACGCCGAGCAAACATTAAACATGTCAGGGTTAAGTCTGACCGCAGGTGGTACTTTCCGCTGTAGGAAGACATTGGCCGCCCCTGAACTGAAAAAGGAGTTTACAGAGTATGAGTGGGTGCTGTGGAGTGGTCGCCGGTGCACGTTTGGATATAATGGCAAAGTCAAAGCGATTACCTTAGTTTTAATTTCGTTAGTAATATTGTTTGGTGTTTTGAATGCTAGTCCAATTTGTAATTGTTTACAACCGGTGCCGATGCTAATACGCGTCCAAAAATATTAGATCTCCGTAGGTGGATTCACATTCCTGGCATCGAAACGCGTCTTTTGATTTCCCTCCCTACATTTTTGGACAAATATTAGCACTCGGCACCGGTCGAAAACAATTACCCTGCAAACATATCAAAAAAACATCATTAGAGCACAAAAACAAAATATAGCGAGCGTTTTACAACTTTTACATACGCGTTTTACTTAAATTTTAAGAATTTCAACAAAAAATCGCGGAAATTAATCGTAAATTGTTTGCAAAATAAAAAACAAGCAGTTATGCGCCAACAAAATTCCAACGTAGAAAAACGGAGCTACGATCGAAGTACAGAATTAGCAGAATTGGAAGCTTCGAAGTTGAACGTAGCGGAATTGAAACGCAGAATACCAAAGTTGCCAAGCGGAGAAAATTTCGATCCAAGTCGAAATGCAGAATAGGGGTGACTATTCGGGATTAGTTAATCGAATACCACAATAACTGTTTGTGGTACGCGAATAACAACCTGACGGCATATAATGTAGTAGAACCAGAAAAAAAACGTATTTTACAATGGTTTGTAAATAAATCCGTTTTCTTCCTTAGAATACAAAACAAAAACAAAAAAAATTGCCCAAGCTATGTACTTTCTTGATTTCACGCTGATAACAGCCGCTGATTTGTCCTTGAAATATTTGCAAAATTAGACGCAAAATGTTATTAAGTAGCACAACAAACCTAAAAATAGCAACAAAACAGTTCTAAACTAGGGATGTAACGAAACATCGACCACGGTGACGAATATTTCGAATATTTATTTATTTATGTAGATAACTGATTTCGAACGCTAAACCTATTGGAACAAAAGGTGTGGCTTAATATTTCCAATGCCAATATAAAATTCATAGTTTAATCGATTTTTGTATTTTTTTCTCCATGCATATATATATTCAAATACATATTTATCGATTATTTATCGAATGTATCGTTGTTTGATTAAAGGGAATTTAGTCATTTTCCTTTGTTACATCGATTCTGTATTTTCTAGGGTTTTATATACTTATTGATTTAGCCACCAATGACGATTTCTTATCTATCTTTATCGATAACTCTTAATCGATTGTTCGATTTTTCTTTTATTCATTAGTACTACAAATTATCAATTATTTTAGATTTTTTAACAACTGAACAATAATTTGTGTCAGTTCCTATCGATTATTTTTTTCCATGTATCGATATCTATCGATAATTATCGAATTTTTAAAACGCCGAAAAAATCAAATAAATCGTTGCAAGTGCCGATTGAAGAATATAATTCCAGCTCAGATATTTACAAATTCATGATAAAAAATTGGTGTCGATTGTTATCGATTACTTTTTTCATTTATCGACAATTATCGGAATTTTTATGTGCTGATTGAAGAAAATAGTTCCATTTATATACATATATACAAATAAAAAAGATCCGCTGCCAATTTCGATTCCGTCACACTCACTTTCGCTGCATCACTATTATGTCTGGTAAGACAGTGAGAAAAAAAATGCCTGCTAAAGAAATTTCTGCAAACACAATTTAGTTGTTTATCTATAAACATTCAAGCGTTATAAATTATAGTTGTTGTTTTTTATTCCTTTTTTTATAATTTTGTTGATAAGTTTGTCAGCCGAATTAGGTCAGCTCTTTTTTTTTTTGCGTCACCACGTGTGTGCGTTCTACTTTTCTATTTATTGTGCTTTGTTTTTTTTTTTTTTTTTTTTTTTTTTGCAAATGACTGCGAATTCGGTGGTAAATAAATACACTAATTTTAATTTTTTTTTCGTATTTTAAATAATCTTTCTTTTCACATACTCGTTAATAGCAATGAAAATACGTTTTCATTATCAAAGTGCGACCGCGAAATTTTTTTTTTTTTAAATAAAATTAAGCGCAAACAAATTTTTATTGTAGTATGTTGTTGCTTTTCTTCTAGCAAAGCCATAAAATATTAATAAGCACAAGAGTGACGCAGGAGAAAGCAAAGAATAATTGATAAACGCGCTGCTGTTGAACAAAATAAGGGGGTTCACGTGTCTCTCTGCGTTGAGCGGCTTGTGTTGCGTGCGGTGGGTGCTCGGCAATCTGTGCTAACACAATGAGTATGCTAATAAGAAGCGTCAATTTTATAGAGCACACGAAATTAGCAATCAAAAAGTTATTAAAATTCCAAACGATGTCAAGATTAACTATAGCTTCTACTTCGATATGACATTTTTATTTCATAGTATCGATTTTGCCATTAACTTTTTTAGATTTTAAATTTTTTTAAATTTATTGTTTTATACATGCATTTTTTAACAATTACATTCCTATTGTTATTCCTATTGTTTTTTAGTAATTTTTTTTTAATTCCTTAATAATTTTTCTGTGTTCGATTAATATATCGATTTTGCCCGATATTTGAATCCCTTATTTGAAATGGTTTAAGTTTGGTCTATGAATTTTTATTTCATTCTATTTTCTTGTCGATATTTTTTTTAGTAATTTTTAGTAATTTTTTTTTAATTATTTAATCATTTTTTGTGTTCGATTAATTTATCGATTTTACCCGATGTTTAAATCTCTATGAATGTAATTTGGCCTCTATGAACTTTTATTTCATTGTATTTCCTATCGATAAATTTTTTTTTTTCAATAATTTTTTTTTAATTCCTCAATCATTTGTCTGTCTTCTTAGTTTATCGATTTTACTCGATTGTTCTCTTATTTGATATTGTTTCATTTTCGCCTCTATAAATTTCGATTTTATAGTATTTCAATTGCAAATTTTTTGCATAGTTCTTCAATCGTTTTATTGCTATCGATGAATTCATCGATTTTAATCGATATTTTATTCTCTCATTTCATTTGGTTCGTATTCCACATCGTTTTGTCCTCTTTAAGTTTTGTTTAATTATACATATTTCAATAAAATATTTTTTAATTCTGTAATCATTTAGTTTTTATCGTTTAAGTTATCGATTTTATTCGATATTTTAATCTCTTATAAGACTTAATTTTATATTTAACTTCTTTTTGATTTCTATAAATTTTGAATTGATTGTCTTTATATTCAAATGCTTGTGATTCTTTAATCGTGTTATTGTTATCGATTAATTTATCGATTTTACTACAATCTTTTTATCATTTATTTGATTTGGTTTCGTATTCAAGTTCGTTTTGGGCTCTATAAATTTGGGTTTAAATAAAAAAATTTGTATTCTTTGATCATTTCATTGTTATCGATTAATGTAACGATTTTATTCGTTTTTTCATACCTTCCACACATTTCTGTTTCATTTTCCGCTCACTACGCCTTTGCCAGATTTTCCCAGCTGCTTTGATTTTATCACATTTTAATAGAATCTTATATCGAAATAGCTCAATTTTAAGTCATTATTATCGATACTTCGGTTACTATCGACTATTAACGATATTTTGATTTCTATCGCTTATTATCGATAAGTGTCGATTTTTATCGAATCTTCATATTTCCTGAGCACATAGTTTCATAGTTTCATTGTTGAAATGTTTTGTTTAACGCCCAAACAAAATTACAACAAAAAAAAAGCAGTGACAAAGTTCAATAACTTATTTCTGACATTAGTGAAATTTTTGCGTGTAAATTTCACTTTTAATTTTGAGCCAAAAAAAAAGTGGCTGATTTGTGACAGCATTCGTTGAAAGCATTTGACTGATTTGCTCAAGGGATTTGGATGCACAACGAAAACGATCTTAACAATAAAGCAATACAATTATTTGTGGGCGTGTAAATGCACGATTCAACAAGCTAAACCTACAAAAACAAAAAATATATGTATACAAAAATTTAGCTATGAAATTTTCAAACATTTTGTGCTGATTGACTGTGTCGAAGTATCAAAATGAATAGAGCGTATGGCTCGCAGCTGGGAAAAATGTACCTTTGAACTCTGTTAACACTGAATTTAGGCGTTTTGAATGGCAGCAGATGCATGATTCATGATAAATAGCTTTTATATTGGCAAAAAGCGGTACATAGCTGATGGTAGGGTATGGGTATGGTGACCATATTTCTTAAAAAAAAAAAAATATATTTTTTTTTGCATTAATTAAAAATTATATAAAATTAGTTATTGAACTTGATTTTTATAGAGCCTTGCTTATTTTAGTTGCTAGTCAATTAATATTAATGTTACTATTTTTTTTTAATTTACCTACGGTGACCATCTTAAATTTACACGCTTCTGCCTATTTCAATAAATGTCTTTAACAAGACATTGAGCAGATCAAAAACACAATTTTTATTAATTAATCGCCACCAGTGCCATCTGGAGAATATTTTTCTTTGCCTACGGTGACCATTCGCCCATATTTGCATATGTACTTTTAAACAGAATAAAAATACTGAACTTTACAGCATTTGTCGATGGTCACTGTAAAAAAGAGGCATAATTTATTACAAAGAAAATGTTATAGAGTACCTAAGTTGTCTAATATATGACGGATGGTCAATGTGTATAGAAAAAAGTGACAGTTTATTTAAAAAATTATTAAAACAGGAAAGGCCATATGGCCACCATAATTATATTTATTATACGTATATTTTTGTACAAAAATTCCAACATTTTTTTGTTTAAGTAACTATCTATAATTTGAATATGAACACTATAAAACCTATACTGAAGTTATGGTAAAAAAAAATTAAAAAACCATAAATGTTTTCAACATTTATTTTAAACATATTTTAAAAAAGAAGCCATCTAGAGATGTTCAGTTTTTAGGAAATCCATTTAATTGAGAGAAAGTTTCAGAAATTAGTGACAAATGTGCTCCGTTACGAAAAAAAAAATGTTAAAGTCAATAAGAAAATAAAAATAAAAAACGGATGGTCACCATAAAATGAAAAAAATCGCAAATTTCAAATATAGCGCGGTAGGCGAGTTTAAGTATACAAAGAAATAATATTTTGTCAAAGGAAAAAAAGCATACAAGTTGTAAATGCAGCACATATGGTCACTGTAGTTTTAACAATAGAGGCTTAATTCATTTAAACAGAAATATATAAAAATAAACGAAAGGATGCGTAGGTACAGTAGCTTAGTAGCTAAATCATAAATCACAAACTTGTTAAATAAAAGGCACATGGTCACCGTAGGTACACGAAAAATCATCATTTATTCAAAAATAAATAAAAAAAAAGTAAAAGCGTAAAACATAAAAAATAGATACTTTATTTTACAAAATAACTATATATAGCTGCTCTTGTAAAATAAAGATCATATGGTTACCATAGTTTTAGAAAAATACTATCCTTTCTTTATAAAAAGAGAACATGTGTGGGAAAAGCGTCGGATAAATATAGAATATGGTGACTATGTATAAGAAAAAAGAACTACTTTGAAAAAAAAAAAAGACAGATCATAACAAACAAAATATTTGAAAAGAACATATGGTCACCGTATGTAGATATAAGTTTTGTACAATAAATTTCATATCTAATTTTTTTATAAGCTAAGTAACAAATTTATTTAAACTAGCAAATATGAAAAACCAATTTTCAAAATGAATCAATTCCTGCAGAATTTTAATTCTGTTTAGTCCCTTAAAGTAATCAATGACGCCCGGCTATTTATGGTCAGTACCTACCATTACCAATCATCCTCCATGTAAACCATTCAATTAACATTTGTACTCGTAGTTCAATCGCCCACACAACTGAACGCAATTGAATAAGTGAAAGTTGGTTTTTGTTTATTTATGTGCGAAAAAGTTGTTGTTTTCAATTGTTTTGTAAGTTCCGTTTTTGTGTAATTTGTTTTTGGTTTTGTACAAAACTAAAATAAAATTTTGTATACAAAATAAAATTTTTGATAAAATTTGTATACAAAAATAAAATTTTGATTTAAATTTTTTTTCTATAATCAAATATTAAATGTTTTTTTCTTTTTTCAAGTGTCACCTACCAGGTGATAAGTCAAATAAAACTAAAAATAGGCGCTTTAATTTGTTGTCTAAAATATGAGTATAAAAATTTGAAATTTCGAAAATAATTGTTTTAAAGATTTTAATTTTTTACTGTAAGAAGTCCGTCGACGAAACAAAAATAAAAAAAAAATTTGAAATAAAAATTTGTTTAGAACTGAAAAGAAGATTATTATGATTATTATTATTATTATTAATTTTATTGAGAAGATTAAATAAATTGACCTAGACAATGTAGTAGTACTCGTATAGCTTTAGCAACATAGGCCATCTAGCTTATAATTATTTTTTGAAATAAATAAAAAAAATTAAATTTTGCTCTTATATCTGCAGGAAAAAAATAATTAAAAATATTGAAGGAGACATTAAGCCAAAAAGAAAAGCTCAAAAATATATTAAATCAAAAGCAACTAACAAATTGTAGAATTTTCCAAAAATAAATTATTAACAAAAAAATAAAAATAAAAAATTCGTTTTATAATATAAGAGTTAAAAAAGTTACTTTGAAGTCAAAAAAAATTAAAAATATTGAATGTCAAAAAACCTAAAAATAATTTAAAAAAATTTTAAAATTTCAAAAATAAGTAGAATTTAATTTATCAATACAAAAAAAATTAATAAAATTCGTATTGTTTTTTTTTTTTAAATATAAGGGTTAAAAAAGTTTATTTGGAATAAAAACCATGTAAAATTTGCAAATTTCTCATTTTTTTTTTAATATATCGTCGGTCCAGTGCCAAAGCCACGAATGTGCTTTTTTTATGTTTTGAGAAAAACGCGTTTCAAACCTTGAAAACATTGTTAAAAATAGAGATTTAATTTTGTATGTTTCAACCAGTATTGGAAGGTTTACTTTTGTAAACCACTAAGCAATGTTAATTGAAATATGCAAATTTTTTTTATTTTTTTTGCAAAAAAATGCACATTCGTTGTTTTGGCTTTTAAAAATTTGGCATATATAATATTTCGTTAAAACAAATAAACTCAAAATATTAGGAAAGTTATTTACATTTTTATTGAAACAACACAACGTTTTGAAAAACTGAACAGAATAAACATTTAACTCCTCTACAGATACAAAACTTAAATAGAATAGCATGGTTAAGTCTTTTTCAGTTGCAGACTGAACGAAACTAAAAAAAAACACATTTCTCTAGAAAAAAAAAATGTGTAAGGCATTTACGCTTAGTCTTCGTCTGACTCTTTACCAAAGTCTGGTTCCGGTAAAGCTTCCCTCACCATGTGATTTGTTTTTAGGGAACGGTAAAAATCATCTCTTATAAGTTACGACCACCCCTCTGGGGTATAAACGGGTACATATTTCGATTTTTTCTCTATTTTCGAGTGGATGGAGTCGCACTCCATTTCGGTGTGCCCTGTCTCGAAAAACTGATGATCAATTGAATTCAATAATGGATGATCCTTAAGAAGTTGGAGACAGATAGTTGCAAATATTGAATTTTTCTGCTGTCCTCCACAGCCGTCAGACATCATACGGACCGCCTCGATCTCAGATGTTTAGCTGTTTTGATCATGGTAAAATAATTTGCAACGGCAAAAGCACATTCGTGCTTTCGGTATTGCGGCAATTTTACAACCGATACTTTCGTGGAATGCGTTCGGCCTGGGAGGGAGGGAGGGGATAAGCATGCATGTTCGCGCTTTTGGCATTGAATACTCTGAACAAAATTGAACATACAGGGGCACATAACTGGAAATGGGCAAAATTGCACATTCGTGTCTTTGGCATTGTACCGACGATATGAGGTTATCAGCTTGTTTGAAATCAAAAATATTTATTTAAAATTTATCAAATTTTCATAAGCTTGTTTTTTTTTTTCAAAATTTCACTACGAGCTTATTTATTTAATTATAAGTTTCTAAGCAAATTTGTTCACTCTGCTGCTCGTCGCCAACACCAAAATGTGTTTTTCGTTTGCCGTTATTTTTTTTCATTTTAGCTTGTTTTGCCGTTACATTTGTTATACCCTAACAAAGCTTTTTTTTGTCTCTGCGCGTTGGTTGCATGAATGAGTTGGCGAACTTTTTTGTTAATTTTTTTTTCTTTCATTCACTATTTTGTGTGTGTTGTTGTTTTTTTTTTATCTCTAACAATAACACCTAACCCTCGTTAGCATGTCATTTCCGTATTCTGCTGCGGCAGCATAAGCTTTTGCGGTCACTGACCCAAAAAACACAAAAAAGAGAGACAAAAAAAAAATTGGTAACAAATTTCATTTTCTATTAACGTTATTATTCAGCACTTTTTTTGCTCTTCAACAGCTATTTTCGCCACAGTCTCACATTTCAGTTTTGGTTTATTGCTGCTTAATGGGTGTCATGTTTAAAAGGGCGTCAGTATGTGTCACAAAGGGATGCCAAAATCAGTGTGGAAAATGGCGGGATTTCTTTCTAACGATTCCGGGATTTTCGCTATCAGTTAAAATTGTCATCCCCAGTGTCAGATCATATAAAATCGCGATAGGTGGCGCTATATGCGAGGTGTTTTTTGAAAAAATTATCAAAGTATTTTTTAGCCCTCTTTTCAAGTGACACTTTAAGGAGAGCGATTTTTCATATTTCATTTACTTACTAATTTATGCATAGTATCAAAGAGCGAGATGACCTTACCTGAAAGTAAAAGATATAAATGTTCATTAGTAAAGGCTACAAAAAAGAAAAAACAATTTTTTAATTTAAAAAAAAAAGTTTTAAGAAGTGAAAAAAAATTTTAAAAACTATTTTAACTAAAACAAACCCAAAAAATTTTTTTTTAAATTAGTTGCAATGAAAAGTTTCATAGAATTTTTGTTTGAATTACGAAAACGTTAAAAATAAAAAACAAATTATTTTAATTAAAAAATTTAATTAATAGATATGAAAGAAACAAAGTTTTAACAAAAAACAAATTTCAAAAAATTACATTTTTTTAAAGAAGTTTTAACTAAAAAATATTTAAATAAGGAATCTTTTTTTAATAAAAAAAAATGCAATTATGTAGCTACGATGAAAAATTTAAAAGAAACTTTTTTTTTTTTACAAAAAGTGTTAAAAATTTTTAAAAAATTATATTTTTAATTAAAAAATAATAATTTTAGTGAAAAAAAAATTTGAAGAAGAAAAAAATTTAATTTTTTTATAAAAAAAAATATTCGCAGGGGCTGAACAACTCCCTTATCACGAAAAAGAATAGTTAGCGCGTATCACAAATAAGGTTTTGCTCGTTTGCGATGAGTTTGAGGGCTGTAAAGCAATCAAATTTATTTAATCATAAAATGGAAAGGAAATGGAAATAGTATTTCAAGGAGAATATAAAAGAAAAGTCATACAAATTTTTAACAAATTTCAAATGTACTAAGGGATTTTGGAAACATAGAAAAAGGCTTTACCGACATTTCTAAAAGAAGTGTTAACAAAAAACCGATCGGAAAAACACATCAAAAAATCGTTAAATCAAAAAATCTTTTTTTTTAAATAACAATGAGCACGCACTCAGCCCTCCTAGTACTCAGAAAAATTCAACATTGATCTCTAACTTGCTGTAACTGTTAAAATTTGCGAGCAAGCGCGAGTAAGCTTAAAAAACTCACTTCGTACTCAATTTCCATCAGTTCAAATACTTAACAGCGCTAACATCGACTCAATTGCTGTTAAATAACCGCTTGCTGTTGCTTAACATGCCGCAAATACAAAAATTTATGCTCAGTGAGTTTATAAGTGAGTGCACTTAGTATCCAACTACTTTGGCATTATTGCCCAGAGCTTTTTCTCCGGTACGCTCCATCCACAGCTAGCCACCAACCCACCTGCCTCAATCACGCTCACAGCACACACCTCCATATGCACACTCTTCGCATACAAATAATCTACCTCAAAACTCAGTGTGTGTGTAAGTGAGCGTACACACATTTGCAGTCAACGCTCTTGCCATTGCTCTTGCTGTTGGTATTGCAATTGCCGCTGTCGGCACTGAAAGTATTTTTCGTTAGACAAACGGCAATGACAGTGTTCGGCGCGTAGTTTAAGTTTACTTTTGCTTAGTAGGTCAAATAAAATTCCGGCCAATGGCCTTTCGCTTTCGTTGTGTCGGTGTTTTCGTCGGCAAGCAAAACAACGACGACGAGCAAGACCACGATGTTGATTATAGCGATGATGATAATAACAACAGCAGCAACAACAGCGTAGGGGCAAGCAAGCAAGTAGGAAAGCCAAAAGCAACCAACAGTGTTTATGATGACGCTGCTGCTGCTGCTGCTGACGTGAGCGACGTCTCAATAAACCAAATGCACGAATGCAATACGACGAATGGCAAAACGAATGCACGAATATAGAGATAACGTATACGACAAGGCAGCAGCCTACAACAACAAAATAAATAGTGATTATTTTTGGGCTTTATTTACCTCATACGTGTATGGGTATTTATTGAACTGCATGTTGTTGTTGTTGTTATTATTTTATTATTTTTTTTTTGTTTTTATGTCGTAATAGACGCAAGTCGCTAGTTTGTGCGTTGTTGATTTGTACGCTGGCTGCACTCACTGTACAATTGAGTGGGTGAGGTGAGTGCTAGCACCAACAACAAAGCTAAGAGGAACTAATTTTAGTCGGACATCAGATTTAACGATTAGTTGGGGTCAGTGATATGGGCAGATGTCACAATCACTAATGATTTACATATGTAAATGCAGAAATATTCTGGTTAAGAGTAATAAAAATCGATTTTTTCTCCGTAGTCGATTTATCGGAGATCGATTTTAAAATATCTATGTATCGATTAAACGACGTAAGCCATATCGGTATCGATGTGTCGAGAATGACTTATGTAGTTACCAGCTAAATTTTATCGTCCTCAAATTTGCGATTAATAATTACTTTAATGTTTAACCAAGTTGATTTTTTTTTCGTAAGCACTTAGCGACTTGTGAATAAAATAACAAAATATTTTTTTTTTTTTAAATTAAAGCTTCTTTTTAAAATTAAATGAACTCAATCCCCATTGAAATCGATATCAAATAATGCAAATATCAGATAATGTTATAGCTATATTGATTATCGATACTTAATCGAGCACCTCAAATAGGTTCTGGTAAAGGAACACCTGGATGAAAACAAGCTAAGATAGAGAGCCTTGTTAGCTAAGAGAAATCAAAGTGCAAACCTTCTTAGGAAAGTGTTTTGCAATCGAAACAGACAAACAGACAGAAAGTTGATAGTAGGCTGGATGGATGAGTTAGTCGTTTTTCCCCCTAATTTTTTTCATTTGTCCTTTGTTTCCGCCTTTGTTTTTTCCCACTATACATGCTATAGATCTACATATGTGAATCACACACTTATTTACTTTTTATATATCTACGTGCTGTCTGTTTTCATTGTTTTGTTCATTCTTCTCTTTGTCTTGTTTATTTTATATTCCAACTCATTTGCGTAGAGCTTTTAGAAAATACCAAGAAAACTGAAAGTTGTGTAAAAGCTTTGAGTAGAGCGATAACAAGCGCTCTCATTTCATGCAAACATCTCTCACAGTCCATCAAACTAACGAACACAATTGCTTTCACACACACATAAGCTTTTATTTGTATCGACATTTGATCTTGTTAGTTGGCAGCATTGAATAGCCCAAAATGTTGCTGCAACATGCTGCGGAAGAAGTCTATCTCTTCTTCTCATATTTACAAACAGCAGACCAAAGTTATAATACTATTTCATGTTCATGAAAGGTATAAAAAAATATGAAGATACAATTATAAACTCTACAACAAATCGAAAATTATCGATAATAATTTATATATGTAGATCAGAATATAGGTACTGGTCGATAGTGAAGAGCAATACTTTGCACATTCCACTGCAAATGGATTGATATTAAATATAGATAAAAGCCACATAAATATCTAAAAGTCTAAGGAAATTTATCGGAAGGAAAATTATCGTCCAATTAGATAAAAATTAATGATATCTAAAATAAGACGCATCAGTAAATTTGACAATTATGAATTCAAATTTATAAAATACAATTTATTGCCTAATAATTATTAAAAGACGACGCTAGGCGTTAAAAACCAACGCAAAATAATACTTTTCGTATTTTCTATAAATAAAAAATAATCGATTAACAAAAAAATATCAGTAAGTATCGAAATAAATAAAAATCGACATCCAATTCACACCTGCCATGATATTAATGGACAGAAAATAATAATGATTTAAAACGCAAAAAATTTACTTATAATGAAAATAAATGCTGTTTTGTAAAAAAGAGTCATAAAAAATCGATAACACAAAAATCGATCGATAATCAAAAATAATCGACCAACATTTATAAGTTCATCCTACTAATATTTTCGATTAAACTAAAATAAATCGATATAAAAGTCGATATACACAAAATGAAAAAAATCGATATAAAATAATAATCGATAATGATCGTTATATAGTGTTCGAAATCGACGTAATCACAATAATAAACGAAAAAGTTGTGTACATACTAATAAGAGCTGACTAATAATCGATAGACATCGATGAAGGCTGATAAAAATGTTACAAAAACTAATAATCGATAAATATGTATAGTAAATTGGGCGCCTCTCTTACAATTCTTTACTTCAAAAAACAAAATCAATTTTAAAATGTTCCATGGTATTTTTATTTTTATCGATTATAATCCAATTTACATTACAATTTTACTTCGGACGAATAATCGATAGACATCGATGAATACTGATAAAAATTTGCAGAAACTAATAATCGATAATTATCCTCTTACAATTTTTTCAATCCAAAAAACAAAATAAATTTTTCAAATTTTCCATAGTATTTGAATTTTTTTGGATTATAATACAATTCATGCAATCGATTATAATAGAAAATAATCGACAAGAATGCATACTTTAAGGTGATAGAAATTGATATAAGCCAAAAATCGATATATATACATATCTAGATGTACCCATTACGTAAATCGACAGACACTAATACTCGATAAATATCGATACATAATGATAAGACTTTGCCTAAACTAGACCGATATGCGATTATACTCAAGAGAGTTGATATAAACTTATATTTTCCATATTATTTTCCTTCTTTTTCGATAATAATAAAAATGAATAATTATTATTATATCAAAGAACAGGGACAAAGAAGTAAAAGAAAATATGTTGGTTGCCATGGCGTATGAGTAACTTTTTTATGATCAGGCATTACTGTAAGAAAAGTTACTCATACGCCACGGTCACATAATATTTAAAAAAAAAAAAAATCACAATGGAAAACATCATGAAAAAAGTAGCATGATTGGAAGAGCTAACTGGAAAGGCGACGCTCTGTTGAAACTAGAAGACTCAGAGCTCTTAAACTGCCGCAGTTCTAATAAGCTTTACTTTAGTACTATTCGTTGCGCGAGCCGAGAACTCCTTTAATGTCCAGGACTCTTACAAGCAACTACCTTTTTCACCCTATGTGCCTTTCTTTAGCCTTCTTAATCGGCACAAGCTCATATTCGCTCAGTCAATAACATTTTTCTAGTTTTTCTTTCATCCCACTAACGCTATTCCCATCATCACATCTCATCTCAAACGCCATTAAATATGCAACATAAAACAACATTTATTCCACATAACGATAGAACCACTAGACTGAAGAACACTAAAAAAACCTACTTAATTTTTTCAAAGCTCTCTTCAGTCGTGCGTCGTTCCCATTTCCTTCAACTTCAAGCTCATTCAAGCATTTGTTAAACTTTTTTTTTAATAGAACAAAAAAGCTTGCCGACTGGGACGCACAAACAAACCTCTGTTGGTTGTATTTGGTTGATGGACTGTCGGTTAAATACCTCACGAGTTTGCTGCTACACAAACTCTAGCAAACACGACCACATTTGCCTACTTGCATAGCAAACGCACAGGAGAGCTCTACAATGAACCGAAAGTGTGCCAACAACCTCCATGGCCGTTTTCAGCGCGTCTCTTCGCCTTCGTCAGCTTCATCTCCGCTTGTGACGCCTTCACTCTCGTCAATTTGCTTGCTAAGGTTTCCGTACATGGTTGCTAGCTGATATTGTGGGCTTTGTTGTTGTTGTACTTCCAACTGAATTAATTGTGTGTGCCCCTCAACTTCGCCCAGCCCGCGCAACGATGCGGCAAACACAATCGACAGTACATGAACCTCAACAAGCCATACGACTGGCTGCACTTCGCTTCAGCTTGACGTCGTGTTAGTCGCGACTGTCTGACTGCTTGTTGGTTTTGATTTGTTGGCTTTATTGAAGCACAAGATTTAACAAAGCGCCAGGAGAAGTAAAAATCTGTCGTTCCACCGCCTACAACACCCATTTATCTGGTTTTCCCTCATCACATTTTGCATCTTCTTTCGAGCTTTTAGTACAAGTGCTTTCTTTAATCTTAACTTTCGCTTCAATCCACTCCTCTAATTCCTATCCTCTCTCCCCACACACATATTCATTCTATACACTTGCCGCCTGTTTGTCTTCCTACCCTCAATCGAAGTCATCGCTTTTCATCCGCTTGTTCGATGCATTCGCTGGGTTTCTTGCTGCGCTTGCTTTTTGTGTGTCAACTTTCAGTACATATTTTATTACTTCCCTTTCCTCTTCACGTCGTCCTTGCTATCCCTTTCTTTTCTATGGCGCCTTTCATTACTTAGCTCAGCTTTTGTTTTTGGTCCCATTCAAGTTTGTTCAACGATACGTCTGCTTTTGGCCCACATTGCGGAAGTCTCCTCGCTGGACAGCTTCTTCTTTTTTTCCTCCTTCACGTACGATTCTTCTCTTTTTTATGTCCTTTGGTTTCGGCACTGGTTTTCAGTTTCATGCATTTCCTCTTTCAATTTTCCTCTTTCTCTTCCTTAATATATATATTTTTTTTACATTTTTTCTTCAACTTCAAACTCATTTCTGTTTGCCTACTTCCTATAAACAAGTGAAAAGATCCTTTGAGACGTGCTCCTGTGCAGCTTTGCGGTGTTCTGACCATTCAGCGATTTCCGTTGGCATTATTTTCTGGAAATTTTTGTGTTTTTTTTTTAACTTGCAAAGTAATCCAAAGCGAAGCGTAATGGTGTTCGAAAGAGATGGCGACAAAATATGGCTTACTAAATCTAAATATCTATGTAATTATATACCACTTCAGACGTAGTGGATGCATAGGAACAGTAGGCCAAGGGAACAAAATTGTGTGCTAAAATTTTTTTAAAAATGTGTATAGGCCGAACTCATTTTTCCCTCTCCTTTTCGCAGTACTTCTTCCTCTTATACTGGAGCTGCATCAATATATTTTCTTTTCTTTTATCGCGTCTTTATTTTCCTTATCTTCTTCTATTTTTCTCCTTCTCCCTTCTTTTGTCTTCCTTGTCGATCTCTTTATCCCTTCTCATATCCATTCTTTTTATCCCTTCTCTTTTCCTCTCTTTCTTTTCAACTTCTTTGTTTTGTGTTTCCTCATTATTGTTTCCATTCTCATTCTCCTTTTCGTCATCCTCATCCTTATGTTTATCCTTATCCTTATCCTTATCCTTATCCTTATCCTTATCCTTATCCTTATCCTTATCCTTATCCTTATCCTTATCCTCATAATTATCCTTATCCTTATCCTTATACTTATCCTTATCCTTACTATTATCCTTATCCTTATCCATATACTTATCCTTATCCTTATCCTTGTCCTTATCCTTATCCTTATCCTTATCCTTATCCTTATCCTTATCCTTATCCTTATCCTTATCCTTATCCTTATCCTTATCCTTATCCTTATCCTTATCCTTTTTCTTATCCTTATCCTTATCCTTATCCTTATCCTTATCCTTATCCTTATCCTTATCCTTATCCTTATCCTTATCCTTATCCTTATCCTTATCCTTATCCATATCCTTATCCTTATCCCTATCCTTATCCTTATCCTTAACCTTATCCTTATCCTTATCAACTTATCCCACTGTACCACAACTTTATAAATCGATCTGTCATGTTGGGGTCGCACCAGCTCAGTGTAGACATATGTATGTACATATACAACTACAAAATGTTGGAACATATGTATGTCTGTGAATGCGCTATGTGTCTACTGTATGTATGCAAGTCTGTGCGTTCGTATTTACCACGGCTTGCAGAAAATTAACCCAGTTTCCGTGAGGATTTTTTTTTGCAAAACTTTTTCATGCGAAGTTTCAATGCAATATTTTTTTCGTATATTTACTTCGGCCATATTTTTCATAAACACATGCATATTTACATACAACATATAGCATACATACATAGGCGTTTCGATGCTTATAAAGTCAAGCACAAAAGGAACTAAAAAAAAAAATTTAAATAAAAGCATTGCATAATTTTAGGAGTTGAACAGGCGTTGTTGGAAGTTGTTAAAGGGAAATCATTACGGAGCAATATGCTGAAGCATGACTGATTGTTGTTGTTGTGCATATATGCATGCATGCTTGTTTATACATGGTTCTATATATATAAATGTATAAGCCAAGTTGCTTTTTATAGAGTTTCTATGTGAGCTTTTGTTTTAAGCTTTTTTTTTAAGTTTACTTTCAACGTCAATGCGAATAGGCAGGAAATAGTGTATTAAGTAATACAAGTGTAAGTTTTATATGTATGTATATGCAGAGTACATAAACCAACTACATACTTTCATGAGTATATATTTCACATTTATTTTCGCTTCATTTTTTGTCCCCATCCGCACATTCCCTCACTACATTTTGCAGCCTTTCCCTTGGCAACAATCCTAACCGCGTCTGCTGATATGCAACAAAAAAAAATGTCAGGGAAGTTTTTTGTTGCATATAACCAGGCGCAGCAAAATGAAATGTAGCACAATGTCCTCTAGACTGTTGACTCGTGAAAGTCGTTCATAGACTGCCACAATGCGAGATATGGCGGTAATGGTGGTTTCAACTATTTGACTCAATCGAAGCTGAGGTAGTTGATGTGTAAGGTTAATACCAGGACAGGAAAAGTTGAATAAATAAAAGAAGAACTCAGGGTGGGTAAGTGGGTTGTATGGACCTGACTAATATCATCTCCTGGCTACTGACTTCCATTGCCAAGAACAGTTCTCGACGAGGAACTGCGAAATAATTTAACAGGATACTATAGGAAATTTCTTTTGTTCCAAGGGTACGACGGACAATTTATACGCCTATAAGTATGCTAAACAAATTCAACTTACTTAACCTAACCATGCCCATAAAGGGTCTAATTGGGTTCAATTATAGTTCGTTGCGGAGGGGAGGGTTGAAACGCTGGCCACACCTTTGAAAAGATCAATGTTTTTGTGGGAAACTATCTGTCTTCAAGTTTTCTCAAAGAGGTGGTGTTCAAAGAGCCGGCATCTTAGTGAACTAACTTTAGTCTCATTACAGGGACTACCCTCCAAATAACCCTGAAGCTTTGGCTCTGACGCTTTACTTAGTAAAGGAATCATCAGGTAATTAAACGCCTTTTGTTCCACCCGATAGTACATTAACCGATTTTTTTTTTTTATTCTTTTTTTTTTTGAAGTATCCTGGTTCAGTTTAATTTATAGTAGACATCAATTTTGAATAAATATTCGATTGTTATTTTAATCGATTATTTTTATTTTATTTTTGATAGTTTTTTAAATCAGTTTAATTTATAGTAAACTTCAATTTGGAATAAATAATCGATTTTAATTTTAATCGATTGTTATATTAATCGCTTATTTTTATTTTATTTATTTATTTTTTTTTAAATCAGTTTAATTTATAGTAGATATCAATTTTGAATAAATAATCGATTGTTATTTTAATCGATTATTTTTATTTTATTTTTGATAGTTTTTTAAACCAGTTTAATTTTTAGTACACTTCAATTTGGAATAAATAATCGATTGTTATTTTAATCGATTATTTTTATTTTATTTTTGATAGTTTTTTAAATCAGTTCAATTTGTTATTTCAATCGATTGTTATATTATTCGCTTATTTTTATTTTATTTATTTATTTTTTTTTTAAATCAGTTTAATTTATAGTAGATATCAATTTTGAACAAATAATCGATTGTTATTTTAATCGATTATTTTTATTTTATTTTTGATAGTTTTTTAAATCAGTTTAATTTATAGTAAACTTCAATTTGGAATAAATAATCGATTTTAATTTTAATCGATTGTTATATTAATCGCTTATTTTTATTTTATTTATTTATTTTTTTTTAAATCAGTTTAATTTATAGTAGATATCAATTTTGAATAAATAATCGATTGTTATTTTAATCGATTATTTTTATTTTATTTTTGATAGTTTTTTAAACCAGTTTAATTTATAGTACACTTCAATTTGGAATAAATAATCGATTGTTATTTTAATCGATTATTTTTATTTTATTTTTGATAGTTTTTTAAATCAGTTCAATTTGTTATTTCAATCGATTGTTATATTATTCGCTTATTTTTATTTTATTTATTTATTTTTTTTTTAAATCAGTTTAATTTATAGTAGATATCAATTTTGAACAAATAATCGATTGTTATTTTAATCGATTATTTTTATTTTATTTTTGATAGTTTTTTAAACCAGTTTAATTTTTAGTACACTTCAATTTTGAATAAATAATCCATTGTTATTTTAGTCGATTATTTTAATTTTATTTTTGATATTTTTTGCTGAAAACACATTATTTCGCCTCACTTTTATCCAATTTTTAATCTAGTTTAATGGATTAATTTTTCAAAATATAATTTTACTAATACATACAAAATCCATGAATAAATAAAATTCGATTACTTAGATTTAAACTCGATTATAAATTAATCACATCCCTAAAATGTACTATCGCTGATTACACCGCTTTTCAAAGTTTCAAAGTCTACACTTTTAAGCACGCATACTATCACACACACACTAAATTATCTACTCAACTCTTTTATAATTCATAATTTCATGCGCTAAAGGATAATGACTTTAAGTTGTTTAGCAGGCAGGAAGCACTCAAAGTGGATATTTTCATAAGGTTTGCTGCATGGGCGCTTGTGGATGTGTGCAAATGTGAAAATAATTGCATCTAAATTGCAATAGTGGAAAGAAAATCATGAGAAATAAAGCAAAGCAAAGCGAATCAAATTGCGGCAATCGAAGCAATGCAAGTTGAAAGGTCGAAAAGACGAGCAAACCAACGTCAACGACGAGGAAATAAGGCCGTCAAAGGGTTGACCGCCGAACTTTGCAACCTTTTACTTGGTTTTTTTTTGTTTAATTTTTTTTATTTCATTTCTGTCTAAAGCGCAAAACACACTTGAAGTAGTTAAATATGCAAAATATGCGAATTGAGGTTAAGGAGAATGTATTTATTGAGACTCAAAATAAAAGCAAGGCGTAGTGGGTTTTGGCGCTTGAATGGAGTAAAAAGCGAAAAAATAAAAATAAAAAAAACTACAAATATAATTAAGTTTAAATTTGGAAAATGAAGCAAATTATGAAACAGTCTAGCGCCTAAAAGGCGCCTACGCAAAAACGTAATGCTTATGGTAGTTTAGAATATTTTTTTATTAAAATTAGTCTGGCTTGAAAGTATATGAAGAACAGTGAAAATATTAAGTAATTTTAAATAAATAGAAAAATTATTATATTTACGAAAAAAATATTTTTTTAAACCAGTTTCGAGAACAATCTAGAATGCAATATCGAGAATATCCTTTAGTGAAAGCGAACCGATCCCTAAACACACAAAGGAAACGAAACGACGCCTAAAAAATCCCGAAATATTTCCAAAACGTCTTGAAATGATCTCGAAAATAACACCGAACTTATCCGGAAAGTATCCCAAAATAATCTCGAAAATAATCCCGAAATTTTCCCTAAAGATCCCGCATCAAAAAAGTACGAAAAAAGTGTTCTCTAAAAATAAAAAGTAGTACCGGCAAAAGATTTACACAAACCAGCTTCTTGGCAAAAGCCTAGAATTGTTTACTCGGTCTGGCCATCTTCAGTGTTTTGTTTCGTTACAAAATATTGGTAACATAACTTTTCCAATAGAGGCTTTGGAAACGTGTATAAAACTCTATGGCAGATACAATTTTTAGCAAAAAGGTGAAATTATGCGGTAAGCTTTCAAGCTTTCACATATACAGCATTAAAAAAACAGGTGGCAACACTGCCTGAAATATTTTTTTATAAAAAATAGAATCATTGGACAGCCCTACTAATATAAATTTGTGAGTTTAACTTTCACGAAACAATCTTATTGTCAAAGCTTTGAAAATAAATTTTTTTTTTAAATTATTCGGGGCATTTTTTTTTTATAATTATGAAATTTTTGCTGCCTTTTTGGGAATATTTTTTGTTTACTTTTTTGGTGTCTCTGTACAGAATTATTTTCTATAAAAAATTGTGTATCCCCTTTACACAAATATATTTTTAAGGTTTATCAATAAATCTATTCAAACAAAATAGGTGGCAACCCTGCACCTAATTCTTTTTTTAATTAGTTAATGCCTACCTAAATGAAAAATAAATTGAACGACAAATATTCGTATTTGCAACATGGAGAGCGAAAAATATTCCTACAAAATCAGGTGGCAACACTGATACTCATATTATTTTAAACAAAATATAATTAAATGTCAAATGCATTTTTAGCTTTAATTTTAACGAAGCCAGCTTTTTTTCGACAATTTCTAAATAAATAATTTTCTTTTTCTTTTTTTCAGAAAAATTATTTGGCAACTCTTTTACTCAGAATTTCAGAACTGAACCGTTTCTTTTTGTTTGGTAAGTCTTATTTTTTTTAATAAAATTTCTTGGTAACTTATTATATATGTATGTATATATTTGTCGAGTTTGAAAAATAAAAATTTTCAAACAAAACAGGTGGCAACCTTGCAGCAAAATTTTTTTTGTTTCAAATATAATTAATTTTCAACCATACATAAATACATTTATGAGTTTAACTTTAACGTTTCAATAATTTTATGCGAATTTTTTCAAATCAAAGTTTTTTCGAAATAATTACATGGCAACTCTTTTTTTTAATATTTCAGAATTTAATATATTTTTTGAAAATTTTTCCAACTAAGGTACTTTGTTAATTCGCAATTATTGAACTAAGTAAAATACAGAAAAAATTTTCTTCATTTCCCACACTTTTTTTTTAACGAAATTCCAATCATCCCTCACACTTTTCACATTTCTCATACTCTATAAAAGTTCGTTTGCTATTTATCTCTACCGCCTCTACATTTCTCCTTTACCTAGTTAGCGTTCAATAACCTTTTCGCCTTCGATTCGGTGGCGCATAGTCCAACACACATGCCTCGCAATGTGGCATGCAACAATTTACGTATGCGAATTTATGCACGAATGAGCCACAAGAAAAATAGTCAAACACAACAAATCAACACGTAGAAGTACAAAGATATGTATCTACATATGTGTGTTGTTGTTTTTGTTATGATATTTTAAATATACTCGCATGTTGTAAACATGTTTATTATGCGTGAGCGTTAGTGTGTGCGTGTGTGTGGCATTAAAGTGCGGTGCAGTGTGTTTGTGTATGTGGAAATCAACTTGGCATAGCAGGCGCACAGCAATGCAGAGCACGTTGATAGTACGCGGAATCGCATGAATAGCAGTACATTATGTATGGGTAGATATGTATATGTATGTATGTATGTTAAAACGTATGTTGCTATAGACGTCAGTATGTTTCATTGCAAATGTAGGGAAAAATAAGAAAGTAGGCGTAAGCTGTGTGAAGCTGTTTTTATTTTTTATTTTTTTTTTCTCTATTGCTTTTATTTTTCAGTAGCTTGAAAATTTTTAAAAAGACCTGATTTTTAGAAATATTTTTAAGACAAACATTAAAAATTATAAGTTTTTTTAAATTTTTTATTAAATCCTTGTGAAGAAATAAAATTTTTTGTAAATTTTTTTTTTTTGGTATTTTTTTTTAATTTCTTTTCACAAAATGTATCTCCGTTTTTTTGTTTTTTTTTGTAAACAATTTTCTTACAAATTTTCCTTTTGTGAAAAAAGTGGCGGTAATCATTTTTTTTTATATTCCTTCCAGTTTTCTGAGATTTTTTCTTTGCGTATGCCATGAAATATTTTTAAACAATACTTTGGTGTTTGCAACACATCTTTCACAAAAAGTTTAAAAATTATGAATTTTGTTTTTTTAATTTTGAAATTTATTTTTTTGAAAACATTTAATTTTTTTAAATATTTTTTTATACTTTTTGATTTTATGAACATTAATTCTTGTTTTGTAGTTTCTTGTAAAAAATTTTCTTATCATTTTTTATTTAATGAAAAAAGGGCCAACAATAAATTAAATTTTTTTTCTTTCCAGTTTTCGGGATTTTTTTTTTATAGAAACTATAAAAATTTTTTAATAGTTCTTTGAAATTTGAAAAATATATTTCACACAAATTTGAAAAGTTATGTTGTTTTTTCTTGTTTTGTGGTTTTTTTGTAAACAATTTTCTTATCATTTTTTCTTTTATGAAAAAATTGGCAACAATAATTTATGTATTTTTTTTATTCTATCAGTTTTCGGAATTTATTTTTTTTCATAGAAACTATAAAATATTTTTGAATAGTCCTTTGAAATTTGAAAAATATATTTCACACAAATTTGAAAAGTTATTGCAAATAAATTACAAAATAATAAAATAAAATTAAAAAATAATATTTACATAATTTTTTTGAAATGTTTTTTTATGCTTTTTTGATTTTATTTTCCACTTTGAAAGGTTTTTTTGGAGAAAATACAAAATACTTTTGTAGAAAATTTGTAAGCAAAATTTTATCCATGTTAAGTGTTTTAGTTACATTTTTCTTGCTGATTTTATATAATAAAAGTATAACACTTTTGTAAGAACAAGCTCAAAATTTTGTGGAAAAATTGTTTCAAAATTAAGTTAAAAAATTGTCTACTACTATTCCTGATTGCTAAAATATATGTATGTTTTTTGATAATATTTTTAATAACCATTTTAAAAAGAAACAAATTTAAAGTAAATAGTTTTAAATTTTAAATAAATTTTTTTTTGAAAAATATTTATACATATATCGCTGTGAATAATTTTTTTATGTTTCCTAGTTGTTTTTTTTTTTTGTAAAAATTTTTCTCAGTAACTAGTTTTAAATTTTGATTTTTTTGCTTGTGTTAAAAATTTATAAGTTGCTGTGACCAACTTTTTAATGTTTGCTAGTTGTTTTTTTTCTTGTAAAAATTTTTCTTAGCAAATAGTTTTAATTTTTTTTTTTTTTGTAAAAAAATTTATAAATTGCCGTAGACAATTTTTTAAAGTTTTCAGATAATTTTTTTTTGTAGGAGTTTTTTTAATCTAGGAATTTATTTGCTGGCAATAGTGAGAAAGGAAAGAGGGCACCCACGTAAATGAAAATGATTTCAATAATTAGTTGTTTTGACTACAGGGTGCAACATAATTTATTTGTTGCTTATACGCCGTGGTGCACTTTTATACCAAGCAAAACAAAATGCAGCCTAGCTAAGGAAATCAAGTAATAATGTTTGTTTGTAAGTACGTGTGTATTTACAATTAATTATACATCTTTCTGTGCAGTTTTTTTTTAAATTAAAATTTTTTTTTGAATTTTTTTTTCCAAAAACAATTTTTTCCCCTCACACTTTTCAGCCATTGCTCAACTTTCATTGCGCTGCTACATTTCATTTCATAAAAAATTATTTGAACAAATGAATCTGCTGTGGTCGCTTTTTCGGTTTGTCATGTCACCGCTGCTGCTCGCACTCCCCCTTGCACCGCATTCAACTCTTGGGCGCCTCTAGCCGCCAACGCGCTATGCAATCGAGCGTTGTATGGCCGCGACCAACAGCCAACAACCAAGCACCAAGTAGCAGAGTCATAGTCAGAGTCAGCATAATGCGTTTGTATGTGTGTGTGTATGTGCATAGCCTCAACCATTGCCGTTTGCTCGCTTTGCCATAACCATAGCAATGACCCTTAATTGGGCCAACAACCACTTTAGAGTGCAGGCGTGCAACTGCTCTGACGCCAACGTTGAGTTCGTTTCATTCCGATTGCTCTTAGTGTGCTCAGTTCTTTTCTAGTTTTGCTTTTGTGCTTTTATTAAACAATTTTTTTCTTGTTCTTGGCTTTTGTAATCGAGCAATGCAGCAACAACAATATGAATAGAATATATATGTACATATGTATTTTAGCATTAGAAGTTTACTTAAGTTCTTTGCTTCGCTTTCGAAATGAAAAAAAGAATTCAAAAAAATTAAAAAAATTCAAAGAAATGTGTGCGCTTGCTTTACTGTTGAACTGTGCTTTCCTAATACAAAAGCTTAAAATAAATAGAAATTCCCGTAATTATAGAAATAAAATGAGCAAGCTTTTGCTGGAAATATATCCAAGTTTTATTGTTCTATGTTCGTACAATCAAGAACTTCGCTTTCCTAGACATTGAAAATGTCCAAATATCAAATTTTTTATGGGAGCTGCCACGCCCTCTTTTCTGTTATACTCGGAATTTCCTTGGGTGTTAGGAATTTATCTCTCTCAATCTTTTACCAAACTTGTTGTTCGCTACAAGCAACACTCTGCGAGATATACGTAAAATATGATATCATGGGAGGTTCCACGCCTCCCTTTTCGTTAACATCCATTTTTCGGGTTATAGTTGAGGAGAGGTTGTTAGCTAATTTCATTTAATTCCAATTTTCTAACATAAATAGTTGCAAAGATATGCAATATGAAAGAATTAATCATGACAGCGTTACCATGCCCCTTTTTTATATTGAAATTAAAAGTAAATAAACTTTTTAGTTGAACCAACTTTTAAATCCGCACCAAATTTTACAACATACACTGCAGTACTTTCGAAGTTCAAAGAACACAAACTTTCGTTAGGAAAGAAATGCATTAAAACGAAGAAAAAAAAAAACAAAATAATGATTTTTTAAATTTTGTTCCGTTTGTCTATATGTTTGTACGCGCATCACTTTAAATCCGCTGTATATAATTAAATGCAGTTTGCACCTATATATTACAAGATGTACAACTTTAAGTTTAGCATACATTTTAAGGCGCTAAATTATTTTTTTCGCGCTGAATACAGTGGTGGCAATAGAAATTGGTGCTAAATATTTTAAAACATTAAGAGAAATATAAAAAGAGCGAATGATATCAAGCAAGAATGGATATGGGAAGTCTAAATTGAAGCAGCCAGGGTATTTTTTATTTTATTTTTATTATCTACTTGTCTGTCTATAATATTGTTTGTACGCGCATCACTAAATAACTGATACACCGAATTGAGAAATTTCTCTACTGACCGTTTCTTTGAGGTCTTCTCTAAAACATAAGCTATGTATGTACATGATCATATTCATCGTGTTGGTGGGAGGGTCGCTTGCTCTAAATTGTCGACTCTTGAATTTTATAACTCTGACCAACTTCACCGCTAAATATTTTCGAATAATAAACTAGTAAGGATGTGGTAGTAGTGGACTCTTACTTTTGCTTAGAAAGAAAGCAGTTTCTACGAAAACAACATCCCAAAAAATGTACTTTTCAATTACATGGCAACCCTAGCTGAGCAGTAGGAGCCTCAGTACCTCCATTGCTGTGTCCTCAATTGGGATTATCTTTCACGTTTCGAAGCTGCAGCGCGTGAATAAGACTTCTGATACCTAAGTTAAGCCAATCCAGCCAAAAAGGTTGATAGCGCGCTTATATTCCATAACATAATAGTCACCTCAAACAAAAAATAGATTTACTACTTAATTTTCCCTCAAAAGTACTGACAACCCTTTCGCTGATATTGTTGTTGTGTGAGGTCAGTAAAAGTTAAAGTGCGACAGAAACGGCATGGAAAACACAAACACAGTTAATAGGAAAGCAGTTACCATGATAAACTGCCGAATAACATGGCAAATTCAAGGCGTCGAACTGTGGGTCATTAAAGAGAAAATTGTCTTAAAAAAAAAAATTTGTTTCGACACTTAAACCATTGTGATATCGTCTGCAGGGTCTATCCACTTATAGGCTATGACATTGTAGGCTCAATGAAGTGCTCAGAAAAAGCTAATTCGAGGTTTTAAAAACAGTGGTCCTGGTTAAGTGTTTGTTTTAATTTATTTTATTTTATTTTTTATTTTATTTTTTATTTTATTTTATTTTATTTTATTTTATTTTATTTTATTTTATTTTATTTTATTTTATTTTATTTTATTTTATTTTATTTTATTTTATTTTATTTTATTTTATTTTATTTTATTTTATTTTATTTTATTTTATTTTATTTTATTTTATTTTATTTTATTTTATTTTATTTTATTTTATTTTATTTTATTTTATTTTATTTTATTTTATTTTATTTTATTTTATATATTTTATTTCATTTCAAAATTGTGACACAGTGCGCCACAAAGCCTTTCTGATGGCGGAAAAAAGCAGGATAAGAGCTGAAAAAATGTGCAAGAAGCAAACTTTGCAGTGCTACCCATGTATATTTGTATGTCGGCGAGTTCGCTCGCAAAGTTGGCACAAACTTACCCCATAAAATCGTCAGGCTGGCCAGTTTTTTGTTTCCTTTTCTTGTTGTTGCTACTACAATTATGATGTGTATCAGAGTTCTTATAGTTGTTGTTGTAGTTGTGATTGCATGCAAAAATATTGCGCTTGTTGTTGCTGTTACTGTTTGTAATGTTCTTCGCGCAATATTTTTCTATGCATTTGCTTGTTGTTGTTTTTATTTTGAGCTCAAACGCTTTATTCGCACTCACGGCTTCTAGCAACACAGCTACGCCACTGCAACGTTTTGTTGATTTTATTGTTGTTGGTGGTGAGTGAAATTGTGTCGTCACTCTAAGCACTGCTGTGCGCCTGTTTAATGTTGCTGCCGTTGAGCGATGTGTCGGTGATGTTGAAATGTCAACAAAGCTGCTGGAAATGATGTTGACATGTAGCTGGTGAATTTGGCGTTGGCTAGTGTTGGTGTGGTTATTTTCTACTTGCTGATGTAAGTCATATAAAAAGCTGAAAGTAGAATAAGTAATGGAATACGATTAGAGAGAATTTAGAGTGCGAGAAACAAATTTAGATATTAAATTTTTTAGGTACGGCTTAATCTCTATATTCCTTTTTAATTCCCCTACGTTATTTCATTTCATTTCATTTCATTTTATTTTATTTTATTTTATTTTATTTTATTTTATTTTATTTTATTTTATTTTATTTTATTTTATTTTATTTTATTTTATTTTATTTTATTTTATTTTATTTTATTTTATTTTATTTTATTTTATTTTATTTTATTTTATTTTATTTTATTTTATTTTATTTTATTTTATTTAATTTTATTTTATTTTATTTTATTTTATTTATTCTTCTCGAACAAAATTCTTTATCTTTCGGGCACTTCCAAAGCCAGAAATTGAAGTACACAATTCTAGCGTTCATAAGTTCCGTTGCGATTGCCCTTCACAACATGTTAAAATCAAACTAACAGCCTACTATGTTGACTCACTGTTCAGCGCACCATCTAGCGTGAAGTAGCTGCACTAAACCCCAACAATCACAAAACCGCCGTTTGTCGCTTGAATGCAATTATCACAAATGTCAAAAAAGCAACGGCAAATGCAGCCACACTGACAGCTACAACGAAAGTGCAGCGCACAACAAAAATGCACACAACGAAAACCGGCAACAAAACAGACAACGTAAATTTAAAATGGCGCGAAAGTCTGCCCAACAACGCTACCCACTTGCATTCGCATTCATTGCTGAGCGCCTTGCCACCACAACATAGCCATTTGTTATTTACACACGAAGTGTTGTTGCATCAACATGGAGTACATGTGCATTGGAGTAGTATAGTGATATGTTTGTGAAAAAGAGACAGTCAGGTAGGCTCGTTCTGTTATTAAATGGAGGCAGGAAAAGAAAAAAAATGAATAAACGCCAAGCAAGCGAATGCGGAAGTGTTTTCGTCGGCGCACACTGATGGAGTGAGCAAAGCAGTGTTATTGTACTCGTGACGAACGAAAGCTATGAGACGGGAAGAAGACGCTAAAGTGTTGAGGTTGTTGGCTTCAAACGTCTCGAGCGGTTGCGGGTTTTGGGTGAGTGCTTTCGCAAACGCGTTCACTTTCAATTGCGAAGAGAAATTTATGGGTGCAAGAGCGCTAGTTTGTTGGCGAAGAGTGTGTGTAAAAGTAGTAAGAGAGTGGTAGTAATTGTAAGGGAGTTTAAGAAAGAGCGCAAGCAAAGAGAAATTGTTAATATTAAAAAGAGTTTGTTTCGATTTTTTTAAAGAGTGAAGAGATTGAATTAAGAGTTGAACGGCGTCTAGACGAAGTTTTTAATAAAATTTAATATTTGTAGTATAAAATTAAATTGCTATGAAAACCAAAATAAGCCACTCAAGTTCTGCAGTAGCAACAGTAGTTTCAGTTATAAATTCTTAGATTTCAGGCTACGTAGCTAGAGATATTTCACCCCGATGGGGGTGCATCCGGTACGACTGAATATCGTAGATAATCCCAGCTGTGTCAGTTGCATGTCAGTTCTGAGCTGAGTAGCTTTTGCAGGGACGTGGAGTAAATACTTCGGTCTCGGGGTTTACTACCTCCACTCTACTCGCTTAGCTTGCCCACGTTCCACTTCCCTTCCCAGCGTTCGGTTACCTACGCCAAGGTCCATCTGTCTCAACTGAGTTTAAGTAGTCAACGGACCTTCTAAGTCCTCTCAGTTCATTTAGGCTGTTTCCCTAATTGCTGTGACTTTAGGGAATTGTTTTAATCGTAAAAAGGTAAAGTTTCTTTTGACTCGGATAGGTAGCCAATATCGAGATGCGGACCATTTAATCATTTCATAAATAATCTTTGTAATGTTTATTCTAACTTAGGCTTGATTTTTCAATTTTAATTTTAATTTTTTTTTTTTTTCTTTTGATTCGCATATCGAGTCTCTTTTGTACAGGTTCGGAACTTGTTTGTTCTCTTCAGCAGTCTTTCTCGAATTCACTTCGCTCTTCGCTTGCTCTCTCTTCTTTCTCATTGACTATAATCGCTAGCATACTCAACTTCCAACGACAGCAAAGTGTTTGCTGCATTTGCGAGCTTCCTCAGTGCACCCTTCATTAATGTACATGTATTTGTGTTTGTATTGGTGTCTCGTCTCGTCGCCGTCATTCTTAGGTCTTCCTGAGTTCGTTGTTCTATATGGGGCCGGTCGCTATTTGCAGCGTTGCATTTTCTGTGCCAATCGGTTTCATTAACCCCAACAACAATAGCAAAACACACAGCCAAGGCATGGCATGGTACTGCACAATAGCAACAACAAAAAGAGCAAGTAATGAAACAAATGTTGACGGGTCGCTCGTTGCAACGTCATCATCATCAACACGAACATCATCAACGTGGTTGGCCAACCTCAACTTAAAAGGTCAACAAAGGACGCATTGACAAAGCGGGCGCTCAATGGTTGTATATAAGTAAAGTAGTATATATGTATGTATATAGATGTGTATATACATATAATGCATATAGGGACAAGTATACATATATGTATAGTTAACAGCCCCTTTTTGTAAATAGATATTAAGTTTTTTTTTTTTTTTTTTGCAACCATTGCATTTTGTTGTTGTTGTAATTGTCGCCGTTCGTCTGTTGGCCACTGCTTTATGATGTTGTTCTGTTGTTGTTGTATTGAATGTCTGCTATTAGTTAGTTCGCCGGCCTTTAGTAGCGCACCTAGCCGCACTCCATCCCCGCTAGCTACCTGTGCTTGGCAGCGACTTACCGATTCAAAGTTTTTGCTCAGCTTTTTTTTTGTTGTTGTTGCTTAATTACTTTGGCTCTTTAATTGGATTTTGTTTACGTTTCGTGCAATTTTTCAAAGCTTTTGTTGCAATTGCGCGGTCAGTTACTTGGTGCTTGTTATTTTGTTGTTGTTTTTGTGTTCTTATTGTTGTTGTTTTTATATTCTTCTAGTTGTTCTTATTGTTATTAATCTGTTGTATGCTTTATGAGCTCTATAATACTTGCAGTTTGCTGTTAAATCATTTATGTTGAAAAGCTTTTATGGGAGCATTGCACACTTTAAGGCGTCTGGATCTTTAAAAAGCTTTTTTCTGGTATTTAAATATTAAAGCTTTTAATTTTTTTTTTTTTTTGATCTAAAGAGGCGGCATATCACTATCACTTAAGCAGGAGTTTCAGAGATAGGAAGTGCATATTTTCAAAGAGATCCGCCCAAGCTGGTACTCCAGTAGATGGCGCGCTATAGTCTGTTAACAAATAAGGCTTAAAAAGCTCAGCTATAGCAAAGCTAGCAGTAAATATCTAGCCTCGGCAGGAGTTTTAAAAGTTCAACTTAGTTTTTAATAAATCGACAAACGGAATGGAGCTCTATAACTCCTTAAGCACCCAAGAGGCTAGAATGGATCTCTGACTTACAAGCTCAACAAGTTGTATGGATGGAACTCAAAAACTATGAGCCCATTTCTTCTTCCTCTCATACTTACAATCGGACCAAAGTTAGGATGCGAATTTACGTTCATTAAAGGTTGGCCAACGGAGCGCTGTATGATATACAGCTCGCCACTTCCGTTTCACAAGCAGGCAAGCTTATGGCGCTAGAGTTACTCAGGCTATTACCCATATCCAAGGGCCCAAATAATAGCTATTGAGAGAGAGCTTATGGTAATGAAGCGAAAAGACGGTCAGACTTTCAAAGACTAGCTTCAACTACAACACTCTTGAGCTCACAGCCTTAATAGTTTTAGTGGCACTGGCCTTAGCATCACATCCACTTCATCTCTGCTAACTGTGACTTCTAGTTTGAAGACGCTAAAATGTTATGACAGCTTGAACTTTGGGCTGACAATAAACTCCTGACCGAAAACGCCCTTCAACTTTCGATTCATCTGTGAAGCACTTGACTAGTTCACTACTTTTCTCTGGAGTATGACGGAGCTCAGGTCGACGGCCCCACTGTAGCGGCACAAGGCAGCCGTAGCTTTTCTGTCACATGCAATTTTCAAGACAGCTACTCATCGAGTTGGGTTTATCGAACTCATACAGTACTGTCGCCGGTACTATTGGAAGCGAGAACAGTCTTAAGGCAAGTCAAGTTTGAAAGCCAGTCCACAGCTTCGTTTTTACTCCCAGCAGTTGAAGGTCCCTTAGGTCTAGCCAGCCGGTTGTGCGTATGATAAACTCATTGAGCTTCCTTCGTATCTCTTTTATACTCCGACCACTAACGACCGCTGAAATAAGTTATCATCGGGCATTTCTATGATTAAATAGTTCCTCATAGCCAACTTTTGATTGATGGAGGTCCAGAATTGAATCTCATTCATGAGAGAAGAAAGCACATCAACCCATATCGATGATAACGCAAAAAGCTCAACCGAACTTGACTGTCTGTTAGAGGGTAGCCACGTATTTTCTCCTGCTGCGATTTGTCTTTGAAATAGATTTTAGAACCCAGATTTCACAAATTTCAGAAACTTTCTAGTAAATCCCCCTTTATTTAGTTTAGTTGGTATTGAACGCGGAGTTTATCTCACGGCATGCAAGTTCAAGTTGCGCCATTAAGCTTCCGCACATACAACTTTCACATACATAAACACTGCATAATGAAGCTTACATAAATCGGAAGTTGTCAACAGATCAGTGACCGCGTCTTAATGATTGATTTGTTACAAAAGGAAATAATTATGAAGTGAGCTTTAAGGAGGAAGAAGAGGAAGAAGTGTAATGTATGCAGATATGTAAGCGCTCTCTTTGTATGACTGCGACTGTAACTATTTCATTACAATCAAATCAGACACCACCACGAGCGGGGGCACACCCAGCCACATCCACCCACTAAATGCCCAAGCAATAAAATGCCAAAAGCAAGTTGTGAATGCAGCAAAAAAAAGCTGAGCAGGCAAAACAAAAACAAAAAAAAATAAACATGCTAAACAACAACAAAAATAATAGAAAACAACAAACAACTAACAACAGCAATTGTTGTTATTAATAAGAACAACAAGTGCAACACAACAACAACTAAATAAAAAGGGTGCACAAAGGCCAACGGCAGGATTACAATGCGGAAATCCGTAATGACAACAAAGCGCACCAACAACAAACATAACAGCAAGCAATAGCAACAACAAGTCAGCCAAGCAACCAACCAACCAACCAACAACAATCACCGACGACAACAACAGCCTACTGCTGTTGCTAGCAATCAAGCGACATTGGGCCAGGCATGCAATCGGCGCAACGAAAATAAATTTAAATATTTATAACAACAATGCAAGGCAGCAACAAAAATAGAAATAGCATAACATTCGCTGCAACAACAATAAACAGCACAACAACAACAACTGCAACAGCGAGCACCCAAGCAACGTGTTGTGTTTAGACGCCATGCTTGTCAAGCAAGTGCAGCACACAAACGCCAACCAGTCAGCCTGACAACAACAATAACAATAACAAAATGGTAAAACAACAACCCACACAAGCAGTGGCGTAGGCAAATTTTTATTAAGAGAGGGGTGAGAGTTAAAAATGTATTTCACAGCAACTCACTTCCTCGTCAAGGTGTAAGTTTGAAGAAAGAAGGGACACTGAAGCTCGCTTGACTGTCACTGGTTCAACCCCTTCGAAAGTGGGCATGGTTATGGGCAGCGATCACACACTTCAACAGCCAATCCACTGAAAACAAGGACCCAAATACTATGCTACTGTAGAGGAAGTAGCCATTACCCAAGCACTGTCAGAAATAGGCAAATGTTGCTAGGAATTCTGTTGGAAGGACATCCATCGTCAGAAAGATCTTTGATTTGTGATAAAGCTACACTATACACTATAAAGCCCCGAAGTTTTTTTGGGATTCCACCCTTTTCAAAACATTTCTTCACTCTAAAGCGGTACAGCGACCCCACTTGCGCCCCTTCTGTCATAACATGTCCACTGTTGATGGCAACAAAGCAGACAAACCAGCAAGCATTGTGTCTAATTGTTGTCATTTGTTGCCGGCGCATGCTCCCCAGGGAGCACAAGTACAAAGAGGAAGACAACCTTCAAGTTGATAGCAATTGAGAGCACGTTGGATAGTGGAGCGCAGGCAGAGTAAGAGCGCTTTGGTGAACAAGTGAATGAGTTAAGGGTTGCCAAGTTACAATGTGGAAGCTGGAATTATTCATTTTCAAAGCTAGCAAGTATTGCAATTGTTGGATTCACTGAGCTAGAAGCATATTTTCTGGTATAAAAAAAACATTACGATGCCTAAATAAAAGAAAAACCGATTTGAAAAGCTTTTTTTTAGAAAACATGCAATTTCAGGATTTTTTTCAAACAAAAAAAATTGGTTTTTGGTCATTTATTTTTTTTCTTTTGACCAAAGCAAATATCTGAGATCAGAAAACCATACCAATGCTTGAAATTTCATTAACCTCGAACGCCGCACCTGATCAATATTTTTGCTCTCAAATTTTTTGAATTTAAATAAACACAAAAAAGAAAAAAAGTTGGGTTAGTTTAATGTGGAAGAAATTAACCTAGTAATGGTACACAGATGTAAAATTAAATTGTAGGTTTTTTAGCATTTCAAACATAAATTCAAAATAAAAAAAATTTTTGGTAGGTCTAATGTTCAAAAAAAAAATTCATTAGCAATGAAAATCGCTCTAAAATTTAATAGTATATACATATATTTTTTGGTATTTCGTACAAAAAGAATGCAATATAAATTTAAAAAAAAATTGTTTGGCCCAGTCTAATGTGCAAAAACAATTGTAACCAGTAATTGTATATGGCTGTTAAATTTAATAGTAGTTTTATAGCACTTAAAAAATAAGAGGTTTATATAAATTTTGAATACAAAATTTTGGGCCAGTCAAATGTGCAAAAAAAAATTTGTCTAGTAATGAAAGACCGCTCTAAATTTAAAAGCAGTTTTTTGGTATTTTGTACAAAACAAGTCAATATAAATTTCAAACAAAAGATGAATATAAATTTTGAAAGCAAAAATTGTGGGTTAGTCTAATGTGCAAATAATATTGAAACTTTATGAAAGATCGCTTTTTGGTATTTTGCACAAAAACTAGTGAAAATAAGTTTTAAAAAATGGTTGTGCCAGTCTAATGTACAAAAAAAAATTTTAACCAGTATTGGTACACGTCTGTAGTTGAAGTAGTAGTTTTTTTAGCACTTCAAACATAAAATTAAAATAATAATTAAAAAAAAAAGTTTTGGGTTAGTCTAATGTGCCAAAAAAACTAAAACTTAAGAGTATTGTTTTGGTATTTTATACAAACCAAGTCAATATAAATTTCAAACAAAAGATTAATATGTATAAATTTAAAAAAAAAATTTGTGCCAGTCTAATATGCAAATAATATTTTAACTAGTAATGAAAGACCGCTCCAAAGATTAGTGGTTGTTTTTTTTGGTGTTTCTACAAAAACTTGTCAATGTATGTAAATTTAAAAAAAATGGTTGGGCTAGTCTAATGTGCTTTAAAAATTTTAACCAGCAATGGTACACGTCTGTAACATTTAATAGTTGTTTTTTGGCATATCAAACAAAATAGGGCATTATACATTTTTTTTTGTAATTGTTCGGTCAGTCTAATGTGCATAAAAGTTTTAAATAGTAATGGTAGGCCGTTCTAAAAAAATCTAAATAATTTACAAAAGCAGAATTTTTTCACTCATTCTAATCGGTTTATAATCAAATATGTAGTTTCCTTAAAAAAACGGTTAAGTCGAATCGAGCAACCGCTTCCGGTATACCGAATTATTCGATTTATTTTTTGCAAACATAATTTTTTTGGAATTTTTTTTTTTAAACAAAATGCGTGAATCAATTTTTTCTATCCGAGTACAATTAATAAAATGTTACAAAATAGATTACGTCAATATAATTTAAAAAAAAGTTATCGATCCTTTCGATTAATCAGAAACTATACATTTTTTTAAAACTTTTGTTTTTAAATGTGTAACTAATACATTTTTTTTCGAGTATAATATATAAAAAGTTCAAAAAAAGTCTGTCACTAAATTTTTTTAATGTTAACTAGCATTTCGATAATTCGAAAACGATAAACTTTTTTAATAAATTTTTTTATGAATTTGTAATTAATAATTTTTTGGCAGTTGTAATCAAACTTTTCGACTAAATGATTAATATCTTAAGGTTTATTGCAGTTTCTTGTTTGGCTTTGAAACTAATCATTCGATATATTAATCGATTAATAATTCTTGTTTGTCATCGCTAACCCTAAGCCGACTTGCACCGCCCACAAATACCCCCAAAATTTAATTCCTGAAACTTCGCAAGTTTCGTAGAAATTTTAGCAGTTTTTTGGAAATTTTTCAAAAACTCACTTGGCAACCCTTTTTTTCATTCAAATTAACAACAGCATGTAACTCTTTTACTCTCGCTCTTTGGTTATAAGAATGCCTATAGGCCTGCATATGGCTCCTACAGTCCGTTAAGGTGCTAACAACATACCGATAGGCAGCCAGCCGGCAGTAGCAGCCACAACAGAGTTAAAGTACAACAAAAACCGCCAATACATATACTTTAAGGGCCAACGAACGTACGAATACCAACAAGCAGACAAACTGTCAAATGAGACAAACACGATATGGAACTTAGTGAGCGCACAAACATACCCACGAGCTTATATGTATATATGAACATATGTATATGCAGAATATGTATATGTATATAAAAATAGATTTTTCTCGGTATATGGGATAACGACCATCAACGACCCCGGCAAAGCGACGGCGACGACACAATGATGAAGTTTTTGCGTGAAATAAGGAAGAAGAAGCAACAGAAATGATGTTGGAGCTGATGAGCTCATAGATATACATATATGTAGTACAACGTACTTTTATTTGGTAGGATGAAGCTGACAAACTAGAGGAATGTATGTATGTATGTGTAGTGGATGGTGAATGAGGGCGTTTGGCTGGGTTGTGTAATGCCATAATGAACATGTGGTAAATGATAATGATGATGACGTTGTACGACGACGAGACGATTCATTTTCATTTAAAATAAACGCGAAGTTCGTATACTCAGCACATTTGAGTGCTTCGTTTGAATGGTTGGCTGGCCGATGATGACGAAAGCAGGGTTAGTAATAGATATACATATGTATGTATGTATGTGGTTAGAAATATGTATCGCAATATATATAACAACCAGCTGTATACGTATGAGGGTTGCTGACCTCGCTCAGGGTCGTTGAAGTTCATTGAACTCGGCCATTGGCATATATGTACATGCGGTTGACGCTTCGCAGCAGCGCTGATTCATGTGCTGCTCAGGCATATACAATGGAATATATGTATGTATGTATGTATGCATGTAGGGAAGTGTGTAGGGTTGCATGCATGTGCATTATTCCTGTCGTTTCCAATCGTTTATTCGGCGCGCAGATTATTTCATTTTTTGCCAATAACCAGTAGTGGATAGATTGCTTGCTAGTCCTTCATTTAAATCAAATTTCAAGTGTAAAAGCTGCCAAAAACTAATTTTGAAAATTCGATTTTGACTTAAATCAACTAGATATTCATTAAAATACTTAAATTTGTAAAATTTTCATTCAAAATTCCAACTTGAAAATTTTCGAAATCAATGTTCGAAAGTTTGAAATGTTCAGAAAGTTCGAAATGTTCAGAAAGTACAACATTTTTGACTCTTGATTGGAGTAATTAAGTTTTTATGGCATTCTTTTATTTAAAAATCCACAAACCATCGACGTTTACTAACATTTCACAATATTTGTCGTTGGTGGAATTTTTCGAAGTTCGATAAAATCAAAAAGTTTTTATAATTATTGATTTTAAAATATTTTTATTCCTCAAAGATTTCATGATTTAGACTAAATTGGAATTTTCGAAAATCAATTTCGAAAACCAAGAAATGTGTTTTTTTTTTTAGAGAAAAATATTGATTCAACTTTTTGCAACCTAGTCGACGATATCTCGCGTAATTCACACATTTTTCACTAAAATCTTGAACTCAAAAATTATTCAAAATTGCTCTTTGGCGTACAACGAAACATTTGTTCATTCAGGGTAAGTTAAAATTTTCGAATATTATGTTCGAAAACGAAAAGAGAGTTTGTCCCACAATTTTTTTTCAACTTTTTACACCATCGCCTCAAGTTTCATACGTATAGCTTATTAATTTTTATTAAATCCCGTTTATTGAAAATATTCGAATCTTAATTAAGACTTTTCGAAGTTATCTAAAAATGAAAAGTCATATTGTTGGCTAAAATTCGTAAGATTTAAGTACTCTTGCTGCAATACACACCAAACATGTGTTGATACAATAAACTAAATTTAAACTTTCGAACATCAATTTCGAAAACTTAGCAAAGCCTTTGATATTTCGAAATAAAAATAATTTACTATTTGAGTTTTTACTATAGCGCTACTCAGTTATTGATTTAAATGGCGCTTAAATTTTCGAACATCATTTTGGTAAACACAGAAAAGGCTATGTTCCATATTTCGAAGTTATGCAAACTCGAAAAAATTTAATAGTTGAGTATTTTCAATGCAAATCTTCCCATTTTACAAATATTTTTTGATTTAGACTAACTTCGAATTTTCGAACATGAATTTCGAAAATGCAAAAAAATGCTTGATTCAAAAAGAAGTTGGCAGATTTCCGTCTAAACACTGTTTTGGTTTTTGCAAGCATTAAATTTGTTTGCAATCATGCTTTAAAAAGAAATTTTTTGACTTAACTCACTACTGGTTATACAATTATCTGTCGCACTCTACTTTAGTAGCCCTTGCTAGATTTGCTGTTTTGTTTTGACTGCTTTTGTATGCATTGGGGTGAAAATCCATTTTTTTTTCGACTTTTGCAAAATGTGTGCTGGTCGTTGGTCCCTACGCCGTCCGACGTCGAGCACACCCTTCTGTTATGGACTGTCGTACAGCGCGCTGGTTGCAGTTCGTTGCATTGTTTATTATTGTTGTTTTTTGTTTAGAATACTAAGCATGTGTGTATTTTTATTGCATTGCCACATCCTTTAGCATGCTATTTGATTTTTACGTTTTTTGATTTTAATTTTATTTTGTTTTTCAATTTTGTTTTTTTTTCTTTTTCGTTTTTTTTTTTTTTGGTTATTTTTTGCTTTGTGCAATTACACACACATGCACAACACACACACACTTACATATGTATGTACATCAGCCCATGTGCAGCTATAAACGTGACTGTTTAGCTTAGCTTTTGTTGTTGCAATTTGTTTAATATTTTTGTTGTTATTTTGTGGCGCTATGCAAAAATTAAAAGGGGACTGGCATTGCGACATAACAATTTTTGCAAGCGACGGCATTGTCTGAGGTTAGGCACATCACTGCACAGTGCAGACACATTCAAAGCCACATACGCTTTGTCAATTATGTGAAGGGTGGCTTCGCACGATTTAAACGGGAATTTGTAAATTTTGTTGCATAAAATTTAAATTGAATGTGACGAAGTGACGAAATGCTTTAATTTATGAAGTGAACAGTTAATGGATGGATTTATAGGGGATAAAACGATGGAAGCCGCTTTAAATAGCAGAGTTCGATATGTTCGAAGATCGATAACTAGCTTTTGAGCTGTTTTAGATGCATCTCAAAGCGAGAAATACCTTCTCTGCTTTTTAATTTTTTAGGGCAAAGTTCTTGTTTCTGTTGGAGAACAAAGCCGCAAGCTCTGAAATGGAAAATGATACCTGTAAGACCATTTCGAAATTTTCGAACAACAATTTCGAAAGCTAAACGAAGCCTTATTTGACCAAAAAAATTCCATGAAACTATTTACAGGATCGGGTACGATATCTGTTTTGTGTAATTCATGCATTTTCGTTAAAATCTTTAGTTTCGAAATTTTCAAAATTTGTTATTCTATATTTCGAAGTAATTCAATTTCGGAAAAAAACGTTATTATTTAAGTCCAATTGCTTTAAGCTTATTCACTCAACAAACATTTATTGATTTATACTTACTTCGAAATTTCGAACATCAAATTCGAAAATTTTTGTTTTACGAAAAAAATTGCGCTTGCTATTTTGAAGTTATCTAAAGTCGAAACCATTTCGTATTGAAGTTATCTCGCGGTAAAATTTCTCACTCATTCAACTTTTATTTAGACTAAATTTCGAACAATTTCAAAAACTAGGGAGACGCTTGTTGAGCAAAAAAAAAACTTGATGTAAATTTTAAAACAAGCGCCCATGGTAGCGCAATCTTAGTAGTACATTATCGTAAAAATCTTGAATACACGAATTTTCGAAATTGTTTTCGAAGTTCGAAAAAAACTTTTAACATGTTTAGTACTTTCTCCGTAGATCTTTTGTTTATAGAACATTTATTTTGTCAATTTTAGTTACATAGTTAAAATCGAAACAGAAATAAAATTTGGACTTAGTTGGAGTTTTCGAACTTAATTTCGAAAGCTAAGCAAAGCCCTGTTATATAAAAAAAAAAGTTGTAATATAAATAGATGTAAGTTTTTGCCGCATCGGCGACGGTATCTTAATTTAACTCATGCATTTTCGTTAAATCTCAAAAAAAAAGTTTTAGACGTACACTCGCTGCAAATGCGCTCACTGAACAATGATTGGTTGATTTGTACTAACTTCGAAATTTCGAACATCAATTTCGAATAGGCAGAAAAGATATTTGATTTCAACGAAAGCTTAGTGTAATAATAAATTGTTGGTGATACTCATTCCGATGGTTGCCATTAAACAGCGTAATGAGGCTCAGAAGCCTTTTGAGCTACAAAGTCTTCTGGTCATACGCAGCAGCTGAAAATGTGCGCAAAAGATACACAACTCGGCTAAATCTACTTTAATAAATTTATTGTCTATAATAAATGACAAGCAAAATAATTTATTATCACCTCATCCCCTTTGTGCACCTTTTGTCACGTCACGCTGACAGCAGCGGTCGTAGGGTCACTGTGCTCTCAGCTACAACGATTGGTTGATATACCAATGCCGCTTATCATATTTCACGCACAAATATACAAACATACAGATGTACTGTATATATTATTGTTATCGGTCGTTAAACTTGCTGCCGGGATCACCGGCCTAGCAACAGCAACTCACCCAACGTAAGCAAATGGTCGCGTAGTTAGTATTTCAACACTGCACCAACACCCGCGCCACTACGTTTGCACCCTACACATCAGCAGCTGTCAATCGTGCTAGAAGCGCTTATCAACATATCGAGCGTTGGCTCTATAAACAATTACGAAGTTTGTTTGTTTTTTTTTATTTTTTTTTTTTTTTTCATTTCATTTTATTTCATTTGTTCTCAGTTGTGCTGCGTTTACTTCTTCCAAGTTTGTTTTTCTCTTTTTTTTCTGCTGCCACTTTGCCTTGATCCTGACTTCGCCATTGTCATTGTCAATGTGCGTTAAATAATTGTCTTATGTAAATAAACATTTACTAGAATAATTCAATACTGTTATCAATCTTGAGTAAATATTTAATTTGAACACCATGACCGTGAAGTTGAATGGCCTCAAAAGCTCTAGGCGATCTATCTTGTCTATCTTGTACGCACTGCGAATACTTTCACAATAGCTGAGTAGGACAGTGAATAAATAATCGATATTTTTGAATCGCTTATTCTTTTTACTATCGATTTTCGTGTATTCATTTTATTAATCGATTAAAGGAATTTCACATTTTAAACCGATTTTTTTGTGAATCGATTTTTGTGAAAAATCTCTAAAACTATGTGCACACTATAGCTGAAAACACTTAGTTTCGTTTGACACTTTGCTAGTGAAACTTGGTGCCGGTCAAGTGTTAAATAACAGTGAACATTTGTGGCAATTATATATTGTTGGTTTATCATTGTAACTCAAAATTTAAACAAAAATTAAATGTATTTTTTAATTTAGAGACCAAACTATTTCCATTTTATTTATTTTAATATTCATCACTTAATTTCATTTAAAAATATTAGAGCAGGTATATAGGAAACTATAAAAAATTGAAGTGTAAACTAAAATCGATTATTTTCCTTAACACTCGATTTCTTAAAAATCGATTTATCTGTAAAAAAGACAAATATTTTTTTGAGCAATCGGGGCGTGGACAGCCTGTTCATACGAGAGGGGAGGAATTTATATATTTCCTTCATTCAATTATTTTTTTCTCAAAGTGTAGGTCAGTTTATATAATTTGCTGTTCCAAAAAGAGCTTTGTTATTGTAGTTTTGAAAGTACCTAATCCTACTCAGTCGAAAGTCCACTGATGTATTCGGGTTTAATGAGGAACCTTTAATGGTGGTTTTTATCAAAAAAGGCTCCCCCTAAGATTTATCTAGAGATGCTAAGTTTAGTGATAGAACTCAAGACGTAATAACTTTCGGAATATACTTTCCCTAGCTGGGATTACGGCTTTTCAATGATTATTCTTGGCACCCTTTTTTAAATATTCAAACAGACCATATATTTTGAATCAAGTTGACACCTTAACTTGGCTATCTAGCAATAGAGTCTAGATTTTGTGCAATAAACCTCCCTTCAAAACACTTCCAAACGAATAGGGCTATCATTTGCTCCAGCTTAGGTTTCCCAAAAGATGGCTCATTTGTACATTATTTCGATGAAGAGCTCTATCATTTGTGATATTTAGCCAGCCTCTACACAACCTCACCTAGTTCCGAGACAAACTAATAAGTTCATCAGCCTAGGCTCTCACTTGGTGGACCCGCAGCTCCAGTTCTTGCATTATTTGGGTCAATAATCGATATGATCCAAACCAAAAGAGGCTAGATACTGCATAAAAGCCCTCTGCTTTAGCAAGTGTTCCTCCAAGTAAATTCCAATTTCATGTTCCGTGGTTGCAGCATCAAATCATTGCCACCCCCGCCCACACCCATGCCTTTAATGCTCCAACTAAGCGAGTTCAATAGCCTTCGCTTACCCAACAGGCAAACGCATCTCATTTGTTTTTGTCATCCCGCCCTCTAGCTCAACTCGCGCAACTAACTTCCGCTCACACATATTCAGCTCTTACGTAACTTGTGTACGTTAGTTGTTGTTGCTTTTTTCACTTTGCTCAGCATTTGTCCAAAAATACGAGTATGTAATCAACTTTTCTCTTCTTTCATCTCAATGCGCGCTGTGCCGTTATGTGCAGGTGTTTCTCTGTCTGTGTGTGTGTGTGTAAGTGTGTGCGTGTCAACGACAGCATTTGACATTGAAATTTCATAGTCAAGGGCTTGGCCGGTCTTTGACCGCAGCGCATTTGCCTTTCTTTTTTGTCTTTCTACTTTTCCACACTTACCACATACTCTCCTACCTTTGATGTGGTGTTTCCCCTTTCTCGCTTTTATTTTGCCGTTCCGCTTCCGTTTGGTTTTTCGCCAATTTACATTGGAAATTGTTCGTTTCCCACTTTTTTTTTGTCTAATGACAGCTGCATGTCATGCACTGCTGCATTTGAGTTGCTGCCGCTCATATGTTGTGGCTTCTTTGTTGCGGTTTTGTACTGTTACATTTACTTGAAAGCATCACCACGCCTTTTTTTATTGCCGCTCAACTTTCTAGTTTTTCAGTTTATAGTTTTCCTGCTCCTCTTTTGGTGTGCGCTTATAACTTTATCTCATTTCCCATTAATCACATATTAATTTTCTTTCAGGTTTTATTACCACCTGTCGTTTTACTTTTAGTTTTAAAACGCGAACTAATGACATTTCTAAAAGCGGTAATGACAGCTTGTTTACCAGAGTGGAATCTGAAACTGAGAAAATTTCCATATTCGAATTTGAGACAGGTGGCCAGCTGTGATACCGACCAAATAAAAGCCTAGTTTCTCAATATTGGGTAGGAACTAAATAGATTGTTTTTCCACTCAAAAGGTGGCCAATGACCTCGAGCAATGTGAGATTAAAATAACGCCCATTTAAAACTTAAGACCAGATAACAAAATGGCCCCTAGTCTCGGACCTGTTAGATTATTTGGCATCAATTATGTCCTACCCAAGATCATAGTAAAAGCATTATCAAAGCAATACCAATCTCAATTCCAATACAATGAGAAATATCTATAACAATACAAATACCAGTATCATCCCTAATATCAATACCGATAAAAATACCAACACTAATGTCCATACCAATATTAAAACAATACTAATCCTATCAGTATCCAGTATCATTAAAAATAGCTATACCAATACAAATACCATTACCAATACCATTACCAATAAAAACCCAATCAAAACAGTACTAATCTCGATTCTAGTACCTTTAAAAATATCTCCACCAATACAAATACCATTACCAATAAAAATCCAATACCATTACCACAGCCAATATCAATATCAAAACAATACTAATTCCTCTTCCAATTCCATTAAAAATATCTACACCAATACAAATACCATTACCAATACCAATACCAATATTAACACCAATGCCAAAGCCAAAAACAATATCGAAACAATACTAATCTCGATTACAACGTTATTAAAAATATCTATTCCAATACAAATACCATTACTAATACCATAAGAAATGCCATTACCACTACTATTAACACCAGCAGAACTCATTCCAACACATCTAACAACATCAATTCCAATACCAATGACACTACCATCGCCAGTAAAAATACCATTATCAAAACCAATATCATTACCAATAGCATTACTATTTCAGATAAGATGATTCTAGACAGATGGCAATACTAATCCGAGTTATCCTTCCAATCAAAATAAGATATTTTAAACTATATAATACAAGGATATTTTCTTATCAAGTCGTAAAATAATATAATAATTAGAAACGACCCTTCTTGATTTGATTTTTTGGTGAGCGAACTTTTATTTATAAATCGCTTTTTATTATAAATCGAAATTCTGCAAAAGAAAAATTTTTTTTTAAACTTACTTTTTAAATATTTCGGAAACTCATGACTAAGAATGAGCATAAGGCCAAGAAAGAAAGAAGAAACTGTATTGAAAAAAAATGGATTTTCGAAAAGGGTACAACAAATTTTTTTTTGTTTAATTATAAAAACTTTTAATTTAAAAAATCGGAAAGATAAAAGCTCGCTGTTAAATTTTGGACTCCAATTTTATAGATTTTTCTCTGGCATACCTAAAGATATTTTAAATTTTTTCTTTTTTTCAAAAATACATTTTTTACATTTTTTAGCCTTCCTGCCGAGTTCAATTAATTGAACACAAACTTTTTTTTGAATTTTCGAATGTGAAATAAAAAAAGACAAAAACGTGAGTTTAAGATTTTTTTTTTTTTTGTTTTACTGTCAGTGATCAGTGATCCAAATTTAAATGAACTCAGCCAGAAAGTGTTGAAAAAGGGAAAATTTTGAATTTGCGCAAAATTGGGATTTCTTTTTTTTAATATTTTTTCTTTGATAGAACTTTGTTTCGTATAAAACCAATAAAACCAAATTTCCATAAAATCAGAGGAGGTCAATTTCAACAATTTTAATAAAATTACGTTTAAATTAGCTTGAAAATAGGAATAAACCTTTAGCCTGTCTAGGCTTTAATGCTATCTCTTTCTGCCCACTTTATTAGAGCCGAATGTAGCTCTGATAAATGGTATCATTGAGGCTTTAGGATTCCACAGAGCAAAACAAAATATGTGTAAAAAATTATTTTATATTGCTAAGCAAAAAAGTTACTTCCGAATTAGCGTGTTGATCAGGATTAGCATTTTTATGTGCAGTCTGTAATAGCCCTTAACCCTTATGAAATATGCTAAAAGCAACAAGATCAACTGTACCTGAAAACTATTTATAAGTTGCAATCAAAGCAACTAAAAGGACTCATAAAGTTCAGTTGGCATAAAGTTCAAGTCGCTTCTTTTTTCTTGTTTGTTGTCCTTGCTGCGGTGTGCGAGTGTGTGTGAGTAGGTACATAGTGCACATGCACATCCTGTGTGTTGAGTTGTGTTGTTTGTGGTTTAAGGTAGAAAAAACAAAGCAACAAAATTATGATTGCACAAAAGTAGTGTGACAAACAAAAGCGATTGGTGCATGATTATGCAGGAAAAAAAATAAAAAATTGCGAAAGAAGCAGCGAAGTAAGTGACGCGCTGCATAAATACCGCTGCTCTAAAAGGAGGAGGAGCTGCAAGTTCGATGAAAAATGGTTGGTTGGGGATGAGTGAAAAAAGGCAGGTAGCGACATGCAGATTTGCATATGTATAGTTTGGTTTGTATGAGTGTTTTTTATGGATTCATTTCACAGCTTATGACACAATCCGTTTCAATTGCAAATGGAGGGATTTTTTTTCATAATGGCGGACTAAATTGTTATCGCTTATTTGTCAAAAAAATAACAAAAAACTAACAAAAAGAAACAAGGTTTTATTTTCCTTTGAGTTTTTGTTGAGCTCAAAGTGATTTACTGCGCTGTCATCATATATTCCCCACATCTTTTGAAAGCCTTTACACTCAACTCAAACCCTCTTCTTGGCATTGCAAAAGTTTATCGTGGCTTAGCACAGCCTTTGGTCAATTTTCCCATTCGATTTATATCATACGTCTCCACCTTTTTTGACTTCACCAAGTCCCTTCTGCTTGTCCATATTTGAAAATTTTCTGAGGAGCATGGAAGAGAGGAACTTACTAGGGATTAACCGATGTGATGGCAAAGTCTCAAGATCCATATTTAGTTGAAAAGAGAACTACATATCTGTGATGAGAATACCGATATTCCGACTACCTCGTATTTCAATAGAAGCTTTTAGGATGATAAAGTCGTTAGAACAGTCGATCCACCACAGCCATTCCACTGCTCCACTCGTCGACTAACAGATAGGCCTTGCGAGCTTCTAACCTGAGCTCGCTCAAACATACCTTCACTATAGGCCAGTCAACAAGAAAATCCTCGAACTACAGATTTTTAGTGAGTACTGGTTATGTGAGCTTCAAAAAATATTGGAAATTTTTTTCAATTTGTTGCACAGTGTAATTTGTTTAACTTAATAAATAAACCAACAATTCTTCGACAAAGTCTTACATTTTATTTAGCTAACAAAGTTCCGTTTAAAATTTTACAAAATGTTGGATTTTGCGGTCTGTAGGTGACTTTGAAACAAAGCTATAGAAAGGGGTTTCTGATCCCCAACTCAAATTATTGAGAGGAGAGTCGAAATGCTGGTCATATAGCTTTCGTTTGCTTTATAAGAACTGCAGCATATCGAAGACTGAATCCAAGATAGAAAACTCAGAATTTGTTTAAAAGCACTCCATTTCAGAACGAGTTTCGGAAGGGGCTATGTCAGCCTCGAGGAGCGTTTTACAATTTTTTTTTTTTTCAGTTTTTTACACAGTGTAATTTGCAGGGTTGTAAAAGAATGCATTCATATGCGAATGCAATCAGTTGAAGTCTTATTCAATGACTTCAAATTTTGAATTGCCTCATTGAATCGCTTTTTGACTAAAGAATGAAAAAATGAAGTCTAAAGTCTTTTTGAAGTCACGACTTTGGAGTCACTTACTGACTCCATTTTTTGAGTGAAGTCACTAACTATTTGCAACAAAAATATTTTACGATCATGTCTCATATGCCACAGGTAAATTGACTTAAAATGAATCCATATGACTCCAACAGACTTCAATTGACTTCAGTGAGACTTTTTATTCAATGAATGCAATCATGAATAACCAAAAAATGAATTAAAAAAAGAATTCGAAGTTAGAGAATGAAGTCTGAATGGTGACTTCATTTAATAGGTCCCAGTCAAAGAATTCAAAAAATGACTGCAATCTTCTTGCGATAAATCAAATTAATAATTATTCGCAAAAGAATGCATTCTTTTACATCTCCGGTAATTTGTAATTGAAAGAAGAAAAAAACGATCCATAAACTTTTGCATTCAATATTTCTAACAATATTTTATTAAAAAATTCGGAAAAGATTAAGTTTGGTGTCTGAATTCAATCAAAAGAAAAGCTTTCGTTTAGGCAGAGCATTCGAAAAGCTTCGGAGCATGTTTTTGTCAATAGCAATGAAGGTGTCACATTTTGTAAAAGACATTTACGTAGGCTTGCCGGTTATTTTTGCTCAATTCATAGCTATCAATATTTGGCCCCTCTTCAATTGGACGGTTCTTTACGAGATCTCCTCAAATCGAGAAATTTTTCCTGGCAAACCAGCAAACAGAATAAATTTAAAAAGCACCAAAGCATTTTGTTTTCTCTCCCTAGTGGTTTCAAATATCATAAAACATACACAACTACTTTCATCGTAGTCGCCAAGTCACCATGTGTTCCAATGAGCCACTCGAGCTAGTGAGTGAATTGTGTAGCTTTAAAAGTGTCGGCAGGCTACTCCTTTTCTTGAAATAATTTCTTCAATCAAATTGAATGAATTCCTTACAAAATGACGGACTGCAGCTGAAAAATTTAATTGTTTAAAACCATTTGTAATTTTGGTGTTCGTATGAGAAAATTTAAACAAAAGGTCATGCAAGCTCGTTGTAAGAGAAACGTTCGTATGTGGGTCAACAGGATGAGGCTTATGTAATAACAGGCTCCATTGAAATGCAATAAAAGGCAAATTCAATTAAAGACGTTAAAGGAAGTCTTTAGAATAAGAAATCCATCATAGTTAAAGTTATCATAAGAGTAGGTAAGGTGAAGGGTTTTTTTTTTATAGTGGATAGCCAAGTAACTTTTCAACGGATAGATAGAGATGGAGATAGCGACAGGGATAGAGCTAGGGAAAGATATAGAAATAGAGATAGAGATAGAGATAGAGGTAGAGGTAGAGATAGAGATAGAGAGAGATAGAGATAGAGATAGAGATAGAGATAGAGATAGAGATTGAGATTGAGATTGAGATTGAGATAGAGATAGAGATAGAGATAGAGATAGAGATAGAGATTGAGATTGAGATTGAGATAGAGATAGAGATAGAGGTGGAGATGGAGATAGTGATGGAGATAGTGATAGATATAGAGATAGAGATAAATATAGAGATAGAAGTAGAGATAGAGATAGATATAGAAATAGAGATTGAGATTGAGATTGAGATAGAGATGGAGATGGAGATAGAGATAGAGATAGAGATAGAGATAGAGATAGAGATAGAGATAGAGATAGAGATAGAGATAGAGATAGAGATTGAGATTGAGATAGATATAGAGATAGAGATAGAGATAGAGATTGAGATTGAGATTGAGATTGAGATTGAGATAGAGATAGAGATAGAGATAGAGATTGAGATTGAGATAGAGATAGAGATAGTGATAGATATAGAGATAGAGATAGGAACAGGGATAGAGATAGGAACAGGGATAGGGATAGATATAGAGATAGAGATATAGAAAAAAGAGGTAGAGATAGAGGTAGTGATGTAGACTGAAATACAGGAAAAAAATAGAGGTTTAAATAGATAAAATGTACTCTTCTTCATTGTCCGTCATAAGAATATTCGAAGAAATTTTCGCGCTTAAAAATTGTTGCTTCAACTTCTACCATGAATTGCAACCCTTTGTGTGAAAGCCACACAAAGAAGTAATAAGTTCAAAAAATAGCAAACAAACCCCTAGAGCACCAGCAAGTTATGCCCCTAAAAACTAACCTTAGCCAATACATTCAGCAGTGACGACATCCGGTTTTGATGGCGCGTTGACTGGATGGATATACAAAAGTTCAAAAGACTGCACTTACCGAGCCAAGCAGCATGTGTGTGAGTGTGTGAGTGCGCTTGTGTGTGAGCTTTGGTTGTGAGTGTTGACATAATGCGCGCGCATTATAAACACCAACCAACAAAAGGATAATGGAAAAGGACATGTAAAATAAAATTTAAAAAATAAAACTACAAATAAAAAATAACAACAAAAGGTCCTTGAAATGCTAGAGCGCAGCAAGAAATGACCGAAGAGTAACAAAAAAAATGGAAAATAAAAAATACTTGAAATAGCTTAAGCAACGCGCTGCATGTTTGTATGTTTGTAACAAAAGCTATGCAACACTTGAGCGACCAATAGTTCAGCAGGACAACAACCGTGCAAGCAACAAGCAACCAACCAACAACAAACAACAAGAAACCAAAGGATTATTGCCTGCAAGGACATTGAACTCCAATTTTGCTAGCAATGAACCGTGTGTGGTGTGCTGTGCTGTGTTTATGTGGCTGTGTGTCGGTGCATGTGTGACTGACTGTTGCGCGCTTTGTTGTAAAGCAACAATTCTTTTTTTCTTGTTTTCATTTGCAAATCGCTGTTGTGTAATTTAATGCCAAAGTGCATTATTTCTTTACCCTTTCACATGCTGAGCTATTGATGTGCAAAGCACAAAACTATTATTAAAACAAAAAAAAACAAGCGAGAATTCAAATAAAAAATGGTTGAAAGGAAGTGCATTGAAGAAGCGCATGAATCGAATGCAAAATAATAAAAAAGCAACAACAACAACATTTACTGCAGCTATGCAAAGCCGTTCATTTTGTGTGATTAGTGCAGTGAAGGAAGACATTTTGAAAAGAGTTGAGTTGCCTGTAAATAAGTAAATCGAATTACACTGTGCAACAGCGTTTTTGGAGTCAATAAATTTTAACTTAAAACGAAAGATACAGAGTCCAAAAGTAAAACTTCAAAAGCTCAACATTTTTAATTTTAGTCAATTAAAAAAAAAAAAAATTTGTTGCCTGAATATTTTAAGAATAAGTGGGTAAAGGGTTAAGCATTAGTTGTCATAGCAAAATTTACCGAGGAATAATTTTGTGGAGTCCTTTAACTCATTCGCTTGCTTAGAAGGAATCGTTTTGTGCTTCTCTTTGAGTAGTACGATTAAAACAGCTCGTTATCGGTCGTTAAAGGGTTAAACAAATTAGGAAAAATTGCTACCGGAGTGAATTTTTGTACAAAGAACGCAAAAGACTAACGACAAATTAAGAACTTTGTCTCTAGAATTATGCAAAAAATTTTCTTCTTTGCTTTATTTCTTTAAATTTATATTTAACCCTCTATGGGCTTTCACATTTTTTTTGCACAAGAACTTCGTCCGAGAACAAATCATTTTTTCTTTCGCAACTCAAATTTTCTTTGACATGGTACTTTGGTGGAATTGAAATATATGTACATATGTATGTATTTTTCTTAACTTCAAGAATATGTGAATAAGTGCGCACAGGGTTAAAGGGGGTTAGATCGTAGAGATATACGTTGTTAGGGTACACAAGTTTTAACAAGAAATAATTTTAAATTTATTTTGCCCTTTCTTTGTATACTACGCATAAAATAGCATTTAAGTGGCAGCTAGAGGGTTAAAATCATGCCAAACATTTTTGCTATAGGTGCTGTCAGATAATACCTTTGTTCAAGGATAAGGAAAGCCTAAAAAGAATAAAGACATAGCGCCTAGAATTATGCAACATTTTTAATTCTGAATTTTAGTGGGCGCTAGAGGGTTAAATTGTTTTAGATATTGGTTGGACAGATAACTCCACTGGCTCCCACACCGAATCGGAAAACAGATCCCTGATCTCATTACGTAAACATCGTAATTAACCCCCCCATCGTAACAGCCCCCTGAAATAGCTAAAAAGGAGCGCGTCAACTACTTATTTCTGGATATTTTAACTGGTTAAGCCCTTACTTATCCTTTTACCTGCTGCTTCAAATTAAAAATGATAGAAATATTTCATGTTCATTCCAACTCACTGAGTTCATGCAAAGCTTGTCAGCAGTCTTAGCGCAACCCAAATGATTTTTGGAATTTATTGGATTATTTCGCAAAAGAAATTAGATGCCATTTACCTGCAAAGAGAGAAAGAGAGGGAGCATAAATAATATGATTAATAGTCAAACATTGAAAAATGAATAGACAATTGGTAGAGAAAATATGAAGCATAGCCGCGAAAAATGTTCTACGCGACAGCTTGCTACTTTTTCAATAGTCGGAAAATGCAATTTTACTCAATTTCTTGCATTTGTTTTAAATTTTTTGGATTTTCTTAGTAATATGATTGATCTTTTTTTTTGATTATTTGCAATAACAAATAACCGCAATAATATTTAATTCGCTGTTAATCATTGGTTTATTTTTGGTTGTACGATTATGACTTCTTTGATAAGTTTTAATGCTCCAGTTTTTGAATTTAATTATGTTGGAATGTCCGATAATTCTAAAAAATTCGATTACATTTGATTAATCTTTTTGTACAGAATACTTTAAAATATTTGGATTATTCTTTGATAATTAATCAATTTGTATCCATCGATTATTTTGACTTCATAGACTATTTTTTATTATTTAGTAAGTTTTGATAGTCCGTTTAATTTTTTCAATACGTCGTTTATTTTTTATCTTTCCATAAGTTGGATGATCCGAGTTAGGATAAATTTTAATTACTCAATTATTTAAATAGATTAATTGATTATTTTGTGTAAGATTTTGTAGTTATGTATTTCCAGTTCTTCCTTTGACTTTTCTTGATTAGTTTACTATTTCTAATTTTAAGACTTTTAATTCAATTAATTTTTCGATTATTTTTAACTATTTGATTAGTTCAATTTCGGTTATTTATAATTATTTTTTAAACATTTCTGACCATGCGATTATTTTTTATTCAACGTTTGGTATTGATTATTTTTCTAAATCCAGTACTTTTGATTAATTTTTTACTGTCTGATAATTTTGAAATAGTCGATTGATTTTGATTATTTGATTATTTTGATTTTTGGGGGGTCCGATTATTTTGATTCATTTTGATTGTTCGATTAATTCGATTTTTTGGGTGTCCGACTATTTTGATTTCATGCATGAAATTTTAGATGACCCAATTAATTGATTTAATTTTTAGATTATTTTTGATCATTTGATTAGTTTGATAGTCGCATTAATTTCGATTAATTACAATTATAATATAGTTTTTTCTTTTCAGTTATTTTTTATTCTACGATTGGTTTCGATTTTTTAATTTAAAAATAGTCGATTGATTGTGATTGTTAAACAATTTAGATTTTCTTTGGTTGTCCGATTATTTGGCTTACTTGGATGATTTTTTTATTTGATAAATATTGGATGGTCAGATTAATTCATTTAATTCTTAAATTATTTTTGAGAATTTGATTAGTTTAACTTCTTTGATTATCTTTAATTATTATTTGAGTGCCCGATTATTTTTGATTTTTGATTAATTTTGTATGGGCCGATTATTTCGATAATTTGATTGCTTTTTTTTCTTAATCCGATTATTTTACATTCTTCGAGTGTATTTATTAATTTTTTGATTTTCCGATAACTGTAAAAACATGCTATTGATTTTGATTTTCCAACTATTTTAGTTATTATTTAACTAATTTTGATTGTCCGTTTATTTTTGATTCCACGAATGTTTTTGATTAATTTTTTTATGGTACGATTAGATTGATTATTTGTTTTCTTTTTTTTTCCTAATCCAATTATTTTAAGTTCTTCGAGTACATTTATTTATTTTTTGATTTTCCGATAGTTTAAAAAATATTCTATTGATTTTGATTGTCCGACTATTTTTAGTTTCCCTTTATTTTTAGTCATTTGACTAGTTTTTGATCATTTCCAATTAAAAGCAAGACACTACAAATGGGAAGAGAAGTTTAATCTTCGCGGATGTATTTTTTAATATTCACAATAATAAAATATTTTATTTTGACAATTTGCTGCTGACTAATCTCAGTGAAATTATGCAATAATTACGTTATTCGCGGCTATGCTTCATACGGAAAATATTTCATATTTAATTTATGAGCATCACGCGAAAACTAAAATACCAAAAAGGTATGAAGCAAAGGTATAAAAATAAATGATTATAACAAATACAGATAAGCAAACAACAAAGAAACTATAAAAAGATAAAAAAGAAATTATTTTTGTGTGACGTCAACCCAAAGACTCGCCGACTCGTCGAAGACAGAAGCAGAATACCCGCTGCTTACTGAGTGAACATTCAAAAAAAAAATATGAAAAAGGTGAAATTGTGAAATCAAAATCCAGTAAGCAAATCAAGTCATATCCAGCTAAATAAAAAGGTATTAAGTAAAGGAACCAGAAAAAAAAGAAATGCAATAAATTTTGTATACGACGAAAGTCGCAAAACCGGCGCTTTAACTGTTCAACACACGACACACACACACTTACACTCACACATTCCTGTGCTCACACAAATTTATTTATTTATTTCAGCTTCCAAAATATTTTCGACTGCCTGCTTTCGGTCGGTCAATGAACTCTATGAGCTGTTGAGCGTTTGGCGCATCGGTTAGCAGCTGACTTTAAGCGGATTGCTTTGGAATTGCTTTTTATTACGGATTTTCTTTTGAATGGCTGTCTCAGAGTAAAGGTAAGAAATTGTGCAGAAATATTGTTTTAATTATTTGAACTGAATGGGTTAATCGTGGGCCAAAGCACAATTTGGGGTATGGGCGGTATGGGAATTTATCGCTTATCCCCTCTCAGCCCCCAACGAATCTGCTGAATACTCAACTGGGAAGTGTGCTACTCACACAGTCCCCTATACCTACACAGACCTCATATGTTTGAGGGCCTTAGAGGAGAGGGCTTTAGAAAAGCTCTAAAGCGTACAATCTCATCGACATCTACCGAAATTTAAATTTAAATTAAAAGTTTTTATCAAACACAATTTGTTATAAATACACCAAGAATGGTAATGAACTTTCGAATGATCGTTTATTTTCAAATTTAGTTTAAAAAAAATCTGAAATCAGCATTTATATATTTGGCAAAATTTTCTTATCTTTCGATCAGCCAATTCTAAAGAAGAGCAATGCGAGTTATTATGCGTTTACGCCCATTCATTTACGTGTGCTCACTCACGCACTCACACATATGAAAATGGGAGCGCATACGCTCAATCAACTTGACCTTGACTGTGACTTTTCGCAACTATGAATATTTATCAGCTGACTGATGGATGACGACAAACGAAAAGCGGTCAATATGCAGAAAATTATTTTAAATTTTTTTGGGCCGGTCTGAAAGATTTTGGTAGGGTCAAGTCTTCCTGAGATATCTCACAATTACGATTGCCAAAATTCCATTAGATTGGACCTTCTGAGGTGCTCAGATGGACTTTCTGAGTTGCATTGGTAAACTTTTTCGATCCAAGTCAAGTTCATAAAAGCCTACCAAAGCTTTCGGGGTAATACTAAACCTTCCACTGAATAGCTAAGCTCTGTGACGGTTGAAGGGGGGCGAAGAAGAATTCGGGTCTACCTTGGAAGACCAAAAGATTTGGACGACTTAACTAAAACCCATACCAACTAACACACAGACTGAAAGCTCCCTCTAATTTAGAGTTTTAAAAAAGGATTATTAACATTCTCTCTAGGTTAATGAGTTTACTACAGCTTCAAGCTGAATGTGGGACGTAAAACGTAGGTTCTATGGGTGCCCGTTGTTGCTGGTTAAGGTGCCACTCACTACATAGCCAGGATGGTCACAAAGTGCTCAAGATTATCTTCTGATCACTACTGAGGCTCATTTAATGTCCGTCGTCCCCTCGGATCGGACTTCCCTGTCTAAGGGAGGGGAGAACTCAGTCTCAGTAATGGCTTCAGTAGGCTTAATTTTCCTTTGTGGGTTGGAAATTGTTTTCTGTAGAGCAGAAATCGAAGTAATTAGTGGCTCCTTCATGTCCCCAGTGGAAGATAGAATACATTTTCGATGAGGTATGCCTGGCTTGAGAGGCGTATAAAATGGACGGCGCAAAGGTTCGAAGAATAAAACTACACCCAAAACTTCATCTAACAGTACGTTCCCACGTCAGTCGAGTTGGTACCACAAGGGGCATGTTGGACTCATATCCGGCAAGGGATTCCCCATATTAGTTTAACCTTGTTTGGTCCATCACGTCCCATTCCATAAGAGGACACGCCTAATGAGCAGGCTGTAGTACTGTTACTACAACAACAAGAACGTTCCTAAAAAAAAAACAAAAATCACCTGCTAAACCAATCAATCTAATTGTGGTAGAGGATATCTCAGACCTCTTAGCACATCAATCAATCAAGCTTACCACCCACTAAGTAGGTGAACTCAATTGCAGAACTCAAATAAAAACCATCAATGACCAACAAATGTCAGAAGTGACAGTTGGCAAAACACAAAAATCACTTGCATTGAGAATGAGTTAGAAGAATATCCTAATAAGGAAATACAATACAAAAACGCTAAATGCCAATGAGGCCGTAAGCAATGCATGCCCCTCCTCACGAGGTGTGTAAAGTGGGAGGAAGTCTAAGAAAATAAATACGAGGCATAGTAATATGATTACAACACACAAAACAGCTGCAGAAAAACTAGAAAGAAACGAAGAAGAAACTCAAAGAAAACCATGCTATGCGAGTGAGTCATTTGAATGGGATGCTGATGACAGCAACACAAATGAAAAACAAAAAAAAACAACGACCTGCGAGTACTTGCTGAGTGTATGTAGCGCCCAAAGTCAGTGGCCATGTGAGGCAACTTCTATTGCTTCTTCTTTTTACTTTCGGTGGGTTCTATGCCACTACTAAGCGCCCACTCAACCAGCAATAGCCAGCAAATACCAACACAAATCTTGCACGCTCTTTCTCATTCACGCGCTCTCTGTTGCTTTGTGGGGCTGCCTCTCGCTAGCATGGTTTGGCGCAGCATACAAACAACTACAAATAAGAACAAATCAAAATCACATTTAACGAAAAAACAAATGGCTAGGTCGGTCGTTCACCCGGACAACGTGAGCGTTCGTTCACTCAACTTTTAGCACGCACACAAACATGCGCTTACACATTTTGGAGCAGCGGCGTGAGGGGTAACAATTTGGCTCTGCTGGCTCCAATTGTTTTAAGAGAAAATGTTTTGTGAACGGGAGAGCAACAAATACTGGGCCATTGGCAGTGCGGTGAATGACATTTTCACACCGGCAAAAATTTGTTTCAATACAAATGAAATAAAAGAACCAAAAAAATTAGAAAGAGAAATGAGAAATGTTTTACAGTAAAGCAGGAAGCAAATGTACGGTGAAGATGTGCTAAAAATGAGGCATTTCAGATAGAGAATACTTGGAAATCGGTGTTTTGGCACTAGTTTTAGTTGAAACTTAATAATAATTTGGCGCATTCTACCTCGAGGAGATTAAAGCTGGGCTGCTCTTCCCATTTGTGGTGTACTGCTCTATTTGTTTCTACGAAATGTCGAGACCTGCACGGCATCTAACAAGTCGGAGAGTAGCTTTTTCATAGTAGAAATAGGGTCAGAGGTTTAACTACCTCGGTACAGTGGACGACGCAGTTTCGAAAAACCTATTGAAACCACTTGAACTAGGACCAGCACACTAGTGCTACAAAGCAGCGGTCTCAATTTAAGGTAGAACTTCATGACTATCCTCTTAGGCGTATGAATTACACAGCCAAAAAACGAGGTGAAGTCTGAAACGCCCAAGAGACTCACCGTGGAGTTCTGCCTTTAGTTGGGAACTGCTTATTTCCTCACCAACCCTGACTAATTTAAGGGTTTTCTTAGCAGTTTCATGGACCACTGCGGAGCTAGTTGTCACCAGTTTTTTAAGTGTTGACCTAAATCAGCGCTCTTGCAGATCCATGCAGAGGGTGCTGAAGTAAAATCATATTACCATTTTCATTTCAGAGTTCTCCATGCGTTTGGCATCCATTTTGGCTTTTCGGCTTTTGTGGTAATACAATGGACCTCTTAATGTAGGGCGTTCAAACTCTACTTCAAGTGCACTTCACTAAAACTATGAACAACTTAAAAGTATTTCCACTGAGACCTTTTTCAAATAGTATTCCACTTCTGAATTTTGATTACTTACCATTCAAAGGTACCTAGAATAATAGTACTTGCGAACTCTGCATTAAAGTAGAACTCCTCTCGTCAAAATTGGGGTGATAACATCTTCCAGTCATATATAATTTTTAACTACCTTTTTGAGTCAAACTTCACTGTAAAGTTTAATTGCCACCTACAAATAAATTTAAGCAATTATGAGTAGGTTGACTATTCAAAGTTTCTTTAATTTGTATTTATTATACTTATTTAATTTTTATAGATTGTTGACAGGGTTTACACTATAGCGAAAGCGATATGGAAGCAGTGGAACCTGTAATACCTTGTCCAACTTTCTAGTATTCTTAACTTATCGTTTTCTCGTCTCCAGCTTTCCTGAAACTAATAACGTACTAACCTTGCTACTTAATTTGAGCCAACTAAGCAGTCTAATAACTCTACTACTTGATTAAATTTATTTTAAAAAAATAATACTGAGTCCCTTGAAAAAACTTGTCCTGCCAAAAAAGAACTCGTAGATGTACCAATAATTTTTATGAATCTCGTTTTTGTATTTATGTGGCAACTCTGTATTTGCAGATAAACAAAATATAACGGCTACATATACTCAGCCAAGTCGTAAAGAGCCAGTATATCACACATAAGAGCATGAGGCAATACGCGCGCGTATACTCTTCGCAAGCGTGCCTCTTTGTTGCACGTATTTTGACATTTGTGGCTTTTTCCGTGTTCATAACTCGCTTTCTCTCACTCTCATCATATTCAACTGGCACTGGGTACGTTTGTTATGCTCTGCTCTCGTTTTTTGTACGTTTTCCTTTTTCTTTTCATTTTTTGTTTTGTTTTGCTCATACAAAGTTTAATGACATTTTGCTTTAGATTTGTTATTGCTTCCTGCTACACCTACTATGTATGTATGTAGTAAGTGGCGTTGTTGCTGCTTCTTCCCCATTCGGTTTTGTTTATATCTCGTGCGAATTGCGGGTGACGTATCGCACTTGCTGCGCGCAAAATACTTGTTTGTGCATATATATATATATATACATACATATATAGATTTGTATATTTGTAAAATTGTGTAAAATTTATTTCCACACAGTTTATTTTTATTTATACATAGTTACATATACATGGCTGATTTAAAAATAAAACCAAAAGCGGTTTTTTTTATTTTATTTTTGTTTTAGCTTTGACATTTGTTATTTACATTTTTTATTGGTTGCTCAATAAATTTGTTTTCATTAAATTTCTTTGATTTTTCATTTCCTCACCCATTCCTCATTTCACAAGCCGTAATGCTTCCGCCAATAAAAAGCGCTTTTGCGGCCATGTCAAGCTGCCATTTTCGCTTTTGTTCGTTGCAGTGATGCGTTGACAAATACGTCAACAAGCTGCTAATTACCGTTGTACAATATGATGGATCATATTACTCTTTGTTTGTGAAATGTCAGGGCATGCTTGGACATACATATTTCACTTCAAGCAAATTAGAAACATTTCAACAATACAATTCATGCCGAAAAAGCTTCCTCTAATGGGACAGTACTATTAATAAAAGGGACCTACGACGTGAGAAGCAGTAGCAATTGATGTACGCCAAGGCGAATTTAATACAAGTTGAAACTTTTCGATTAGTTGATGGCTATAGATGATTTGGACATTCGAACCTCCGACTTGGATTTGCGTCCACCTTGAGGACTTCACGTTTAACTGTCCGAATCAGCAATGTTTCATTATCCAAGATCTCAAATGGTCCCTAGAATCAACCAACAGCAAATGTACACACACTGTACCCAGGCACTGAAAGAGTATGGGTGCTTCAAGATATACTTTTCTTTTGCTTAGTGTGTGTAGATTGAAAACATAAACTTCCCAACCATCCAGATGAGAATGAAATCTCTTACACCAGCGGTAAATGGTCCATGACCGATTCCGACTATTGCTTTGACTTTGGACAAACCCTTTGAGCGAAGACGTGTAAACTTGCTACGGTGGAGCCACTCCGGTAGTGACTTAAGGAAGGTTGGCCAAGAAAAATGGCGGCATACGGACGTTGCTTTTCGGTAAAATCGGAACAATTTTGAATTTCCACAACTACGCAGTGTGGGGGCCTTAATTCGTCATATTAAGCCGGATTAATTAAACCAAATGACGGGCTCTGTAATATTCAAAACCGTTTGGAAAGCAAACAATTCGGGCCCAAAGGGACTCCGTGAAGATATTTCTATGCTTACGGTAATGGCTTGTTCCCCCGTGATTCTCTAAAGCGAAATATGAGCCCTGCTGACGGTGCTATGCAGGAAGTTCCTAGGAAAGCTCTTATTACCAACCTCGAAGTTGCTTGCATGCAAATATTTCCTTCAGCTAAAGCTTAGCTGCTCCTTAATTAATTTTACTGCTTCGTTTCCAGCAAAAAATGTAGCATTTTTCATGATAACCGCTACTATTTCAATGTCGTTTTTGTGGCAGACTCTCCCCTGAGCGTAATTTTTCTCACTTATCCACCTCCAAATGCAAAGCTTTTTCGGACACTACACGTTTCTGTCAGTTACCCTTAAAAAAAAAAAAAACATGACAACGTAATGCGTAATTTTTCATTTCCCATGCGTTTTCAAACGTTTTTCTTGTTTTTCGTGAATTATTTTGAAATTATTCTTTTCGGCCATACCATTTTGAAGATTTTTGCTTGCTGCCACAATATGCTTTGGGAATTTAAACTTCAATTTTTGTAAACGAAATGCTCCAACCAAATCGCCACTGCTCGCCATATCACACACTCTCACACACTCACACACACACGCAGCAGTCGCTTGCCGGTCGTTAGTTCGCTTATGCATTCGATATTTTGTTTTTGTTTCTTTTTCGGTTTTGTACATTTTTTGTTTTGTTTACTCGTTGCTTCTTTAAGTTCATTCGCTCGTTTGCTATCGAATGTGTGTTAGACGCGGTCATTCACCGCAAATACCGGCGTGCTTTCGTCGTGCGTTCAATGCTTTTTCACACATTCAACACACACACACTCGCACACCAAGTTTAAGTGAGCCCTTTCGAGTCTTTTGCAGCCATTATTACTATGCTTTCATTACATTATACGGCCTTTACTACCGTTGCTTATTCGCTTTTAGTGCTTCCTTCTTTTGCTGTTGCTGCTTCCTCGTTTACTTCTTCTCATCGTTTGGCGTACTCATGCCAATCTCGTTGTTGCGTAGTGCGTGTGCGTAATAAAAAGTCATGTCGCGTGTTCGCTTACTCTCTGTGGGTGGCTGGCTGGCGCGTTTTGCCCCATTGAAGAACTGCAACGAGCCCAACATGACAGTGGAAGTGTGTTTAGGGAATGAGAGAAGTTTAGCTCTTTTTGTGCAATTGTGGGTGGCGTTGTGTTGCTCTATTGGCCAATCATCTGTTTTACTCTCTGTCGCTACTTGACAGTCTCGCTGTCTAACGTTCATATTTCTTCTTTTTTTTTTTGTGTAGCAATGCATTTATTATTTAATTTATTTTGCCGGAGATTAAATTACACCAGCGTCTGTTTCGTGCTATTTTCATGCGAACTGCTTGTTTAAGTGTGCGCGGAAGTATTTTTAAATTGATTAGGAATAGATGACCAATTAAAGTGCAAGCGGAAATCGAAGTTAGTGTCGACCCGTATGCAGAGATTAAAGCACGTCGGGAAGTTTCTGTATATACTTTAACTGAATATGGGTAGATACTAGCTACGTGGAGGACGGACCAAGACTTCCACGCCGCTTAAGAGGAGTGCTCAAGCGGACTTTCAACACTCTGAAAATTTTGAGAAGGGTTCCATTTCATTTATTAATTTGGCTATTGGTTGGAACTTCAACCTTTCCAAACCCGCCATGCAGAATACACTTTCTTGAAGGAGGAAAGTTCTCTCCAGCCTGAACTACCTCACTTTTTGATTTGTTACTTCCTTAAACTCTCTCTCCAAAAAGGTGCTTTCGTAACTCCGTCATCCTTCGTCTTTCTAGGGCACTAGCCAGCCAGATAAAGTGGTCTGTTCTCGTTGCGAGATCACCAACCTTTAAAAATTTTTGAAACTTGAGCTCTCTCATAAATTTTTAAATTTAACGGACTCCGTTTAGTAACGCAAACGGAAAGCAATTTAAGTTACTAAAAATAAATTAGCTTCCAAAGCCGTGGGATTATTTGCTTCCACTATTTATAAAGTAAACTTCTTGTGTATGGTGAACTGGAGCTAATGACCTTTGCTTGCCTTCGTTTGCTGAATATCTGCAACACACACAATTCTTCGTGTAGCTGTTGCCGATTTTCACGAACGCAAATTAATAACAAATTAATGATCTAAGCAACAACAACAAGACCTAATAGCTACTCAAATTCCACACCTGATGCCTTGCCTACTTCAAAAGAATTCACTACAAATGCTACACTAAAATGGGCGGCAGCGAAGCGTTGCCCATAAAGAAAGCCATTTGTGCCGGGTTATACAAATGAAAGCGCATAAAACTAACGGCTTTAAAGCTAAAGAATTAAATGCCGGCGAAGAGGTCTAGAATGCTTTCGAGTGTGTGTGCGTATTCTAAGTTAATATCGCTTTAAAATCTCAACAAGACTTTTTGTGTGAAAAACGTATTTGAATCGAACCGAAGAACGACATTAACAGCTGAGCACAAGGTGGACAAAAACAGTTTTCTGGTTCGCATGATAGTCAGGCAGTATCGTAAGGTGCTTGAACCTGAGCCCATAGGCCTCTAGGCCAAGAAAGGACTATCAAATCGGCAGCATTTCTCAAAAACGTTTGGCTTACCATGGTGTGTAAACTGAAATCGGAAGAGTCGCTCCTTCCAGCATCGGAATTTAAAGGTCTCCTTTATGCCTCGAGGTTCTCTGCACCAAGGTGGTCCCTGTTTCAGGAGCTCCAGACTTAACCTCCCTTTTTTGCAACTCTGTAGCTTATAGAGCTATAAAGCGAGGTTGAGTCTGAACCGCCTGAAATGCTGATGATGGTACTCGGTTGTACATCTGGAGACCTAGTTCAGATCGATTCAAAAAGCATGATAGCTACTGGAATTACTTTTGACGAAATGTCAGGCTAGATTGGCGAAGCGATGATGTGAGTAACTTAAAACAATAATTATCTATATTGCGCGACTTCCTGAGTAACTGACTAACCTGTGAATAACACCCTCCACCACTAAATAACCAAGGGAAAACAAAAACAATAACGCCATTAAAACGGGCATTGAACTTGAATTCCGAAAAATCTTCAATGAGTAAAAAGTCACTTTTAATGGAAGAAAATGTCTTCACTGTCCAACTGTCAGCAGTTCACCACTCAACGCTGCTTTACTGTTATTGCAGCTTGCGCTTCATTTTATTTACATAATTTAAATTTTTGGCAGACATTTATATTAACTTATTTATGCGCATTTAAAAATTTCGGACTTCCACTGTGTTGCATGTGTGAGAAATATTGCACCATAAACAATTTTGACAGCTGTCAAATTGAGTTGTCATTTACATCTGTTTCTTTTACAGTTTTCTTGCACAACAAAAATGTACCAAAAAATTGTTTGTACAATGCAGACTTTCTTTGTCTTAACTTGCTGAGTAAGTAAAAGATTTCAGTGAAATGTCATTATCGACAATTTATGTGATATGACAACAACAACAACAAAAACATATACATTTGGGTATACAAAAAGTGTATAAAAGTATGCAATTTATAAATGCAATTAATTTCTTGTGTAAAAACAAGACAATATTGACTCATGCTAAATGGAAAATGACAAAACGGAAGTTCGAGTGGAAAGCAAAATTTAAGTGCAAGTTTTGGGAAAATCTCTGATTCAATTTACTTTAAGGTAAATTTATGCTGAAAATCTTCATTAAATTCTTTTGACGGCAGTGCAAGGAAAGTGGAGCTATAAAAATAACCCATAACGCTTCTGATTGTGTTGTTTTTTAAGAAAATACATCGGCCTCTCAATAGTCCAAATCCTGTTCATCACAGTCATTCAGTTTAAGTCGATCCTAGTTTAACCTCTCCACTGAGACGAAACCCCCAAAATTTGCAGTAATCGTCCATATTAAACTTAGTTAACTGTATCTTAAGTTTAAGCTCGCGCTGAAAAACTGGGCATTTATGCGCTTTGGGGTTGTTTCTTTCCATGAGGCGCAGCCACCACCTTTGCTGTTATCGATAATTTTTTTATACCGTTATCAGGGTGTGTTGGTATTTTGGTTTAACTTTAGGAGTATATGTAGATTCTTATGTACATAAATATACTATATACATACATACATATATATATGAAAGTATCATATCCAATTTTTTCGGGGGTTGTTGTAAAAATTTACATTTACATTTAAAACATTTGAGCACACTAACATACATATAAACATACACACAATCAGGCTCACTTATGTATAAACATTACATCACAATGTGGCTTTATGTTGTTAATATACAATTTTTTGCCATGACATTGAAATTCGTTTTGAAGGTTTCCACTTGAATGTTGCATGAACAAACTGATAGCTTATACACCAAACTCTCTTACTTGATGCGTTCGTATATTGAATTTTCTCAAGCTCTCTACTGATTCACAACTGTATTTGTTGTGCTTTGAGTGATAAGCATCGTTTTTTATTGGTTTGATTATTTGAAAGTTTTTTTTAGTTATTTTGCTTGTGAAATTTTCGCAAAAACTTATCCATTCTATCAATTTTTTATTAATTTTGAAACACAATAAATTTCCCAACTGTCAAAATATCAATGAATGTTAGTATGTTCCTCCAGCAGTGTGTTAATTTTTTCTGCAATATCTGACAATAAATTGATTAAATTTTCTTTAAAGCCCCCTTATATATTTTTTCTGGTTACCTCTTATAATCTTATTTCTTTTTATTTTATTGTCTTTCCGCTCTCATAAACATTCAAGCTTACTTCTTTTTACTTGTAATGAGCTTTGTTATTGATAAAGTTTTTTTGATTTTGAAACACAATAAATTTCACAACTGCCATTCGTCTGAAGATTTTTAAATCCTCCTGAAAATATTTATAGGTATTAATATTAATTCCTAGCAGTATTTTTGTACAATTCTTATAATAATTTGTCCATTAAATTTTGAAACACAATAAATTTCGCAACTTTTATTTGTCTTTCTGAAAATGTTCAGATTCCTTAAATCATGTCTTGCATCACACATTTTCTTCCATATTCTGAAAAAAAATTAATGAAGCATATTAATCTGTTCAATATCTATTTAAACTACTCATTTGGTTTTCTACTTTTTTTCGAATTTTCACCTTTTTTTCTTTTCCGTGTGTTACTCTTCTGGTGGATGCTCTCTCAAACTTCCAACTTTTCCATGGGGAACAAGTTCTTGGTTGTCTAACTTCCTTTTAAAATTGTTTCCTACGCCATTTTCTATATAACTTGGGCAATAGTTTTTCCATTTCAACCATTGTTTGAATTTTGAAACACAATAAATTTTGCAACTGTCATTTGTACTTCTGAAAATGTTTGGGTCTCTCATAGATTTAGCTTGTATTATCTTTATTATTCAATGTTCTCAAAATAAATCATTGATTCCTTTCAATCTACCCACTATCTTCTTACCTTCATACTGCCCTTTCAGTTTTCTACTTTCTTTCAGAATTTTTCACCTTTTTTTTTGGGTACCTTGTGCTACTGTTCTGATGCATGCTCTCTCAAACTTCTACCTTTTCCCTGGGAAATAAGGTTTTTTGGTGTCTTACTTTTTTTGAATAAGCTTTCTTAGTCCTTTTTTTGTGGAATTTTGTCAATCTGTTTTCTGTTTCATAAAATTTTCTAACACAATTCCAGCCTACCATTTATTCTTCTGCTTTTTTCCTCAAATATTTAGTGTGCTATCTTTTATGTGATGTTCTGAAATGTAATGAATCATTATTGCTTATACATAATTAGTTTCTCAAACTACATACGTTACATTTATTTTATCTTTTCTATTTTCTCCCGCTTAGCTCTCCCTTTTTTGTTCCCCTTTCAGTTTTTCTTTCGTTTTCTTTTCGATGTGTATTCAAACTTCTTTCTGCATAGTCATTTACATTTAATATCCATTACTTAACACGCGATTTTTAAGTATCTTCTCTTGTCAACTCATTTTCTCTTTCCTTTGCCGCTTAAATCCTTAATAATTTTAATTTCTTTATCATCTTAAGCTTATTCGCTCATTGAACCTTTTTTTACATCTTTGTATATGTATTTCAAAACTGGTTCTTCCACTTACAAAGCAAAGCAGGACTCCTTTGTTTCTTACGTTACATGCTCCTTTTAGTATTTAAATGCGTTTCTATATTTTGCTGTGCCTGATTTTTTACCAACTTGCAACTGCTTAAAATTAGTTTGACAGGATTAAAAAAAACTGTACATGCTTGCTGCCTTTGTTTCTGCGTGTATACTGGAACTATCTACTTGTCAGCCGTATTCTAACAAAATAAACTTAACTTCGTTTCCCTTAGCTCGTTTCGTTTCAATCCATCACGGGCTTATGTCTTAATAACTCTAAAATGATATGAAACATTTAGTTTACGAGGTTTACTTCAGGCGCAGTTCAAGTTTTAAATGTTTTGTAGATAGAATATTTAATATTGGTCCGCTGTTCTCGGAGTTAGGAAAAGAGGAGTACTCTTGTGATATAGAGTTTTTCTAAAAACATGATGGGGGTCTTGTTATGGATTTGTTTTTGTCTGAAGGTATGTTTCAGGGAAAATTTGATTCGATATGTTCATACATACATAAATCCTAGTGTTCTGATGTTCGTTTCCACCAATTGAGAGTTAGAAAAGTTTCTTTTTTTGAAAAGGTGGGTGATGCCAAGCCTCAGGCAGTAAAAGTTGCAATTCGTGATAAACGAAACTTTTTGGTTTATTTTAGTAATTTTAGAAAATGTATGAGATTTTGGAAAAGGAGAGCTCTACCTCGTACAAAAAACTATGATATGTTATGTCTTTGAAATCTAATATTTTATAGGGATACATTAAATATGAAGGAGAAGAAGTGAAAAGGGCACTAGGAGTGGGAAAAGTTCTTAGGATGATGAAGAGAAAAAGAGAGGAAGTATAAAGGTGGGAAAAATCGAAAAAAAAAGGGTTGAGGTATCACCAACTGAAGACGATGAAAAGGCTGAAGGAACATGGGTGCAAAAAAGTAAAAGTATTAAGGCGAAAAGGAACGCCAACCGACCTACTATAGAAAGTCCAATTGGGAGTCATAAAACACTCAAAATTCATAGTAAAACCATCGCCAACACATACACTTTAAATAGCTTAGAGCGTACACTGAACGTTCGTAAGTACATATTTATGTACTCGTACTTATCGATGTATGTCAGTATATCGACAGCCACACTGCAAAACCCTGTATGTTCAAAACCAAAAAGTTTTCAGGAGAGCGAAAAAACTGTAATAATTATAACGTATTTATATGAGCGACGGTTATTTCATTTCACCACTGGAAAGAAACGGGAAGTTGTAACCCGATTTTGACTGAATTTTAATGTGCGAAATATCACGATCTATGGGAAAGGCTCAGAACCTTATTTTTGGAAAAATAGTGACTTACGGGGTTTTGCAGTGTGGCTGTCGATATATGTTTTAAGTGTGATAAGTTCAATGAACTTTAGCATGATAAGCTCAACTCACGAATTTATTTTCTAGCTATTATTGGTCATATTTTGTAGGCCATTTTTAGATGCAGTGGGGGGAAAGTTTTCTAAATGAAAAGTTTAAAAAGTGTTAGGCGAAGAAATTTAAATGAACAAAAACTAAATGAAAAGTATTGCACGAAAATAGGAAGAATAAGTCATCAGTTAGCCGATACTTTCAAACTCGGTTATGAGGTTCTTCTAGAAAGATTTCAACCTGTCGCCTTGCCTGTGTGGATTTAAAACTCCCAAGTAGGTATGGTGTCGACCAGATTTTCACTGTAAGTTTAGTCTAAGAAAGAGCCGTTAAGAGTGGGTCCATCAGTTCTTGGTATCATAGATAGGAGCTGCAAATAACGTTAAGCAACATCTTCAGCTCTGTCAGGATTGGGCAGACGCTCTCAGAGGCCTTCTAGATCAAACAATAGAGGCTAAGTGAGAAACATCTCTGGCTTTGGTACCCATTGAACCACATCACCCGGACATATTTCCGCTCCATACATTTGTGGCCCTTTTTTGAAATCAAGTTGCAGTTCTTTTAAATGGGTTGGGCCCAGCATCGGTTCGTTTAGACCTGTATTGAGTTCTCTTAAAAATGTTACCAGTTCCGTCTGACCCATTATTGAATCGAATTGGTTAAACTCGCATTCAGTCTTCTTTAAACCGAGTATTGGTTATGTTTTGACGCAGTTTCTAATGGAATCCAATCCACGTCAATGCAAAGAAAATCGATTTCAAGGAAAACATTCGCTATATTCTCCAGTCATAAATTCGATGTGCGCAAAACCGTTCATGGCAATGACCTTTGCTAGCATATATTTATACTTTTTAGCACGTCATTCTAGGCAATTTTGCTAATAATTGGGAATTCAATGGACATACATACATACGCAGGTGACACAGCAACAACAATTGTGCAACTAATCGCTAAATAATATGGTACAAAGTGATTGTAGGTTTATAAGAAACTGCTAGGGAGTTGTCAAAAGCACATCCAACCCGTGGGACGGCAGGTGAGGCATGTGGAAAAGGTATTGCTAGGAAGCTACGCTGAGTCCTTATTCATCGCTAGTGCTGTGGATATAAATATTTATTATTTGCAAAGCTAATTAGAGTAGAAATATCAAATGGGTGTAAAATTCAAGAAAATTATTTAATTCCTCTCTCTGAGGTAGTAGCTGTGAGACAAAGCTTTTAAAACATCACGTTTTTTTCTTTTCTTTTACGGCTCACCCTATTAGTGTAATAATTAGATATGTTTCTGTGTATTTACTTGATTAATAGGCAACACTTTGGACTTTCATACGCACCCATGACAAATCTCTGCGCATTTGTCATATTACACAAAGCACAATACTAGTGAATTATGAAGACAAAGACCACAAACTAAATTTCTTATCACAAGAAAATGGAAAATAAACATTTTCAACGCAATGTAAAAAGAGGCATTAATGATGATTCACATAGAAGAGACAGAATATTGCTTGAATCACTGTGAACTGGATTTCAAAAGAGGCCTCTTCTTGCTCTAACTCAACTAGAGGGACAGCACTTTGACAACACCACGTCCAACCTTCTAGAGCACCCGACCCACTCATTGAGCATGGAAAGAAAGAGTACTGCTCAAAACGTAAAAATACGACATTTGAGGGACTTAAGTTTTATGTAGACTGAAAGCTTTCTGGGCTATCGAGTAGCTGTTTTCTTGCCTTAATTTCTAAACTCTCAAACTATTTTTTAATTTATGAAAAGCTCGTGAAATATGAATTAGCAAGTTTACTTTAACTAACTAAGTTTACTTTAATCTCCAAATAGAGCAGCCAAAATGCGTAAACTTTCATAGCAAAAATTACAAGCTAATCGTGATGTTCCCAAAAGCTTTTAACTACAAATATATTTTTTTTTTGTTTTTGTCGAAAAATAAATCATGGAATTATTCCGTTTTGTGGGCACCCACCACATTTAGCGCTTTCATCACGCGTGAATGCTTATTTACTTACTGTTATACATATTTTTTGTTGCCAGCTCTGCCATATCTGCAAAGTGTACACACACACACGCACTCAACCATGCTCTGTATGTTTTGTTGTTTGTGTACGCGCGAGTGTTCCCGAAAAATTTCAATAGCAAAGTTCATTGAACTCCCAAAAAGCAGCAACACATTCATACAAACCATAAATATGCACGCACACTAAACAAATCACACGAAAACGCACATGCACACACACACATTCGCACGCACACATATTCAAGCACAAATTCAGTAATTTACTACATTTTTTTTGTTATATTTTCCTTCACGCACAGCTGTCAATTTCACCACAGCTCAGTGCCGCTGTGTATGCTTCTTACTAGCAACCCACAACCCACCAATCTCTCCACTACACTACTTCATCCACTAACTTGGCTTTAAGCGAGTGTACTCGCTTCAAAATTTCGGCAATTGCCCGAAAATGCTTTCTTCGTTTAAAGAAAACCAAAAAAAAAACCTTTACTCATCCATAAACATATGCACATACTGAGACTGCCAACATTGCACTGTGGGCCAGCAAAATAGGCTCGATGGCCAAAACTAGTATTAATTGGAAGTTTCCTTTGATTCGACTTCTTTCTCTACCTTTCTCTGCTGTTCTTTTTCCTTGATTATATATCTTAATATACATAATTATTTATTTCTTTGCTTTCCTTTCCTTTTTTTGTATCTTTTTCTTTTTTTGTTGATCTTTTGTTTCACTTTCATTTCTTGTCCTGCATTTTCTTTCCTTTCCTTTCATTCACCATTTTATAACAAATTTTGTTTTTTATTTGGGTAATATTAATTTATATTTTTTTATTTTTTTTTTATTTTTTTTTATTTTATTTTATTTTATTTATTTATTTTATTTTATTTACTTTATTTTTTTTTTTTATTTTATTTTATTTTATTTTCATTTCATATCATTTCATTTCATATCATTTCATTTCATTTTATTTTATTTTATTTTATTTTATTTTATTTTATTTCATTTTATTTTATTTTATTTTATTTTATTTCATTTCATCTCATTTTATTTTATGTTATTTTATTTTATTTTTTTACTTTATTTTGTTTTATTTCATTTTATTTTATTTTATTTCATTTTATTTTTTTTTTATTTTTTTTTATTTTATTTTATTTTATTTTATTTTATTTTATTTTATTTTATTTTATTTTATTTTATTTTATTTTATTTTATTTTATTTTATTTTATTTTATTTTATTTTATTTTATTTTATTTTATTTCGACTACTGTACCAAATCGTCAGTCCCACAGTGCACTGCATTCGTGCAGCTTTTGCCTTTGTTGCTGCTTCTTTTGCTGCTGCCACTGCTACTAAAACGACGTCGCCGGCAGTTATGCTCTGCCAACGTCGTCTAGTGTAAACAGAGCATTCGTTAAATGGCAAAAATCATTTGCTCAAGAAATCACCTATTTTGTATACTTCTCTTTGATGCAACAACGAACACACACACACACATGTTTTATATCAAAATTCAACACTTCCAAAACAATTGAAATTTTTGTTGGAGACGAAATACTCGCAACAGAGCATTGAGCTTATGAACAAAAACATATCAAATTAAGCAAGAGCTTCAAGTGAGTGGGAGCACACTCAACATTTCTCCACAATGCATGGGAGAATGTGTGTTTGACAATCAATGTGTGTGCACATACATCCATACAAAAATATTTATGCAGCGTCAATTGAACTCGTTTAGTTATTCCTTATTTTTATTTTATTAATCTTTTATTATTTTTTTGTTTCAATTTTATTTTACTTTTATATGCTGCTACCTTGTTGTTGTTGTCGCTCTTTAAATGGAAGCATTTCGCGCATATTATGATGTAATACATGCTGTGTTGCATTCAAATCCACATTGTTTTCTGCCTCATTTGGCTTTGGCTTGAATGTATTACAATGAACTTTCGGTGGTTATTCGAATTAAATTTGGCGAAAGCATGGAAAATTTGTCAGATAATGTGTGTGAAAAATACTTTTTTTGTATGCTTTATGTGTGAGATTGAGATTTAAGACGATTTTGATTAAATGGCAGGCCAACTTTGAGGTTAGGGTGGCAAAGCCTAAAATCTGGTTAGGTTAGATTTGAAATTTTCGAATTAAATCGAGTGTCATTGTGAGTCGTGGAATAGAGAATCTAATACAATTGTCAATCAATAAGCTCTTATGCTTTTCAGTTTGTGATTCAGCCGATACAACTTTGTGATTAAATGAGGTTAGAATTGAATAGGGTAAAATCAAGTTAGGTTAGGTATGAAATTTTTGAATCAAATCGGACATATAACTCAAACCCGACTCACAATAACACGTTATTGAATTCGAAAACTTTTAGCTAGTCAGCTCTAACCTCTTTTAGAAACCCCCGTACATCAGAGTAGGTATAAGGAGAGGCCTACAGAGCATGAAGCGTTCAATGGACCCCTGGGGAGGATACTTCTTCGTAAAATCTAGAGGTTAACATATTTTGAACGAGTCCTTCACGTTGTCAAATCTATATCCACAGCTTCTAAGCAGAAGATGATAGAGGCATTTGAGACAGATCCAATGGATACAGTCCACTGCAGTACATCGGGGATGAAGCACCTACAAACAGGATCAAACTATTTGTTTACTTCACTTTCTCAGCATAAAGGGACTTCTCTTGAGCCTCTCACCTTGTTTTCGGTGTGTAAGTATTGAATGATAGGCCTCCTGGAGGGATCATCGTACCACCGAAAAACTTGATTGGTGCCATGTTGCTGATCCCGTAAGTGCTGAAATACACCACTAGGAAGTATAACAGATGTTGGAAAGAATTTGTTTGAGTAAATTCTATTTGGTTAAGTCTTCACCATACTCGAAGTGACGGAAAGCTGGTGATGTGATAGGAGTCGTATGAGTCAATCAGCCATCAAAGGGCAGGTCACTACAGTTTTCAACCCTCGTACGGGTAGCGTGATCTTATTGCGCTCCTTTTGATCCCTCGTTCTTCTTTTCTATGAAAAGCGAGAAGTACACTTCAAACCTCCAGCCGTCACGTTATAGTAACTAGTGTCAACGCAGAGCTCAATTCAAACTCGGTTTATGCTACAATTCTTCCGCTACTTGCGTCATTGCAATCGCAAACAACGACAAAAAAGTCGATTGAGCTCAAGTTTATTGAAAGCGAGAAAATTGTTTAACTCGATCGTTGGATCGTTAGAGCGCTAGAGTCAAAGTGATCGTGGCATGCTTTTTCTTTTCTCGTAGTAATTTCCATTTTGTGTTTCTCTTATCGACTGGTTTTCCAACCATCGATTTTCTTATTACCACATTTTCGTATGAATGCTTAGCGCCTCACTGCATGCGGCGCTCACAAGATCAGCAGCAACGTAGATCGCACCAACACGTCGCATAGAATACATTTTCTTCGTTTTTTTCTCACTTTTTTCCGCTTCTGAGCGCATTCTTTTTTATTGGCGCTGTTGTTGTTGTTGTTGTTGATTACAGACTTCTTACTTGCAAATGCGGTTTTTCCAGTCCTTTGACTTTCATTTTCTTTTCATTTGCTATAACAGCAGACAACGTATGTATATTCTTATTGCGAGGAGGGGGCTAAGCGGGGAAAACGTACTAAACAAACAAATATCATAAAATAGTATCAACTAAGGAGCGATAAGATTTACAAAAATAGGTACGATAGATTATTTTGTGCGTATATTTCTTTCGTTGTTGTTGGCGCTTTAAAGTGATTCTCAGTAGTGAACAGTGAAAGGTGTTGACGAGCTTTTGGTGCATGAAAGTTGAATGCCCGATAAGGTGTGATAGCTTTTACTTCTGCTGCGTGAAGTGTTATAAGTATGCATAGTTGTTATTGTTTTATGATATACATATGCGTGACTATAGGTTATTGAGACTAACTGAAGACCTTCTTTAACCTCACTCCTCCATACTCTTTGAAGTTCAAGCATCTTCTGTACCTTTGTGTGAGCTCAAGTCTCGAAATGGTTAAGAAATGTTGAGCTCTTTGGCTGCTGTTCCTTCGGTTAGCTAGCTCGTTACTGCCACCGCGGAATGGCCTTGTAGCCAGTTTAGCCTCTCCGCGTACTCAAGTAGTCCTAAGCACCTTATCTCAAAAGAAGATATGGCCTTGCTTGCGGCTTGGTTTTGTCGTGAAAAAGTTTTGCCAGCGAATACTTTCACCAGAAAAATACTCAAGTAGCTAGAGTGTCCAAAAAAAAGACCCAAAGCATTCGGCTACAACATACGCCGACAACAACTAATTAGCAACAACAACAATAAGAATAAAAACCACAGCTTAGAGATAATCAACGATTAAAAAAGTGAGACACATACGAAACGGATAAAGGAATGACGAGATAACAAAGAGACACATATGTAGCTGCAGTGGTGCACAAGAGAGCTACGAATAGCTACTGTATGTCTGTTGTTAGAGCAACAACATGATAAAACAAGGAAAACTGGCCAGCTTTGTTGAGCCCGGCAGCGAAAAAAAAGGGCAAGAATGTTGTAGAAACCAGACACAGCCCCATCAGCCCCGATCGTTCTGTGAACCAAACGCAAACAATCTACTTCAAACTCTGTAAATGCTGTGCATCACTGTCATATATGTAAACACACAGAGTGACACATAAATATAAATTTTTTTTATGCACATCGCCTACAACATTGTTGTTGTTTTTGCTTTTGTCGGCCTTTGTTTTTATTTATGTCGCTGATTTGCCTATCAAAATTAACATTTCGCGTTACTTCCTTGTCTGAACCGGCTATGGAAGCGTCGGCAGTGCATTGACAACAACGAAAACAACAACAATTTACGTATAATAAATGAATCAGCAATTTGTTATTGCTACCGAGCGGCGACAAAACAAAGCTAAATAGTCTGCTTAGGTGAAGCTAAAGCAAGTGAAATGCGCTTAGTGGGCCACATATGTAAATGTATGTGTAAAACAACAATTAAATATGATTTTTTTTGTTTTTTCTTGAAAAGTTAATTATTATAAAATTACCAAAAACAAAAACCCAAAAAGAAACAAAATTAGGAAAAAAGCGGTACTACAAAAGTAACAAAGCGTGCCTATAACATGCATCATTGTCGGCTTGCTAAAGGTGCAGTTATAACTGCATAACATCGAAGTGTGTGCTCTGCTAAAAGTATCGGTGAAAAAGTTTTGTGTAGAATAAAACAACGCAACGCATTGCATGGACTTGCATAGAAATTTGTTTAAATTCTGAATAATCAGTTCTTTATGTCACATGAGATGCACCGATGCAAGTATAACTGGGCCATAAGCGTGCAAAAGTATACCGCGAGCACCCGCCGATGCAGTCGGTACTATCAGGGTTGCCGTCTGAAAACAACTATCAGAAATGAGAAGAGATATGGTATAACTATGGCTTAATGGCTATATAACCATTGCTTCGCCCTTTAGGCGTAAATATTTAGTAGGTGGCAACACTGAATACCATATCTTTAACAGTGCAGCCCCTTAATTAAATGTAGCGGCATTATCAACAACAAAAGCGACTAAATCACAAGAAACCCTCATGAGGAAAAAAATACAAAAAAATTTAATTCATAAACAAATTAAAAAAATAATAATAATAAACAAAAAAAACGAGCGAGTGAAGTCTGCCTTTGCAGTTATGCGAAACAATTTCAAGTATGTTTGCAATTTTTTTTTTGTTCGTCTTCAACGCGCGCGCTAAACTATTCGTTGCATTCGTCGTTTTGCAATCGGTTTTTTTTTATGTTATGCGCACTCATTCACGCCGTGGGGGAGGTCATGAATGCACTAAAACTACATGCTATTCAGTAATTTAATTGAAAAGCTCGTATCTTAAATGCACAAAGCAATGCGTTTTGCAAACCAGAAAAGTGGCGAATAAGGAAATGTGCAATAACAAAAAACAACAGAAGAAAGTTTCATTTTGGCTCTTGCTATTAGTAAGAGAAAACAATTATCTAGCTGAGCTGAAGAAATGAGTTTCGAAGAGTTTCCGATTTCGACTTGGCCAGTATACCCACAAGGCAAAGCTACAGCTCCTCAACTAAGATATGGGTATTTCATTCCTTCATCTTTAGCTTAAATAAAAAAGCAGAAAAATATTAAGTCCAATTCTACAACTCCTGAACGATCCCAGATACTAAATATCGGTCATTCGATATTACATCCAATTCGCTACTGACTGCCATCGTCGTAGTCAATTCGCCTGCATCGTTGTGCCATCTTCAGAGTCATTTTCGCTTTGTTGAGATTTTGAAACACAATAAATTTCCCAACTGTCAACTCTGTGTTCCTAGAAAGAATAATAATGTTTATACCAGTAGTATAATTATATTTATATCTTGTACTGTATATTGGAATGATTTCCGCGTTTTCTTGTGAAAATGTTTGGTTCAAAGAAGTTGTTGTTGTTTTGCCGTTTTCGCTTTTTTAAAATTTTGAAACACAATAAATTTTCCAAGTCAGTCAGTTTTCAGATGCTAGAAAGAATAATAATATGCATAGCAGTAATAATAATATTTATAACATCTGTAAAATTGTGTAATATATATACTAGTTTTTAAGCAGTTTTGTCTGTTTGTCTATATGTTTGTACGCGCATCGCTACAAAACTGCAAAATAAAATTGAATTTAGTTTGCACCAATATATTTCAATATATGTATCTAACTTAGAGTTTACGCGCATTTTAAGTTATATATTTTATCAGCATCAAAATATTTAGACATTTTAGAAAATTTTAGATTGTTCAAAATTAAAAAAACTAAAGTTCGCTATTCAATCTAAGACTTAAATTTTGTTTTATTACATGTACCTCGGATGTATGTATATATCTAAAGATGTCCTACAGTGAGAGGTTTATTGGTTTTTCAAAAATATGAATTTTTGAAATTTTTCCAAAACATTTTTTATTAACTTTTTTTTACTTAAAGTCGAGTTCAATAAGCTTAACACAAAATTACCCAGTTTTGAGCACTGAAATAATTTTTTGGTGCTAGTATAAGATGAAAAAATCTTCTTTTACATTTATACTATTACGAAAAATATTGTGCAGTGATCAATATTGAGTAATTTTGTGTTTAACTAATTGAACTCGACTTGAAAATTAAGAAAAAATAGAAGAATTTATATTTTTGAAAAACCAAAAAATACCTCAATTATATCTTTAGATACATCGAAGGTATAAAAACTCAATTTTGAAAAAATCTAAAATTTTATAAATCAGAAATTTAAAATTTTTGTTTAAAATATTTTTTTTTTATTTATTTACAAAACAGAAAAAAATGTGAAATTTACATAACTTAAAAATTTTTTTTAAAAACAAAATTCAAAAAAAATTTAAAATTTTCAAAAATTTTAAATTTAAAATTTTTTTTCCAAAATATTTTTTTTTATTCGTTTACAAAACAGAAAAAAATGTGAAATTTATGTAACTTAAGATATTTTTTCCACTGTTTCTATAGCAAAACTAGGTTTTATAATAAAAGGAAGCTCTTTATCAATTTTTTTTTCATATCGCAAGAGCTCCATATCAACTATTTGACATGGTAAGACCCAGATGTGACATTAAAATTTAATTTCTCCTCAAAAATATTTATTTCTCATTGAAAACAGATTTATGAGCCACATGCGCTCTTGACACTTACCTTAAATGTTTATCCACTTGCAGCATTTTCAACAAAATTCGTCATTTTTCGTCGTATTACTTCGCTTTGTACCTACATACATATGTATGTATGTATATGTTTTTACATATGTATATATATGTATTTCGACAATTTTTTCAAGTAAATGCTGTAACAATTTCTCAGAACAAAGAAACAACACTTCAACACTCACTTTAATATAATTGATTTGCTTTTCTTATTATTTTTTTTTTTTTTGTTAAACAATTTATTTTATCTTCGTTGTAATAAAATGACGTATAAAACCGTAATTCTTTGTGGTTAATATTTTTTGTCGTATATATTTTTAAATATTTTCTTAGCAAAGCATTGTGTTGCATTCGATTTTACAAAATTTGATTTTGTGTGAAACACTTTTCATGCACTCTTGGGCTATGTAGAGCGAACTTTAAGCACTATTTTTTTTTTTTTTGTAATTTTTACATTGTTGCACTTTTCACTTGAGCATTCTTTACATACGTTTTTTGCTTTATTTTTTTATATTTTTTTTATTAACAATTTCTTTGTTTTTGTTTATAATTGTCGCACGTTTTTGTTATATTTTTTTGACTTTTACCACCATTCCCACCGTTTTCAAGATGCAGCTTTTTGAAGTTGTGTAATTTGTTGTTGTTACACTTGCTATGAATTATTTTGTTAATATGTTTTGCTGGGTTTTCTGTTGTCGTCGTGTAAATTTTTATTTTATGTTTTATTTTATATGTTATTATTTTTTAATGCTATAATTCGTATACTGCTTATTATTAATTTAAGTTTAGGTTTTCTTTTTACACAAGCAATATTATTAAATACTTTTCATTTAAGAATAGTGCGAGAGTTGAACACAAATGGGTATCGTGAAGTTTTGCAATTTACAATTTTTTGTTTAAATTTAATTTTTTTACACTTGCATTTTATTTCTAATTTTTATGTATATACATATATATATTTTTTTTTATTATTTATTTAATTTTTATTTACAATTTACAACTCAAATTGACTGATAGAAATTTGTTGTTGTTTTTCTTATGTTGCAGCACAATATTTGTTAACTGTAACGAGAAAAGAAAATACATATGTATGTTTAGTAAATATCTGGAAGAATAAGAGATAAACTAGCCTGACAGTCTAAGGGGATCAAGAGCATATCGACTGCTGAATGGAAGATCGACATACCTATCGAATTTGGAAATAGGGCGTAATTGGAAAAAAATTATGAGCAGGGCGTTTTTGAATTCTAATTTTGAAAAAGGGCGTTTTTGAAAGTAATTCTGAGATTGGGTGTTTTTTAAAAATATTTTGAATTATTCCACTCAGCAGTCGATATTTTCTCTAACCAATTTAACTACACCCTCGTTGTCAGTCCCCACCCGATTAAGAATACCCCAAAATAGTAATGCTTTCAGACTCTACTCTTCAACAGATCTTCATAGTACTCCTAACAGTAGGGAAAATAGCTGATGAGAAAATTGGCAGTACCAATTAGTAGTACCAATCGCTCTGTCAGACTTAAAAAAATCCTCTCGGATTTTTTTGAAAACAAGCAAGGTTCCAGACCTTTTGACTCACTTTTCGTTTGAGAAGATAAATCGCAAAATTAAATCTCATGGATCAAATACTAGAGCGGGCGTATAATAACTGTCAGATCAGAGTCATATTGGCTGCGATTACATGAGTTATATATAGGATTGCCAACAAAGTTAAGCAAAAATACTTACTTTTAAAAATATCATTCTTTTACATTGTCAAAAACAATTCCGTTTTGAAATTCTGTATTTTTGGTTTTTAATAAAACTATTTTTTAGTGTATTTTTTGTTGATTTTATAGTATTATCATATTTTTATGTTTTCATTTGCATTCACATATTTTCACCAAAACTGTGACACTAGCTTAAAATTTCACCACATTCACTTGACACATTTCACTTTAGGTTTTAGTTTTGCCTATTTTGGCAGCCATTTTGCATAATTTTTTGTTGTATGTTGTAGGCAGATTTCTTTCTTCTACGCATTTAGTTGGAATTTTGTCACTTTTTCACTTCGAAATTTATGATTTTTTCGTGCACTGTGTGGTGGGTATAATTTTGTGTAATATGAACGTCCTCGCTATAAATTTATTTATAATTTTTTGCAGGTTTCTGCTGATTTTTTTTTGGCTTTCAAAATATTATCAAATCAATTTTCATATACTTTTTTTTTAATTTTTTAGTGGGTGGTAACTCTTTTTTTCTTTTTTAATACAATTTTTTGTGTGCACTCGTATGTTGTTTTTATCTTAATAAACTTTTGTTTTTTTTTTATTTTTATTTCAAATTTTATTATTTTGTAACTTTTTTTAGTTATAAAATTAAGTTATTCTACGTATTTTTATTTTGTATTTTATTCACTGATGTTTGTTACCTAAAATGTATTATTAAAAAGTGCAATTGCAATTTTTAATTCTTTTTTTTACAAATTTTTTTCACCTCTTCCAACAATTTTTTAATTTGCGAAAATTTTTACTGAAATTATTATCTCAGCAATTTTACGCTCTTAAAAAACTAAAAAAAAAAGAATTTGCTGCACCTTGTTTTTGATTTCTTTTTTTAATTTTCTGGTCTTAATAATTATTTTTTGTTTGAATAGTTTTTCGTATAATTCTTTTTTTACATTTTTTTTAATAGTAATTTACATACGTATGTATGTACATATGTATATTACTTTATATGCTTAACATAACACATTTTTTTCAATTCTGACATGCACAATACGACTCCTTTTGCCTTTTTGCATAATTCTCTCAAAATTTCTCACTCATTTTAAACAATTTCCTACAAATTTTGCTTCAAAAAAACTGCGTTTAGTTTCAAATTTTGCCACTGCTTTAAAAAATCACTACACCTCTAAGCGGCCACCTCACAAATCACTGCCGTGTCAGCTGACTTTTGCTGTTTGAAATAGTGGCTTTCGCCCAAAAGCGATCGTTGCCCACTTCCGTTTTCTCGTTTTTACACTGTATGCGCCATTTTTAAACTTCGGCTATTTTCACCAACTACCAATTGAATCGTAATAATATTTTTAGAGACACTCAAACTCTTTTTGCATTATTTGCTTTCAATATTTTAATTCGTATTTAATATTGCTTTTTTTTGCATTTGCAATATTTTTTATAATCAAATTTTTCGCGTACGCGACACACAATTTTAAGCCGTGCCTTTAAATGTCACAGCGGTAACGTCTTCGGCAAATAACAACAGTAATAATAATAATATAATATTCAAAGATGGCAATTGGTATCGGCAACGACAGCGACGGCGACAATGGCAGCGGCAGCGCACACAAAAAAAAATTATAAGCAAACGACAACAACGACGATAATTTTCTGTTTTGCGACGGCAAAGTACAAACACCACTTTAAAAGCGCTACAAGCAGAACGGCATTAACCGCACAACGTGAGCAACAATAATGGGGCAACTCTGTGTATGAGCTTGCTGATAGAGCGCGCCAGCATTGCATGTATGCGGTCGACGTCGACGTAGGCGCACAGCACGCGCATACTCTTCCCTGCAAAAACATTCGGATTTGACTTTGTTAGCTTACTCTTTGCGCTTATGTTTGATTCATGTTTGTGTAGTTGTTTTAACGAAGAGTAAATGTTGTGCGTTTGCATGTGCCTCTCTGTTGTGAGTGAGCTCTGCCTTTTACCGGTTGAGTCAAAGTGCTAACGAAGAGCAACTGCCGGTGGTCGTGGCTCATCTATGCAAAGCATATGAGTTGGTGTGTTTGTATGTAATTGAAGTTAAATATTACGTATGATAGCGGAAAGCGGACAAAAAACAAAAACAATAAGAGAAAAGTTCATTCACCGTTTGGAGGCAGTGTGGATAAAAGGGCTCATACAAACAAACATTTTGGTTTGAGAATGTGTGTGTGGTGTATGCATGTAAAAAAATTGTTGCTGCTATTGTAATGCTGTCGGTTGATTTGTTATTGCTGCTTTTGGACAATTTTTCTTACATATTTACATGTATGTGTGTGCTTTAAAAAATCAAGCTTACACATGGATGTAAAACAATACAGCTTTGTGTAACTAAATAAGTTCAGCAAGAAAGTTTGGACATGATTCGCTGAATCCTGGGCATGGCATTTAATCTCATCGCATTTTGGTGTGGAGAATGGAGGAATAAAACAAAAAAAATGTAAAAACAATTTAAGCTTTTTCAAAAACGGAAAAAATTAAAATTTAGCATTAAATTTTGACGTAAAATTTTTGGTTTGAAGTGGTTTTACTTTATTTTGATCTCATTATTCCTAATTCGAAAAAAGTACCTATTCCTTTTCTAGAAAATTTTTTTCCTTTTTATTTAATGAAAAATAATTAATAATTAAATACATAAATTAATAAAAAATAATAATGTACAGGCCGTAAAAACAAAAAAAAAACAACAACAATTCACTTTCCATCCCATTTTGGTACTTTCAAAAAGCGTAAAGGAATAAAACAAAAAAATTGTAAAAAAAAAGTTCAAAAAAAAATTTTTATTTAATTTCTTATTTTAGATTTTTCAAAGTCAAAAAAATTTAAATTTACCATTCAATTCTGACCTGAAATTTTTACTTTGGGGTGGTTTTACTTTATTTTTATTCCAAATAAAATTTCTATTCAATTAAAATCTTTTAATAAATAGTATATGTTATCGGTGATATATGATTGGTGATTTAATAAAATAATTTATGATTGTACAATTTTATGTAATTTTAGACTTGGTTTTCTACTTTTGTACCGAAGTGGAATTTGGCAACCTTTTACGATTATTAACTATTTATTTAAAAAAAAATATTATTAACTATTTAACTTTCATCGAGTAATACGTTCTTTTTCCGTTTGAGAAGTTATTATTATTTTTGATGGGTGCAATCTTTTGCCATCGAGTTGCAAATGGAAAATAAACAAAAATGAAAAGTGGTCTCTCAACTCTGTTTTCACACAGCAACTTATAGCACACCAAAAAAAAAAAAAAAACTTCTCTGCGAAATTTCGTAGGATATAGAACGTTATTTGGATTTTTTTATAGTTTTTAAAAATTTTGTTGGTCTCCTTAACAAAAAAAAAAAAAATAATAATAATAATAGGTGTCGGAAGATTTCATCTGTTGTTGGTCAGCAGAGTGGCTGCAATGCTCAGAAATTTTCTTTATAGCGCACACTCGTCAATAAATTTTGGCGTTGACTCTATTTATTTTCCCATTACTGTACCTCTCTACGAATGTTTGTCTGTATGCAGATACATATGTACATATGTATGTAAAAGATTTTGTTAACCCTGTAAAAAACGTTGGAGTATGGGAGTACTCCAACATTTATCCTCATTCATACAAAAAGGTGGTCCAATTTATAAGCCCATGTCCGGTGATTGGATCACCTAATCCATATCGGAGCACCCTGCTGAATAGTCTATGGAACACCTACGTGAGAGTACTTTGAAAATGCTGGCAAAATATTACTCTATAGAGTACTTTGCAGTAAAGCGAGAGAGGGAGTATGTGTTCTTTTTGAGGACCACCTACTCCCTCTCTCGCTTTGCTGTTGAATAGTCCATAGAGTAATCCAATAGGAGTATTTTGGGAGTACTCTCATGTAGGTGGTCTATAGAGTATTCAAAAGCAAAGAAATGGAGTACTCCGAGTCGGATTAGGTGATCCAATTACTGGCCATCGCCATGTAAATTGGACCACCTTTTTTATATGAGCGAGGATAAGTGTTGGAGTACTCCGATACTCCTTAAGGAGTACTCTATGGAGTATGGAACGGAGTATTTCGGTTTTTTGCAGGGAAGCAGCTGCTTTTGCTGGCGCAGCGAAATTCGATATTAAAATTTTTTTCTATAACGTTGCTTATATTAATTTACATAGGTGCACACATACATATGTACATACATACATATGTATAAGTTCGATTAAATTAAATGTAAATATTAAAGAGCTTCTTGTTTTTATCAATCAAACTACATCAAACTGGATTAAAGCCATTCGATGCTCCCACAGATAACTAATTAGATTATTGAGAGTGTCAGTCAGTGAAATTTTGGCTGGCTTAAACAGGTCGAAAGTGGTTGTGAGGGTCTTAAATGAATACGTTTTTTGTTGTTGGATGCTGCTGAGTTGGAGTCTGGGATCTTTTATGAAGCAGGATCCAATAGTAGCTTTGGGGATACTCTCCTGAACTTTTGTTCCTCGTATGTAGAAGATGACTGAACATCGGTTTGATGGGACATTGGTGGGATCTACAATTGAACTTTTCACAGCTTTGAAATACTCCCGATATATCTAGGACACAGGGAGGATCCCTGGAGGGTTTTCGGATTAAAGTAGTTCCTTCGCTCTGCTAACTAGAGCCAATTGGAAACACCATGGCATCGCAGGTCAGGCCCTTCCATCGGAGTGGTGTTCTCTACTTGATCCTTCCATCGGTGTAGTCGTCTCACTCTTCCTCTGCTTTCATCGGTTACTGCCTATAAGAATACCTTCTGGCACATCCACATGATCAGAGCCAATAACTCATTCTTTCAGATATTTCATTCTTACTCAAATAATGCTTGACCGTCTCAACTAACCGGCCCGAAATGTTAGCATTCAATTCCACTTCGATCGATATGTGTAAAAATTAATTGATCCGTTGTTGGCAGGCGATGCCAGTATGTATTCCCTATCCACAATTGCTGCAGTAGTACGAACTCTAAATTTTTTGAGCTTTGACCTTGCCGCACCTTCTGCTCATCTCACATCTTCAGAGCGCCCAATGCCATTCTTCCTACGAAATCAGTCAAGCCATCTTAACGCACTTAACCTTTAAATGTAATAAGATTATCTAATTTTTCCCCCCTTCTCTGTTTGTACTGCATACATATGTATGTACTCTCTTGATCTTCTCACGCACAACCTCTGTCATCCACAAAAAAAAACGCCAAAAAAGGTGATTAATCAAATAACGAATGTGTCATATGCCCGTGAGCTCTCTCACATTACCCTTTGCACGCATATTTACAGCGTTTATTCCATTTATTATAAACATTTAAACTTGTCAACGCACAAACATACAAATCTATTACATATAGTAAACATACATATATACATTCCGTTTACAACTTTATTCCCTTTCTCTACTTTTTCTTTTTATTCCCTCTACACCACTGTGCGCTATGTATGTGTGTGCGTTTGTATGATTGCTGTTGTTGTTGCTTTTAATAATTTCTTTCCCCGAGGTGAATGACCTTGCTTAGTACGCGTTTTTTCCCTGCAAACGCACAAACACACACCGATACAACCGCACATACATACATATATAAACAAATGAAGCGAACGCACACTGAGTTGAGATTCTTTCTTCTGGCTGCTCTCTTTATGTTTGCTCTCTTAGCATTTCTCTGTTACTACTGCTCTCAAGTATTGTTTTTAATATAAGTAGTGTTGCCAGAAGAAAGGTTATTTAGTAGCTTAAAACAATAAAAAGGGCTAGAAATACCCAAAATGGTTCCAAAAAATTAAAAAAAAATTGGAAAAAGAAGTAGCGAAGTTTGAGTTCGATTGCAGCTGAACAGCATATTCCTTTTTTTTTAATTTAATCTAATCTCATCTAATATATTTTCATTAAAACCGATTTCAACAATTCTTTTTGTCAACATTTTCAGATACACTAAGCTGTCTAAATTTTCAATCAAATTGCATTTGAAAAATTGCAAAAAAAAACTATGCTTTCGTAAAATTCAAAAAATTTTAATCAATAAAAATTATTTCAATTACATATTTTCCAGAAAAATATGCGTCCCAAAATATTGATTTAAAAATGTATACATAATCATAATTCACAAAAATTTCCATTTTCAAAACATAATTCACAATTTTACTTATTTTACTTCATCCGCATTTTTATTGAAAATTAAATAAGATAATTTTATTAAATCACAAATTGAGAAAACCTTAGGTTCCTGCATAAGCGAGCTTTCAACAATTCTTTAAATTTCTGAGTTAAATATTTTGCATATGTAATAAAATTTTAAATATTTAATTACTCTGTAAATGATGGAAAATTAAAAGAAAAACTAGTATGCTTTCGTAATTTTTAAAAAAATTTTATTAATCAAAATTGTTTCAATTATTTTCCAGAAAAATATGCGTAAACAGAAAATCCTAAAATATTGATCAGCATTTTTATAGAAAATTAATTAATAAAAAAAAAATTGGGGAAAACTAACTCTCAAAATGATGAAAATTGGCATTGAAAAATTTCTTTTGTAGATTTTATTTTCCTACAACAACTGTATGCAGCTAAATGTTCCCAAATAAATGACTTGGCAGTATAAATAGTAAAAATGAGTCCCAACAGATTTTAACTAGCCAAAGATAGGCTTCTAAAAACCAGGCAACAAAACTTATGTGGCCTTTAAAATAAGTGTCCAAAGAAACCCGTGTTTTTTTTCAGGAACCTTTACTTTTTTCTGACAAAATAATCGGTCAACTCAGAGTTTTATTCATTTTGAGCCAATCAAAAAAGTTATCTTTGGCAGTATATTTTTTTTAGTAGACAAATAACGTGGCGACTTTATCATAAACTAAAAGTAATCCATCACATGAGATCGCTAAAGGGAACCCTCGAATTTAGTATTAAAAAATTTAAACAGCGATTGTAACCCGATCAGAATCCATTAACAATCACTTTTCTGAGAAATTTCCTTAAAAAATATTCGTATAAATAATAAAAAGCCTGAAAAAAATGTCTCACTGTTGTTTCAAAAGAAGTTATGTGGCAACGATGATAACACTCGCTCATGCTCTCTTTGCCTTTGCATATCCAATCCAATTTCTCTTTATCATAACTGCGCACAATTTACTTCCTCTTCCTGAATTTATTTGTAGTTTCTCTTAACAATTTTTGAATAATAAAATAATTAATGTATTTTATATTACTAACAAAAATTACTTATTAATAATAAATAAGTTTAAATTTCTTGTCTCTTTAAAAATTTTAGACAATTTAAAAAAATTTTAAATATTTTTTGTCTGCTTCCCCATATCTCCCACATTGCCTTTCTTACGCACTTTCTCCACAGCTCTTTTCTTGTTTTCGGTTTTTATTGTTATTTTATCTTTTTTTTTTAATAATTTCACAATTTCATTGCCCCGCATTTATCTGCCCACGTTTATCTAGTTAAACATAATCATATATTATTTTATTGTTTAAAAAATTTATTTTCACATTTTTCATTATTCTTTCAACGTTCTTTGAACTTGAACTTGAATTTGGTTTATTCGTTTATTTTATGTCGATTTTTTCTTTTTTTCATTGCCATTGTTGTTGCACTTGATGCTGAGCGCTACAATTTTTTAATATTGAACTTGAAAATATTTTTTCGTTGGTGGTTGTTCGAGTTCATTGCCCTCGGCTGTATATCTAGCCGAGTACATATGTATGTTCTACTTTCATATCATTTAAAAAGTATGTAAGAAGAAATTTGGAAAAAGGTGAAATAAATAAACAGGTTCAAGTAACTGCTATCGTAATTAGTAAAAGAATCTACCAAACGTGATCTTCTGATTAAAAAAAAATTATGTGCCCAATCTAGAAAATGTGAATAAAAAATGGGATCGCCAACGTTACGAGTATTGACTATGAGAGTGGGCTCAAAATCTCCAAATATGTACAATAATTTTCAGTCCAAAAAAATCCGAAAAATGGAAAATCCCCAATCCAATAAAACTGCAAAAATATCAATGCCAGGGCGGCAACAATAGGTAAGGAGAATGACGACTAGGCGGAGTACGTTTCGCTACTACAACAACAACAACAGCAACCTGGGAATAGTAAGACCCGATTTATCTCTTAGTGGAAATAATAATGATGGGTTATAAATAAGTGATCGATTTTTACTTTCATCGATTAATTTTTTATTATCGATTTGCTGAATCAATTTGATTAATCGTTAGTACCTATCGATGTTTCAATAGATCGATTATAAGAATTACTGGTTATAAAACGATTGTGTTAGTTATAAAAAACTATGTATTTATCTAAATTAAAAAAAAAAACGCTGTCATATTTTTTCTTCTCTGAATTAATAACATTTTAAAATCGATTATTTGTTGTAAAAATCGTTTTTTCGATAATCGATTTTTATCCTATAAAAAAATCGATGAAATTTGTTATTTTTTTATACGTAGGCTGTGTGACAATCGGTAACTTTTTACTCAGAGGAAAAATGAGGTGAACAAATTTTCTATGGTGTGCTAATATTTTCCATTTTGCTGTGCCTAATGAAATTGAAAATTTTGACAACTGAAAAAAGCACATGCGAAAGCAAATATTTTGGGAGTGAAATGTAAATTTACGTATTTTTTCTGCTATTATATTTGATATTTTTGGCTTTAAACTAGATATATTTTACCGTTTAATAACGTATTGGCATATAAATTCATTTGAAATAATATGAGTGGCAATACCGAATGTATACATGTGTACACATTCACCCCCATGGGGCTAGGTAAAATTCTGACATTCGTATTCACCCCAACAAATGTCAGAATTTTCTCCCGGACTGTCAAAATTTTGCTATTTTCAACCAGCTGGCACACAGCCTTAAAATCAAAAATCGAATATTTTCTGTAAAAATCGTTTTTTCACGTGTCGATTTATGTACATATATTTAAAAAAAAAAGTCGATAATTGAGTAATCGATGTTTCCGACTGCAGGTCACATTCCTAATGGGTCTTAGAGGTGAAAAAGAGATTCTGAAACTATGTACCAAGCAAGGTTTTATGAGCAGAAATACCGTGGATCGTGGTTATAGAGCGACCATAGCTTCGACCTTGACTTTGACAGATAAACATTAAAGTGTTTAATTGCTTATTTAAAATTTTTTCTTTTTTAATTAAATAAATTTTCTTTTCTGTGGGCTGGATTGTACTCTTCCTCATTGCCGCTGCCGCTTTTCTGAAGTCCAAAAATTAGCACATACATACATAGTAAGCAACTAAGGCTGCCACTTTTATTGAATTGAAGCAAACATGGTACTTTTCGCTTCGGCTTGCCCCTTGAACCCTTTTCTTCTAGTTTGATACTTCTTATGAAAGTGTGTGCGAGATCATCTCTACGGAGTGTTTAACTCAGTGGGCATTTGTATTAACTTCGAATTTCGGAGAGAGCACTAAAAATAATAATGAGGGTCAGAGACTTACCCGGTGTTTTTCGCTATTCTGAAAAATAATTTAATATAATTAAAACAAAATCTTTTTTTTGGCCAGTCTAATATAAATATCCGAAAGCTATTTAATGTATCAACCTTTCCCTTACTCATACTTGAAACAAATTTTGCTCCTTTTTTAATATTTTGGGCCTTTCTATAAGCACATTTTGGTACTTAAAAAACTGTGCAGTGGCAACGGAATTACCAAATCAAATACTCTGCTATTTACATTTCCATGTATCCATACATATGTACATTACTTTGGTTTGTATGCATGTACTGCGCACATTTCAAGTTCATTGACTTTTCGATGTTGTTATGAAAAAATTGTAAACATTGCTATTCGATACTCGCGAGCGCCTAGCGAAGCTGAAGAGTGCAGAGAAACCTAAAGAGCATAACTCACCAACCCTATGCCACAGCAGAGTAAATGAGCGACCCGCATACAGGGTTGTAGAGTTCTGTTTAATTTTGTACAAAATAAATACTTCAAAGAATATTTCTGCGCGACACAGCGACTATCATATCTTTGCCTACGGGATCAATACTTCTCGCCTTCCTTGACTTAGGGCTGTTTTCACTGGCTACTGCTTAAGTGGACCATCAGTTTAGGTAATAGCAACGTTCGGTTATTTTTTTTTTTCTTTTAAGCAGGGAGTGCAGAAAATTATTAAAATCCCAGGACTTCGTTCGAGTATCAAAATCCCAGCCACAATTAATTTTCTCTGACTTGTTTGAAAAAACTTCTATAATTATTTAAAAGTTCGTACTTTTCTTTTTTGTCGTTATCAAGGAAAGTTATCTTTGGCGAGAAATTTTTTACTATTAAATCTTTTTTTGGTGACTCAAATAAAATTCCTTTGTAAATAGCTAACCAAAAGCGTTTTTAAAATAAAATAAAATAAAACTAGTATCAAAAAGTGGGGTATTACAAATATTTTCAAACCAAAGTATTCAATCCAAGTACAACAATATCAGCTTAAAAAATTCAACTAGAAACTACTTAAAATGCGGCTGTTAATTGATAGATTTAAAATAAATTTAATATATTTTTTTGGTATTGTTTTTATGGTTTTGGCTTGAATAAATGATATTATGTTTATTGATTTTTAAATATTTATATTAAAAATACAATTAAATAAAAATTATAATTTTATCATTAATTTCTAAGCTCGTAAAACCTATAAACTAAAAAAATTTCATCCAAGCTCAAGGCCAAGAATATTAATTTTTTTATTAAAATTAATTAAAATTTTTTATTAATATTATTATTCCTTTTAATTTTTATATTTTTTTTTATTAGTTATTACAAGTTTTTATTCATTATAATATATATGTATATATTATACTATATATCGAATTGTGTGAAAATGGCGACTGCAAAAAAAATCAAATGCCTCCCTTTTTCCAAACACTCCTATTTTTTGCAACCCTGCAGCGCGAGCACTCTCATCGATTTGAATTACGCTCTGCTCTGCTATAATCCCTCAACAATACAAACACATGCACACTTCCTCGAATTTAGAAATAGAGCTAAGAGAGCATGTTTCCCGCGCTTTTTGATTAAAAATCAAATTTAAATTTACGCTCGCACATTCTCAGCATTAAAATTACTTAACTTACTAGCGCGCCATGAACGGAACTTCTTCCAAACAAATGGTTAATGGGGGTATATTTACTATGAATGTTTAGCTTTACTCAGTGGCGGGTCTAATATTATGCTAAAGGGGGACTTACTCATATCGCACACTAAATCAAAAAGAGTCACAACTCAAAATCCGAGTAACTTTCAGTTAATTGCTTCTGGATCGCACAAAAGTGATTTGATTTTTAAAAACTTGACATCACTGTGCTCTTTAAAGAGTGACGATAATAGTCAAAAAGAAAAATATTGTATGTATAGGCTGCACTACTTTTTATTAGGCAATCTATGCCAAGAAAGCGACCTAAAAAAATTTTGAGTTGTGACGGTTTTTGATTTAGGGTGCGATATATGTTTGGTTTGGATTCTGAGCGAATCATAGTATCAAAACGAGTTATTGACCAAACTTTCTTTGCCGTACTTATTTTTATGAGCTCAAGGCATTTATTTAAAAAAAAAACCACACGAATTTTATATTGAAATTTTTTTTTGTTTTTTCATGTTTGTAAATATTCCCAAAATCGATTCAAACTGAAAAATATTATTTTTTTTAAATAAAAAAAGAATTTATTCAGTTTTAAGTAATAATACAAGTCCCTTGGAGTTATGTGTATCTTCAAATAATTGAAGATATTTCGCATTATACAAGTTATAAAAAAAAAAATCTTTAACTCACAATTTGTTTGAACAACTACCTCTCTCAGAATAAGCTTCAAAAACCCAGAACTTCAACGAAAATTCAATATATATGTATTTAGTTGATTGAGAGAAGTTTTCTTCAACAAATCTCTTAAATAGTGCTTTTTTGGAAAAAAGTCTGAAGTAAGGGGTTATTTCACTCAGCCGACAATGTGCTAGAATTACATAAACTTGTCTATAAAAATTATAAAAATATAATATTATACTAATTTTATTATTGTTTATTTAAATTTTTTTTTTTAATTGTTATAAAAAAACTAAAACATAAATAATATAATTTATAACAACATTTTCAATAATTACTAATTCTATGCATATGTTTCAAAAAAAAAACATTTTATTTATTTATAATGAACTAGCAGGGTACCCGGCGTTGCTCGGGATGTAAATAGTTAGGGGGCCTTTCAAAATCAATAATATACTTTAAGATTTCGTATTTAGTATATAATATTATTGCCTACTGAGAAAAGAGTATTGAAAATCGGTTTTCAAAAATTTTCTTTTGAGGTATTCGTTGGTAACGTTAGGGGGCCTTTCAAGAATTGAATTTTGACAAATTGTGCCAGGATGAATGCAAATTCAAATGTTGATTGTAGGGTAATACATATTAATGTTTTTCTGCAATCGCATTTTGACCGATAACTCAGTTTTAGATAAATTTATCGAAATATGTCGAAGTACAAATGAAACCTGGGGCCTTCCGCTTTCGTTTGATACCCATATTGTAGGGCAAGTTTAAGGTTTTTGGGCAATCACCGATAACACAGTTATCGATCAATTTATCGAAATATATCGAAGTCCAAATGAAACCTGGGGCTTTCCCCTTTCGTTTGATACCCATATTGTAGGGTAATTTTAAGGTTTTTGTGCAATAACATTTTCACCGATAACTCAGTTATCGGTAAATTTATCGAAATATATCGAAGTCCAAATGAAACCTGGAGCTATCCCCTTTGGTTTGATACCCATATTGTAGAGTAATGTTAAGTTTTTTGGGCAATCACCGATAACTCAGTTATCGATAAATTTATCGAAATATATCGAAGTCAAAATGAAACCTGGAGCTATCCCCTTTCGTTTGATACCCATATTGTAATGTAATATAGAGGTTTTTGGGCAATCGCATTTTGACCGATAACTCAGTTATCGATCAATTTATCGAAATATATCGAAGTCCAAATGAGACCTGGGGCTTTCCCCTTTCGTTTGATACCCATATTGTAGGGTAATTTTAAGGTTTTTGTGCAATAACATTTTCACCGATAACTCAGTTATCGGTCAATTTATCGAAATATATCGAAGTCCAAATGAAACCTGGGGCCTTCCCCTTTCGTTTGATACCCATATTGTAGAGTAATGTTAAGTTTTTTGGGCAATCACCGATAACTCAGTTATCGATAAATTTATCGAAATATATCGAAGTACAAATGAAACCTGGGGCCTTCCCCTTTCGTTTGATACCCATATTGTAGGGTAATTTTAAGGTTTTTGTGCAATAACATTTTCACCGATAACTCATCATCGATAAATTTATCGAAACCTATCGAAGTCCAAATGAAACCTGGGGCCTTCCCCTTTCGTTTGATACCCATATTGTAGGGTAATTTTAAGGTTTTTGTGCAATAACATTTTCACCGATAACTCAGTTATCGGTCAATTTATCGAAATATATCGAAGTCCAAATGAAACCTGGGGCCTTCCCCTTTCGTTTGATACCCATATTGTAGGGTAATTTTAAGGTTTTTGTGCAATAACATTTTCACCGATAACTCACATCGATAAATTTGTCGAAACCTATCGAAGTCCAAATGAAACCTGGGGCCTTCCCCTTTCGTTTGATACCCATATTGTACGATCTTTCTATACCTATATGCGAAATATCATAAGTATAGGTTCAATATACTTAGAGTTATATGGAATAAAAAAATTTCGAAAAGTAACAGTCCCTAGCAGGGTCGGAGCCCACAAAATAAAAAAAAATTGCCTATAGCTCCTTCCAGGCTATAACCTGTAGGAGTGCCAAATTTCAACAAAATCCGTCAGGCTATTCTCACGATTTTAAGGAACAAAAGCAAACGTCTGGACATCCAAACATCGCTACATTCACATTTATAATATTACATAGTAGGATTTATTTTAAAGCTTATCACTTGAAATTTTTTAATTAAAACTAAAACTAAAATAAATCAAATTTAAAATTTAAAAATTTTTTATTAAATTTAAATAAAATATAAAAAATTTTTCTACAACTTTTGCAGGTTGAAACCAGAAAACTCCAGTTGGATTTCGGAAATTTTCATTCGGATTTTGGCAACGGCTATTGGCTTGCAGAATATTGAAATGGAATTCAGAATGTATTTAAACTTCAAAACTTCTAACTCAAAGACTAATACAGCATCATAAATGGAATAATTTAATAATAAAAAATTACGTGTTGTAATGATTTTTGATAATAAATACTTTAATTGGCGTTAAAACAGAATAAAATTTTCTTTCTTCAAAAATTGCGATTTTAAGCGAAGAAGATGTTTGTACCCTACAACTCAATCAAATAATTAATAAATAAAATAAAAATTGATAAGAAATTTCTTTGCGTTATTTATTTTTATTACAAACAAAAAGAAACAAATTTCAGTTTGAGATTTTTTGTGTAAATGAGAGGTTTGTAGCCCTGCATTACCCCTTCGCAATTGCGTAGCTATACACGCCACTGCACTTACATTCCAACCCAAACACACACACACGCACACAGCTACAACTGGCATGCTCTCCACCAATCACAACTCTCTGCCGGTGAGTTTCAATTATGCGAGCGCCGTGCTGCGCTTTGCTGTTCGCCTGGTAAAAATGTGTGTTATTGAAATCGTTGTAAAATCGCATAACGCGAGCGCCGTGCTGCGCTTTGCTGTTCGCCTGGTAAAAAATGTGTTATTGAAATCGATGTAAAATCGCATGACGCGAGCGCTGTGCTGCGCTTTGCTGTTCGCCTGGTAAAAAATGTGTTATTGAAATCGATGTAAAATCGCATGACGCGAGCGCCGTGCTGCGCTTTGCTGTTCGCCTGGTAAAAATGTGTTATTGAAATCGATTTAAAATCGCATAACGCCCATATCGATTCGATTTCGCTATATAAAAAAATCAAAATGTTTCGAATGAGTAGAATTGAAAATTATTTGTTATCGTTATTGTGGATAATTTGCGACATCGGAACGTTATTTGTCAGGCATACATTATCTTCGAAATAACAGGCGCGCAGCTTCTTCGGTTGGTGATGAAAAGTTTTTTTTGGTTCAGAAGAGCAAGCTCATTGATTTCTTCATATTTTAACAGGCAATCAGCATTTATTAGTAGGTGCTTGTTTAGAAGTTTAACCACGTATCAAATTGAATTGGTCACATAGTACCCAACAAAAAATGCTCTCTTTACTATAACCAATATGGGTATCAAATGAATGCTTTTCAAGAGCGCTGTTAGAAGAGTCCATAGTTTTTGCAATACATAAAACGGTTCTTGAGATTTCGACTAGTCTTTTGCCTTACATTATACTTACCGATACTAATATCTAAACATTTTTTTGGAATAAAACAAATTTAAAATTTTATATTTACTACATAGATTGCTTATATATTTTCTTTTCGTTTAATTCTAAGCATAAAATATTTATTTGGTATTTTATATATGAATTATTTAGGTTTTATATGTAGGTAAGTGGTTTAGCGAGCCTTTTATAAAAAGCTTTATAAAATTGTTGTGGTAAAAAAGAGCAAGCGATAGGATGATAGAGTGGTAGTGGTGATAGAGAGGAGAGTTAGTTATGCTAACTGGGGCATGTGATACGAGTGGAGTACTACAACCCAGTAGGGTTTTACTGGCGACATGCGATTGTGGTGTGAGCACAAGAGCATGAACTTCACAGCATTTGGAAGTAGAGAGCATTTGGAGATTTTGCTTCAATTTCTTCTTTTTTTTTGCTGTGAGTTTGAAAAACGTATTTTACAGCTACTAAGGTTGTGAGGAGGAAACATTGTAACTATTATTATTTTTCTGCATTTACATTTGCTTTTTTGGGTATATTTTCATTTTATAAATTTCGTTTGATTTTTCATTTTAAAAAAATTTCATTAAAATATGAATACTTAAAACTTTGCGCTTAAAAACTAGCAAATAAAATAATATATATTAAACAGTAATTAAGATTAAAAAAAAGAGATTATACAAATAATGAATACATATTAAAATACAAACAGCTTAAAAACAATTAAAATTAGGAAACTTGAAAAATTTAAAACGGCACAGGGTGTTACATTTTAAAATTTAATTAAGAGTGCTGAAACGTTAGTAAATAAAGTGATTTAGAGCGTAAAATTGCATTTTTATGTTTTTTTATTTAAAAAGGAAGAAAAATTAATTTCAAGACCACCCTGTACTTTTTTAAATGTGTATGTGCTTGTATGTATGTATGTATATTTGGTTGCAAATTTAACTAACGGTGGTTTGAAAGCTGAGTTTAAAATCACCAGAATATTTTTGTGGAGCCACATTGTACAAATATTTTACTCCGAAACACCCTGTTCTATGCTTTTGGTTGAGAACGGCATGTAACAGTGTTTATTTCAAAAATTTTCTCATGGTATTTGAATATATATATATTGAGTTTACACACGAGTACATAGTTGAAAAGCGTTTTTGAAAAAAAATTCAAGGACAGGGTGTCATAGAAGCAAAATTCTGTGATAGAGCGTTTTACAATCGTTTGCAAATTTAGAACGTTTACGAAAAAGCGGATACAGGGTGCTCTCACAAGCTGAGAAACAGTGACTACTATTAAATAGGCTATTGTACTTAAAATTATTACTTCTTTGTGTTTACAAAAACCAATTTTGAGTTTTTAAGATTGCTTATTCAGCAGCCGCCGTTCTCGCACATACATATGTATATAGTTTTTGGCTATTTATAGTAAATAATTTTAAAAATACATTTAATACATTTGTTTTTAGGAAGCGTACAGTAGAACAAAAACAGTTTAAAATAGCTTTAAATAACTAAACATTTAAAAAAAATAAATAAAAAGTTAAGAATTTAAAAAAAAAAATTAATTTAATTTAAAAAAATATAAAGTAAATATTAAACTGTAGACAAGCTTCAAGTTTTTAAAAAATATAAAAGAGTAAAACTTTTTTTCGATAAAAAAAAATTGTAATAAAAAAAAAAACAAAAAAATAATTTTTTTTTTAATTATAAGCAAAATATAAAAATAAATTAAAGTTGCATCTAAAATTATAATCAAGCTTACAGTTTTTAAAAATGCTTACTAAAACTTTGCAATGCTTATTTGTGTTAACTTATTTAATTTTTTGGTTTAAAAAGTATGTAATTTCAATATACTCAAATACATTTGAAAAAAAAAAGCAAAATTTGGTTGTTTTGCTTTTGTTTGGTTTAAAATAAATACAAATCAACATTCCATACTGGCAGTTGTTTATACAAACAAATATTTTATACAAATTTATTTTAACACTTAAAAGTAAATATTAAAATTACAAAAAAAAAAAAAATTTAAAACAAAAAATGCTTAAAAAATATTTGCCAAAACTAAAAAAAAATTTCCAAAATTTCAAAAAAAAAGATTTCAAAATGTTTTAAATTTCAATTATAAAATTGTAGCTTTGCAAGAAATTTGCAACAGCAAACGCTTGCAAATTTTCTGCTTAAATTTCGTATTTACGTTTGCTGTTTTGAAAAATTCTGTTTTTCATTTTCATTTACTTATACAATTTGATTTAATTTTCAAGCTTTGAAAATGCTTTCTAGCTCAGTGTGTCATATTTTTTTCATGTTCTTATGCTTTGTTGCCGTCTTAACGCTGGTCAACTACTATGCTTCAATGTGCTAATATGTAAATACAATAATTTAATAAATTTATTAAAAACTAATGATTTAACCCTCTAACACCCATGCTTACGCATATTATCTACTATTACAAATGATTTGTAGCATTTCGCGCGACGCTTCACTGCGCTTGCTGCTGCTGTTGTGCGCCAGCGCTTGCCAAATTCGCTTGTTGCTGCTGCTGTTGTTGCGTTTCATAGCGCTGCCGTAACGCGGTGAGCGCACTCAACAAACGACTGTTGGCCGCATCAAGCGCTGCTATTTGCTGACCTTGCTCCTCGATAACGCGCTGTTTGTGTGATAGCGCTAAGGACATTTTTAATTGTTCGCGGCGTAGTTCCTCCTCCATGGTGATGAGTCTGCAAGAATAATGCGTAAAACAAAACATTAGTTGCTAGGCCGCTACTATAATTCACATACGCGCGCCACTTACCTATCGATAATGCTACGCATTGTTGACTCTGATTGCATGCTCAAATTGCTTATGCCACTACCGCCGCTACCACCATTTGCGCTATTATGTCGATTGAGCGCAAACAGCTCATCGCTGGAGTCGCGCAACTCCGCCTCATCACGATCGAGCGTATGACGCAGCGTATCGAGCGTTTCCTGCAGCAATTGTATTTCACCATTTTGATCAAAGCTACCACTATTGGCGCTGCCAGCGCTACCACCTGTGCTGCTGCTGCCAGCTGCCGTAATGTGTTGCTGATGATTGCTGGAGTTTGTGTGTGCGCGCGGCTGACGACGACGTTTGCCCTCATGTGGCGCGCAGTGGCCTGTTAAAAGGTAAGAAATACAAAAATTAATGAATTGCCTTTATAAATTTGTTGCGCGCTTCACTGCCACTTACCTTCCGTATCTGTTGAGCTATCTGATAGCGTGCGCGCTGAATCCAAACTCAAACGTCGCTGATAGCGTCCACCCACATTTGAGCCACTATGTCCCAGCGCGGCGCCTGACTTGCCAAATCCGCCATTGCTAAAGAGTGCACTTGCCGCATTCGATGCCGCTACAGCTGCTGGCATATAACTGCCGCTGCTGCTACCATTCAAAGGCGCATAAATATCTTCGCGCTTGTATTGTGGATTTGTGCGCGGCATGCGCGCGCCACCAGCGGCAGATTGTATGGAGGTGGGTCCCAGACCGACATTGGCGCCTGAAGAAGATGAACTGCTGCCACCGCTAAGCGAACGCTGCGCCTCTATATGTCCATGCGATGGCGATTTCATTAACTTTGTGTTACCGCCATATGCATTATAATTATCATTGGATATACGCTCTTCAGATGAGGAGGGTGTTAGCGTGCCGCCATTATTCAAGAGCGCTGCGCGCGCCGCTACTAAGCCGCCACTTTGTGGTTTGTTGCGTTGAGCGGCGCCTGCGCCAAAAAGTTGCTGATGCGCTGTTTGTTGTTGGCCAGCGCCGCCATGAAAACCGCTGCTATAATTGACGCGCTGATGATGGTGATGGTGGTGGTGATGATGCGCGGGCGTATTGCTACCAGCAGTTTGCTGTTGCTGTTGCTGCTGCTGAAGTTGGTAAGTGGGATTTTTGAAAGCTAAGGGCGCATTGCCGCCATTTTTCTGCTGCTGCTGTTGTTGTTGTTGTTGCTGCTGTTGTTCGATGGGGCTCGACGATTGCGACGGCGGATTTGTTGCTATGCTCTGATAACCCGACGAGCAGTGACTACTTTTAGCAGACAGCTGTTCACGCACATTCTTTTGCTGCTGCGCGTTTACTTGCGTGGCGTGCGCGCTGTTGACGGACACAACTTCGCCCACCACTGCATGTTCTTCTGCATATTTGAAGAGATCATCAAGATCTTCAAGATTCATTGGCATATTTGGATGCGGATTTGAATCGCGTGCGCCATGCATATGCGCGCCAGATGCGGGTGGCGGTCTTTGGTATGCGGGCAGTTTGTGCGCGCCAGCGTTGCTATGATCGGGTATACCCAAATTGAGTTTACTCGGTGTGCGCTCATTCAGCACTAAACTTGCATTCGAATTGTGTAATTTGGCGCGCTGTTGCTGTTGCTGCAAGAGCGCAGTACTGCCTTTTAAAAGTGGCGTGGGCGACTTGCGCACAAATGCGCTATTCGTATCCAAGCCCGAAATTTGTATGAATTCACCATTGGCCAGCTCATCATAATTATTATTGTTACCGCGCGGTAGAGTGGTAGCGCGCAGCATGCCTGCGGCAGTGCCATCGCTGTCATTGCCATTGTGACTGCTCAAATTGCTGCTGCTCGCCAGCGACGAAGACATATTGCCATTGCTGTTGCCCATGAAGCCATAGTAGTGCGCATTACCGCCGCTCGAGCCGCCGCCTACAAGCAAACGTTCCATGGTATTGTTGGCGCTGGCAGCAGGCGCGGGTGGGCAATGATGCTGCACATTAGCGGATATGAGTAAATTGTGACTGCTGCCGCCACCGCCATTCATGCACGATGAAGCGAGTGAACTTTGTGACTGCGCATGTTGCAGCTGTGTGCTCATGTAGCCGCCTGTAATTGAGTTCTGCGAATTTGAGTGCCGCTTATCCAAACCGCTATTGCTGCCCATGGACAACTGCGCTTGTAGCTGATGCGCATGCGCTTGCTGCTGTTGTTGTTGTTGCTGTAGCAGCGCATTTACAGTTGGATCATTATAACGAAAAATATTCTTCTCCAAAGAGCTGGGCGTGAGCACGCCACGCATTATGCCGCGCTCAGCCGGCATGGGTTTTGTGACGACAGCGTGTTGTGGTTGCGCGAGTTGCGCTTGATGCTGTATGGGTTGATGTTGCTGCTGCACTTGCATAGACATATCCTCAGGATTGCGATTCTCCTGATTCTCTGTGGGCGTGTGCGAAGTGGGACACATATGCGGCATGTGTTGCAAGAAATTATTGCTCTCTTTGGCTTTGCTGATTTCATCTAATATATGCTGCAGCGGATCGAGTTCATGTTGACGCGCTTCAGGCAATTTACTAATGCTCTCGTTGAGCAGCGTATGCAAAATGGAAAGTTGTTTACCCTGATCTATATAGCCAGCCCAATCTAGTATAGATTCTGGTGGCGCATGATCTGGGCGCGTAGAGATCTGTTGCAAAAACTCCTTCATGCGTGGTGCCTCTTGTTCGAGAAAGTCATTCAGAAAC